>JABSTQ010010758.1:0-154250 GCA_013358835.2 Ixodes persulcatus | reverse complement strand
ACCTTATAGCTACACTGAATTTGGAATATGAGTATCGCTTTAGTGGGGCGCCAGCGGGTTAACATGCTGTTAAGAATGGAACCTTCGGCAACCTTCGGCAACCTTCTTCCGAGTTTCAACGCTGCGGAAACGAGTCCCGACGTGTTCAGGACTGACGCCCACCTGTCGAAGGCTGCCCAAAACGTGTCTCAACGCGTCCGTGACGTCAACGGGACGTGTGTGTGTGTGCGTGTGGGTTCGTGCGCTCCGGAAGGGGAGAGAGGCCTGGCCTAACTGCGGAGAACCTTGGCTATGACTCATTTCTGACTACGTCGCGACGGACCCAGCTGCAAAGCACGTGGCTGTCGCACCTGCTGCCCTGGCGGAGAGAGAGGGAGAAAACGGACCCCTATATAAGGCGGGGCGTGAGAGCTCCATTTGTTCTCTTGGATTTGACGACTGTATCGCTACCATGTAATTAAACCGTTCGTTACGTTACCAATTCTCCCACCTCCACTGGACCCCTGGGTTCTTCACTTCGGGGAATGGTCGTCGTCAAAGGCCAGGAAGCCTCCGGACGTGCGGCCTAAGCCCCGCCTCGAACAACTGGTTGGCAGCGGTTGGGATCGGACCATGCGACATCGTGCTACATCTGCGGGTGAGCGTTTGGACTTTGCTTTGGGATTCGCCAGGCTTCAGATTATGGGTAATTAATTTTGAACTGCTGGGAATCCTTAGTGTTTGACTCGTGCGCTAGGTTTGTGTACAACCTCGCGACAAGTTTTAGAACAAAGCCAAAGCTAAAAAGCAGCGATCATGGATCTGATGAGGTTGCTGAGAACAGATTTACTCTGTTTATGTGAAGAATTGGGTGTGGAGGTGGAGCAAAAGATGAAGAAATCTGAGATCAGTAAAGCGATTTCAGAGAGCGCGGAAGCAGAGGAAATTAAAATTGCGTGGGAACTGCTTCAGAACGCTAAGAGTGAAGCTGCAGCAAGAGAGGAGCGAGAACAGGCTGCAGCGAAAGAGGAACGAGAGCGGGAACAGGCTGCAGCGAAAGAGGAACGAGCGCAGACTGCAGCGAGAGAGGAACGAGCACAGACTGCAGCGACAGAGGAGCGAGCGCTGAAAAGGCTAGAGCTCGAAATTGAACTACAGCGATTAAACTCGCAGAACAGTAGAGTTGGGGCTCCGGTACGAGCAAGTGAGACCGAGTCGTATCAAATGAAGAAGCTCATGCAGCCGTTTAAAGTTGGGGAAGACGTGGGCCTATTCTTAGTTAACTTTGAGAGGACATGTGAGAAGTTGAGCTTCGCCCCAGAAACGTGGCCGCAACGGCTTTTGACTCTGTTGCCCTGTGAGGCTGCAGAGGTTGTCGCGCGCCTTAGTGCTGGAGACGCGGACGACTACGACAAGGTGAAGTCCAGCCTTTTGAAGCGGTACCGCCTTTCTGCCGAGGCGTTCCGTCAAAGGTTTAGAAACGCATCCAAAAAGAGCAGCGAGGGCTACTCGGAATTCGCGTACGGGCTTAAAACCAACCTGATAGAATGGTTGAAGAGCGAGGAAGTGTACGAAAGCCGAGACAAGGTAGTCGAGTGTGTGTGCCTCGAACAGTTCTTTCGTAGCATTCCGCAGTCAGTCAAGCTCTGGGTGCAGGACAGGGTGGGAGTCGACTCTGTCGAAAGGGCCGCTGAGCTAGCCGAAGAGTACGCAACGCGTAGAAAGCTGAGCGGAGAGGAAAGCGAATCCGGCCGAAGCGATCAGCGCAAGACCTTCCGACAGGGTAACGGCTCGCGAGAAAACGGGCCCGAGAAGCCCGAAGCAGGACAAAAGGTCCCAGAAAAGAGCGCAGAACACTCGAACGGAGACGAGGCGCGGAAAAGCCCAACAGGGCAGTTCGAGGCAAGGAAGCCGTTCCTGTGCTACAACTGTCAGGAGCCGGGACACACAGCGGCCAGATGTAAGAAACCGCGGGTGGTGTTCTCGTACGTGAACGGTAGTGACGAGGACCTGAAGCTCCTTCGTCCCTATCTTCACGAGCTCCAGGTAAACGGAAAGCCGTGCAGGGTGCTTCGTGACAGTGCAGCGACGATGGACGTTGTTCATCCGTCGTATGTAACGACCTCCGATTTTACTGGAAAGGTAGTTTGGATCAAGCAGCTGCTTGAAAAGCACAGTGTCTGTCTGCCTATGGCGAGAGTAAGGATAACTGGCCCGTTCGGAGAGCTAGTGACAGAGGCGGCTGTCTCGCAGACAGTCCCGTTGGAATATCCTTATTTGTTTTCTAACCGGTCAGATTTCCTGCTGCGCGAAAGGGGTCAACAACTGGGAAAAGGGCTAGTACAGTCGTGTACGAGGTCCAAATCGCGTCAGGTCGCCCCTTTGTTGACGAGGGATCCAGAGCCAGAGGCAGCTGACGGGGAGCAAGCACTCCCAGAGTTGGAGGCAGAAAACCGGGATGAGAGGAACCAGGTTGTAGAACAGCCTGATCTCGTAGCACTAGGAAGCGTACGCCGTCCCAACGCGCCGGCGGAAAAGGCGGAGGAAGAGGGGATCAGTGAAAGATCTCTCGTAGCTCCGGCGTCGCGTAACTTTGGTCCTCTGCTACGAGTAGACAGAGTCGAGCAGAAGAGCGACCCTAGTGTGTCAGGGTTTCGCGCTACAGCTCAGGAGATTGCTAGGACCAATGTGACGGGGCATGAAAAAGGCGGATTGTTTTATCGGCGCTATAAGGACCGCATTTTCACGTCTAGAAATCACGTGAAAATCGATCACTATGACTTCAGCGTAAGAAAAAGGAAAGGCAAATTTAACGGCAATGCCGATGGGTTGAGCAGATTTTTCTGACATCACGAAAATTAGTAGGGATGATCTCAGAGGTCTTCGTCATCCACGGGAATGAGGATCTAAGTGGGGGCACTTCGTTGAAACCCCAAAATGACCTCACAAATTGCGAAAAGGTTTTGTCTTTTGTATTTTGTTCTTAGTGACCTCGTTGGAAAAATGAGTTTTTTTGGCGACAGGGGGTCTCGATACCCGGAATTGTACCAAATTTTGGTAATCCGTAATCCAGTCTGGCGGGTCTTTGGCGAATTCCGAGCGTTTGACTGCGGTGTGGCGTGGTGTTGTGGGGGACGTTTCCGCTGATGCCTCCGTTGTGAGAGGTTTGGGAGTTTGTTTGGTGCTTGCAGCGTCTTCTCAAGGCCTACTCCAAGCCCACCTCTTCAGGCCAGCGATTGTACCACCGGCCATTCGAGGTTTCCCTGGCCCCGGAGGGGCTGTTAAGAATGGAACCTTCGGCAACCTTCTTCCGAGTTTCAACGCTGCGGAAACGAGTCCCAAAACGAGTCCCGACGTGTTCAGGACTGACGCCCACCTGTCGAAGGCTGCCCAAAACGTGTCTCAACGCGTCCGTGACGTCAACGGGACGTGTGTGTGTGTGCGTGTGGGTTCGTGCGCTCCGGAAGGGGAGAGAGGCCTGGCCTAACTGCGGAGAACCTTGGCTATGACTCATTTCTGACTACGTCGCGACGGACCCAGCTGCAAAGCACGTGGCTGTCGCACCTGCTGCCCTGGCGGAGAGAGAGGGAGAAAACGGACCCCTATATAAGGCGGGGCGTGAGAGCTCCATTTGTTCTCTTGGATTTGACGACTGTATCGCTACCATGTAATTAAACCGTTCGTTACGTTACCAATTCTCCCACCTCCACTGGACCCCTGGGTTCTTCACTTCGGGGAATGGTCGTCGTCAAAGGCCAGGAAGCCTCCGGACGTGCGGCCTAAGCCCCGCCTCGAACAATGCTCTTTGGCTCAAGAAGCGCTTGCTTAATGTTCGTAATTTTCCTGCAGCCTGTGGTGTTGACCGAGCAGACGGCTGGGAAACGCGGATACGCACAAAAGCACGATTTTGCGGACAGATAAGTCGCATAGTCGAGGCATGCGAGTTAGCTGAAAACTACTCTCGGTGGAACAATTCTGTCGTCATTGCCACTTTCCTAAGATGATCAAAACTGATTAGAGTCTATTACCGTCTCCGGAGCCCATAGTTTCGGTTTTGAACGTAATCTCCGAAACAAAAGTTTGACATGAAAAGAATAAAAAGCACCGAGAAAACAAAAATATGCTCTCGCAAGTTTACGTGCACCGGCTTCTCAGTTCAAATACCTATAAAATTGGGCATTACATGAAAGAAAACTTGTTAAAATGAATGCGCCACCCGTTCAGGCGGCCCGGCCGATCCGACGCGACCTGGACCCAGCCGCCACTGTTTGTTTTGGTGGTGGCGCCCCCTATAGGTCGCTGGAGTCGCGAATAGAGAAGACTCTCAGACTTTATTTTAGCTTTTCTACAACTGGCGAAACTCGAGGCTCTTTGGCATCGCGCAGATAGTAGCGAGTTTTACGATCATCGAGAGTTATGAATAAACACCGAGACCTTTTGTAGAGAGTTTCAGTAGATCATTCCGATGACTACGATAACGATACCCGATACTTCGCCGCCGCCTTCACGCATGCATGCTTCGTATCCTGATCTGGTATCTTTATCGGGGGTATCGGAAGTATCCGTACGATCTACTAAAACTCCAATGTGTAATAGCGGTCCACTGTGTAAATACGCTTTGAATTGGCGATACTCACAACCTTGAGGACCAAAATCCACAACGTTATGGAGGGTGTATCCTATGCTTGAGCTGGGGGTCGCCGTTATAGCACTGAAAGAAAAAAAAAACACCCGACGGCATCAAACTTGTGAAGCCAGCGCAGGCTAAGCAGACACAAGTTTTGTACGCAGATCTTCAACACACATTGAGCTTTCAATTTACTTTTTAAAGTCCTCTTGTCTTGGCCTTTTTAAAGCTCTAACTTGATCGACTTACTCAAAAGCACCTAAAGCCGCGTTCACATTGCTAATATCTTATACCAGGAACAGTCTCCAGTCCCTGTGTTGGTCTTCCCACATTGATCATACCGGCGCTTTTCTGGGCGTCGTAGAGGTTGTAAATCTTGTGCGAGTTTGGGGATAGCTTCTTGTCGTTCTTGGCTTGTGACTATGCATCCCGTTGTAAATCATGCCGTTGAAGCGTTTACAAACTATATCGTAGATGCATTTGAAAAGTTCGTTTCCAAAAAGCGTCCTTACACAAGTCGTTATCCGCACTGGTACTCCAAGAAGCTTAGATCAGTTCTAAGAAAAAAATTGCATCGTCATAGAAAATATAAGGTCGCACATTCTGCTTTTTGGTACCTAAAATTTTCTGAGTCACGTGCGCTAGCTAAGACATTGTTGAAGGCGATAAAATATTACACCGTGAGTCAGTCGAGCGTAGCGTAAATAATGACCCAATGCTTTTCTGGCGATATGTAAAGGATCGCACAACTACAACTTCGTCATCAATAAACATGACTCGTTTGGTAATATGCTGTCTGAGCCCGAAGATATATCAAATGCATTCGCGAGTTATTTTTCTTCGGTTTATTTCTGCAACCAAACTGGGTTGCCTGTGCATGGCGTCAGTGATAATGCTAGTAATCACCTGCCAATTTTATGTTTTGAAATTATTGATATTGAACTTGCTATCAGGAAACTGAAGCCAAAGTTATCAGTTGCTTTGACGGCATTCCAAGCTTCATTGTTAAAGGATGCTCCTCTATTTTTGTGCCCGTCTTAACGCATATTTTGACTTGTCGTTGCAGAGCCCTAAATTTCCTTCCCTGGAGAAGAACTGTATTACTGTGCCAGTACATAAGAATGGCAGAACGGATGATGTAAAAAATTAGACCTGTGTCGTTGCTATCTCCCTTTGCTAAGATATGTGAAATTGTGCTATTTGAGCGCATTTCAAACTTTTTAAAGCATAAGAGAAGCCCTTAACAACATGGCTTTATGCGTGGAAGGCCTGTTGAGAAAAATCTGGTGTATTTGTTTAATTTTGTTTCGCCTACTGTGTGTCAACGTGGACAGGTAGACGTTGTATATTTTGACCTTTCTAAGGCTTTTGATCTCGTAGACCATTCGCTCCTTACACACAAACTAGAATCCTACGGCGTGAATACCTCCCTTTGTTCTCTGTTTCTAGATTATTTGTCTAATAGACACAATTTTGTTCGTGTTCTTGGACATCCCTCCAGGCCTTACGTTTCTTCTTCGGGTGTGCCGCAAGGCTCCATACTTGGCCCGACCTTGTTTATGTTTTTAATATTGATTTGAGCTCAATTGTTCGAAATTCGGTCATCTTGCAATATGCAGATGATGTCAAGTTGTTTAGGCAGATTATATCCTTGGAAGACTGTGAAAAACTTATGGAGGATGTCAGGTGTGTGTGCAATTGGTGTCGTCAGAACATGCTAAAGCTCAATCCTTCTAAAACCATTATTATGTCTTTGTCAAGAAAGGTAGGGAAAACAAACTTTTGTTACCAGATTGGCAATGATCCGCTGCGAAGAGTCGAGTGCACACGTGATCTTGGTGTATACATAGACTCTTCGTTATACTTTACTGTATATGTTAACAACCTTATAAAAAACTCTGCGTAAGCTGGGAGTAATTTCTAGAATCACGCGTGAGTTCTTCACATCAACCTGTATTCTACGGTTATATTTCTCGTTAATCCGGACCAAGCTGGAGTTTTCCTCTGTAGTCTGGAATTTCATTAGTTCGACGACCCAAGAGATAATTGAAAATGTTCAAAAGCGTTTTTTCTTTCGAAATGTTTATGATCGTTACATTGGTCGTACTGTTTATTATTCTTATGCGAGACTGTTGGAACGATGCAAATGCCCTACTTTGAGTTCTAGACGGCGTGAGCGCGATCTTGTTTTCCTGTATAAATGTGTTCATGGATTAATTGATTGCCCAGATCTCACATCTGCTATTAATATTCACGTTCCGAGTCGAGTTTTGCGGGTTTCTCCAACTTTCCATGTTAATCACATCATCCAAACCAGTCCCATGACCCGTATTCAACACTTCTACAATACCCTCAGTGGAGCAGATATTGATGTTTTTAACCCAAATTTCGTAGCTTTTAAGACTTTTCTAACTAACCTGTGAACATTTTGTTGTGCATCATTATAAAGGCGTCAAGCTGTTCATGAGCACAGAAAATAAACACATGAATGAATGAAAGAATCCCAGATGAGGTGTCTGCAGGTGTCTCGGACTGGACATGTTTTACAGTTGGCGTCGGGACCAGGGTCGTCTTCGGATGTCGGTAAATGGAATCTTTTAAGTAGCACCGGTGTGGTTGCCGTGTTCGTTGCTATACGACGAAGGCATGCCTTTACCCATCTGGAATACTGCGGTAGGACTGGGTTGTCCTCCGCAGGTAGAAGGGCCGCCAACCGTGCTTTTCTTTCGCTTTTTTCGGCTTCTTTGATTTCATCAGGGTCTAGTCCTATTGGTGAGATTTGACTCGATTGGTTCATAAGACCTTGCGTGAAGCTGTATGCTTGCAACTCGTTCTGCGTGGTCTCGTGGGCTTCCTTGTTACCCGGGATGCCTTGATGTCCCGGTATATTCATGCAATTTTGACGTCACTTCTGTGGCATCTGGGGATCTTTGCTACCTTCTTGATTTTCTTTGCAACATTGTTTTTGCTATCTATCATTTTGCATTCTCTAACTGCTTTCTGGGAATCAGTGAAAATGTATATGTATTGAGGTCTGTCCTGAAAGTTTAGGTCTTTGAGTGCCTAGACTAGAGGATGGTGACGTTCAGCTGCTTTCACGCTCCTGCTGTTGGAGACGTACTTACTTACAGCGGTGCCGATTCTGGCTGAGTGCCACGCGAGTGCGATAGTCCCGTCTTCATTTCGTGCGGCGTCCGTGTAAATTACCTCAGTATTCTCCCGCCTGAGGACCACGTCAGTTTTACGTTTGTGCCTTTTCGTTGCGCTCTCTCTCCTTTTGGGGATTTCCGTGCCCTGGTATTGTGGCGTCGGCTTGACGTCTACCACCATTTCGTCCTCCCACGGGGGAGGGGGCGGTGCCTTGCTTGGTATTAAGAAGCATCTTTCAGCCAGGATGTCGAGAATTACTCTTCCTGGGTGTTTCTTTTGAAGCCGGAGTCATTGACTTACAAGAGCTTCTCTGCAAGGTCTTTTATAGAGTTGGTCTGGGCTGCTTTCTGAAAAACGGAAATGCGGGTAAATTTTGAAAGGCCGGTGGCCATCCGCTTTGCTGCTTTGTTAAGGGTTTCTAATTTCTCTTTCTATTCTTGGGTAAGGCGGAGATAGTTGCGACCATACAACGTTTTTGATACAGGTAGCGCTTGTTCCATGAGCTTGAGGGTTCCTTCATCTGTTCCCCATGCCTTGTTGGTGACCCGCTTGATTAGGTTGAGGCCTTGTGTCTATTGGGACTTTACTTCGTTTAGCCAGTTTGAGGCCCCTCCATCTTCGTCGATAGTGAGACGCACCTTGACACTGGTTTTATTTTGTATTCGTGCTCCAACTTCGTAAGAGTAGATGGTATCTCCTATCCCGAGCTTCCTTGCGTTCCTATTTGCTACCACCGCGTGTGTAGCGGGTATGCTCAATCTCGACTCCTGCATGGACTTCAATGCAATGTCAAGGACCTCTTGCAGGTGTGTTTCTTGGTCATTTGCGATTCCCTTCCGCGACCCAATGGGTTATATCGTCTGCATATGCAGTGAATTTCACTCATTCTACGTCTTCAAGGTTGTATGCGAGACCTGCGAAGACCATGGTGAAGAGGATAGGCGAGACCACCACCCCTTGTGGCACGCGTATGTTGTTTCGAATGAGCGGTCCTTTGATATTGCCTATGTGGACTTGAACGTTTTTTCTTGCGAAGGAAGGTCTTCATAAAGTTCATAATTCTTTCTTGAAGCCCCCTGTTTCTGGCCCCTCGGATGACTGTTTAGTGTGGAATTAAATCAAAAGCCTTCTTGATGTCGATTGCGACGATGGCTCGGGCTGTTGCGTTCGGGGGGGGGGGGGGGGGGGGAGTCTGTGATATCCCTGTGTATCATCGCCAAACTGTCCTGAGGGGAGAGATTTGGGCGGAATCCAATCTGTATCGGCTGGAGCTTGTTGTGGGTCTCCAGGATCCAGTTTATTCTGGCTAAGACCATTCGTTCGAACACCTTACATAGGTAAAAGGTGAGGAAAATTGGTCTTCAATTTCTAATATTATTGTTGGGCTTTCCTGGTTTAGGAATTGGTACGACTGTTCAGAATTTTCATTCGTCGGGTATTTGACCATTTTCCTATATCTCGTTGTACCTGTCTAAAAACTTCAGCATTTATTTGTCGAAGAAGTTCCTGAGCGCTGTGATGCGGATTTGGTCCGGACCTGGCGTGGTGTTGCATTTCGCCTTGCTGAGAGCGGCTTCTAGTTCTCCCATGGTGAAGGGGGAGTCCGCTGACATTGTGTTTGGGGTGTGTTCAATTTGATAGCATTGCTCTGAAGGTGGCGTTGAGGGTTGCGGGAAGAAATTCCCAGCCTCAAGGCTAGGTTCGAGCCCGGACCTTTGGTCCTGGTCTTGAAGATCGTGCCTTGGTATGTATGCCAAACCTTTTTAAGCCCTGCCTTGTCTCCGAAGGAACTGCAATGTGCGCACCATTTCCGTCGACTCAATTACAGGGTGTACCTCCTTGGCCTGATCTGGCTAGGTTTCTTTAACCTTGAGATCCTTATTAGGCTTGTTTTTGCAGTATCGTTGGAATACCTGTAACCTGCTGGCCCATAAGTTTAGAAGGCGCCGGTCAGGCGTGGGGAAGTCTTTTTTTGCCTGGTAGGTCTTTTTTGCCGATTTTACTACATTTTCGATTCCGGAGGTGAGATCTTCAGATGTCTGGTCTACTAGGGCTACGTGGAAACCATCCCATTTGATGAACTGCGTTTTTTTCTTCACTGAAGTGTTCAGACGTAGCGTTATGATATTGGAAATGTGATCACTGTTTATTGGGTCTAGTTTTGTTTGCCATGGTGTTTTCAAGTTCTTGGTGGCCCATGTCAGGTCGGCAGTGGCATCGTCTTGTCTTGGATTCAAGCTGATCCTGGTTGGAGTGTCTGGTTCGTTGAGTAGGAGCAGTCCGAGCTACTCGCTCTTTCTCAACACGTTTTTTTTTCCCTTTGATGTGTTTTTTTATATCCCCACTTGACATGTCGTGCGTTCAGGTCCCGCGCGACCAGTGTAGGCGTGGTGTCTTCCATGAGCGCGTCCATTCAGTTGGTGTCATTCCTTTCTTTGTTGTTTGCTCGGATGTAAGCATTGTAAAAATGAAGCTGGTCGATTCCGATGCGGAATTCGACCCCAACAATTTCTCTTGTTGTTTTGCATAATTGGCTTGTGTCCAGCTGTGTCTGGGGTATATTGGTGACACCTAGGGTGGCTGAGTCTGTACATTCTGCTCTCGGTCTTGCCATCTGCTCTTTTGCGGGAGTGTCGAGTTATTATGGGTTGCGTGTAGGTGGTGCAACCTCTCACGTTAAGATCCTCAATGTTGGCTTCTTATAGCAATATAACGTGTGGCTTGTTTCCTCCTATCTTGTCTAACCTCTCCTTGAATTCCGCTGCTTTCTTGTGAAAACCCCGGCAATTTCATTGTAATTTAAAAAGGCGTTTTGCTCCTTCTTGGTTGCTTTCTTGTGGTAGGTTTTTCCTTTTTATCCATTCATTTATTTTTTTTTGTAATATCGTGTAGTGCTTGCATGATGGGCTCTAAGGTTTGCTCCATGCTCCTCTCTTGTGATGCAAATATTCTCTCGTAGCTTGCGTTACCTCGTTATGGTAGCGGGATGAAAATGATATTTCACATTATTGGGTTTCTTTGCTTGCTCATTGCCGTGGGATTCTCGGGTGGCGGAGTCCTCTCTTGGCTCCATTCGAACGTCATGGGAGGCGTGCTTGTGAAGAATTTAAGCGGCGAAGACCACGCTCCCTGTGCGGATGAAGTTCCTGATTTCTCTGTCCTTGTTTCTTTGTTCTCTGATCCTCCCAGTACCAATTTTGGGTAGGTTCTTGGTGTGAAGACTCTGGTTAGGAGCTGCACACACACCGTCGTCGGGGTCCGACGTCGAGGAGAGACAGTACCCAGCACTAGTTCCGGCACATGTGGTTTTATCTCAACTCGGCTTGAGTGCGCAACACAGACAGCTACAAAACACTTTCCTCGTCCGAAGGCTTGCAATGGCTAACCCTTCTTGCCGTCCCTCCTCTTCTTTTCTTTCTTTTCCCTTGACCGCGAGGCGAGGATTCTTCGTAATCTGCCGTGAACGCCACGGTGGGACACACACACACATCCACGTGCCCGCACGCACAGCACCGAATGAGTCGGGAATACACTCCGTCACACTCGCCCACACAAAAAATGAATTTTTTCGTACACAAAATTCACCTGTTCGTGTTCAGGTTCATAAAGACACTTAGTTTTAGGACCGAAATGAACTCACTATGGGATACCTATCGAAACACTGGGTAAAGTGCACAGAATACACTATCATGTGGTCGCTAAGAACAGTGAACAGAATGGGACAACACACTGAACCCAGAACAATAAGGAGCACACTAAGAAAGTTCCCGCAGATCACAGACCACCCGGTGGGTCCTGCAGGTTCCTCATACGTGTGTCCATTAAGGTCGATCAACTGTTCCGTATTTTCTCAAAGCATAGCGGTGTCCCCCCGAGGGTTGGTTTGCTCTAGGAGGAGCAGCAGCCGAGTTGTGAGACAACTCCTCCAAGAGTGCCAGCTTCATGAAATCGTTTGATCTCTCATCGTCAGAATCCACTCTGTTCTCATCCGCTGGACACGGGTCGGGGGGCTTTGGAACGGCGGGCATGGCAGTAGGAGTCCCAACATCATTCGGCATGCCCAGCCCCCGAAGAGGCCCAATGTCACCCCGGTCACCGCCTCCGGCACCATATCGCTTAAGGCGATTAGCATGAACTATGTTTTGCTCCCCAGTTCGAGTGTCTTTTACTTGGAAGGTGACCTCCAACAGTTTTTCTACGACCCGAAGCGGACCGCGCCATTTAGACTGCAACTTTCTGGCGAGCCCACGGACGCCGGCCAAGTTGTTGATACACACGACGTCGCCTACGGCGAAGCTCGAAGTTGCGGCGTCCCTGTCGAATAGGTGTTTCCTTGTTTCGGCAGAGTCAGCCAGCATCAGGCGTGCAGACTCGTGGGCGGATGAGAGTCGCTGAAGCAGTTCATCTTTGTAGTTATCTAGAGTGCCGTAACTTCCTGTCGGCGACTGGTAAAGGGCTGATGGCATCTCGGGATGGCGGCCATAAAGAAGGAAAAAGGGGCTCTGTTTTGTACTTTCGTGGGTTGCCGAGTTGTACGCGAAGGTGATGTAAGGCACCCATACGTCCCAATCCCGTTGGTCACGGGCCACAAAGTGCCCCAGCATTCCACTGATAGTCTGATTGAGGCGCTCCACCGCTCCATTACACTGGGGGTGATAAGGCGTTGTAAGAATCTTCTGGATTCCCAGGAGATCACATACCTCTCGCAGAAGCTTTGACGTGAAGTTTGCACAACGATCTGTTAAAAGTTGCTGAGGCGTCCCGTGGCGCATTACAACGCGCTCGACGAAGAGGCGGGCCACGGTCTCCGCCCGCTGGTCGGGCATGGGAATCACCTCGGCATACCGGGTGAGGTGTTCAACAAAAACAAGCAGATAGCGATTTCCCTGGGTTGACAGGGGCAGGGGTCCCATGATGTCCATCGACGTCCGTTGGAAGGGCTTTGAGACCTCCTCGAATATTTGTAGAGGCGCAGGCTTGCGGCCCTTCGGAGTTTTCCGCAGAGAGCAGGAGCCGCAGCGATCGCAATGAACTTTGACGTCCTGCTTCATGTGCGGCCAGTAGTAGTCGCGAGAAAGCCTCTCCGTCGTCTTCCGTGCTCCCAGATGTCCGGCGTTGTTCTCAGCAACTCATCGCGAAGTGAAACCGGAACGACGACGCGGCCGCGTGATGTCTCCGGATTCATCCCCCTGTCTCCCTCTCGTCGGCACAGTAAACCTTCGTTGTCTAGATAGTACTCGCTGTGCCGACCCGGAGCGTTCTCACATTGTTTAATCAAGCTCACCAGCTCATCGTCATTAATCTGTTGTTGTCGAAAACGCTCTAGGTCTAGCATTGGCTTGAAGTCCGCCAGGCCGCGAACGACCGCCCTACTCAGCGCGTCTGCGTTCTGATTGAACTTCCCCGCACGATGCACGATTTCGAAGCTATGTTCTTGAAGCAGCAAGTTCTACCTCGCAAGGCGCGAGTTTGGGTCACGGACGGATATCAGCCATTTGAGGGCGTTGCAGTCCGTAATAACACGAAAATGCCGTCCGAATAGATAACACCGAAAGTGGCGCACAGCCCACACTACGCCCAGACACTCTTGTTCAGTGGCGCCATAGCGCCTCTCAGCTTCGTTCAGCTGGCGGCTCGCAAATGCTATCAGATGCTCCTGTCCATCAAAGACCTGGGCCAGCACTGCGCCCAAGCCTTGGCCGGATGCGTCAGTCATAACGATGAAATCCTTTGAAAAGTCCGGCAATCTCAGTAGGGGGGCACTGGTCAAAGCATCCTTCATCAGCTCGAAAGCCGTCTGTGCTTCCTCGTCCCACACAAAGTCTACCTTTGGCGAGGTGAGCCGCGTCATGGGCCTGGCGTTTTCCGCGAAGTTTTTCACATGCCTGCGGTAATATCCAAGCAATCCCAAAAACTGTCGTACTTGCTTCACATTCCGAGGGGTTGGGAAATTGCGGACACAGCTCAGCTTGTCAGGATCAGGCTTTACACCCTGCCTCCCTCAAGAACTGACACTTGGAGGGTCCCAACTTCAGACCCGCTGCCCGGAACCGCATCAGCACGGACTCCACATCTGCTAGGTGCTGGTCAAAGTCATGGCTGTATATAATCACATTATCTAAGTACACATGGCATGACTTCCCCAAAATACCGGCAAGGATTACATCGGCCGTGCGCTGCCATACCGCCGAGCTGTTTACCAGCCCCATGGGCATCCGTCGCCACTGATAGTGTCCGGACGGCGTATTGAAGGCCGTCTTTTCTCGGTCACTCTCATCCATTTCTATTTGCCAGAACTCTGAGGCCATGTCGACCACGGTGAAGTACTTAGCAGTTCCCAGCTGAGCAATGGTCTCTTGAATATTTGGGAGGGGGTATGGGTCGATTCTTGTCACCTTGTTTAGTTCACGATAATCGACCACAAACCTGAACGACCCGTCGGGCTTCTGAACCAGGAGAGCGGGTGCACCCCATGGAGAAACGGAGTGCTCTATGATACCCTTGTCCAACAAGGCCTGGACCTGTTGCTCCATCTCGTCTCTCATGGTGAATGGTATCCGATAGGCTCGGCGGTATACGGGTGCAGCATCCGACGTGTTGATTCTGTGTTTGATTGTGCTCCAGTGACCGAGGTCCAGCTTCGTTGAGGCAAATGCCGCCCGGTACTTCAACAGGAGCTGAGCGATCCGTCCTCTCTCCCCGGGGTGAACGTGGGACAGCTCGAACATTTCCAAGAAAGCCGCCTCCGACATGCCGTTGACCGTGTCGCAACTCAGCATCATCTCCTCGAGTTGGGGATCAGATTCCACGTCAACAAAGACTCCGACCCGCTTGTTCTTGGGCAGGCGCATTTCCATCAACCTAAGCTTTGCTATCCTGACCGGCACACGTCCCCTCTGATCTACACGCGCCAGAGCATCAACCCCTAGAAGCCCATGAGGCTCAATCTCTACCATCTCCACCACTCCAAGTGCGCCGCGGGGCGGGTTCCCCCGGAGCTTACCAGCCGCAATAATCTCGGTCCTTGGTGGAATGACGCACCCCGACACCAACATGACAGGTGTCTCAGCAGAGCATACACCACGCACAGTTTGCGATGGGGACCAGTTCAAGATCGGATCCTCTTCCCCGTCGAGCACAACCACCCCCTTCGTGGTCAGGAGGTCCAAGCCGTGGGCGCGATATAGCAACCACGGGTCTCCAGCTCTTCTCCTGTTATGCCTGTCAACCGCGTGCGCGTGCCCCCGAGGTGCTCATTGAACGTGCGACCACTCTGACTCAGTTCTCTGAAGACGGACTCTTTAAGGAGGCTGACCTTCGACACGGTGTCCACCAAAAAAACGTAGCTCCATTTTTCCAATATTTGCCGCCGCCACCGGACTGCTCTCCCCGCACAACCTAATGGCCACGTTTATTTCTCCCCCTCCGCCGGTGTCGCTCGGAAGGGGACCTGTTAGTTTCCCTGCCCGTGGGGCCCTCTCGAAGCGGCCTCTCCTCTTTCTTCGTTCCTGTGGTGCTGCTGTCCTCCTTGTCGTGCGGAGTTCGAGAGTGACCCCCTTTCATTCTCGATTCTACTTCTACACTCTCTTATTCTATGGCCGACCAGGTTACAGTACCAGCAACGCATTGGGAGGCGCACTGACGTATTCCGAGGGAGACCCCTCTCCATCGGCGCCCGCTGAAGAGCGATGTTGTCAGCAAACAGCTTCTCCAGCCTGTCGAGGCGCCGAGAGAGTCCGTCTCATTCTTTTCGTCGCGCGCATCGACCGCACGTAATGCAGCCCCCGGTGCAACTAACTTCTCGTTGCGCTCTTCTGCAGCGGCAGCCTCCACGGCGTCGGTAAAGCTAGTTGGACCCTTTGATAACACGTAGCGTCTGACAGGATCTCGCAGTCCATGTACGTACAAGGAGAGAAGCTGTCGCTGCAGCACACTATCTGCAGCTGCTCGTGATTCAGCCGCGCCGGCCGCTTCGAACTTCGGGATAGTCTTCGCACCCAGTGCCCGCAGTCGACTTGCGAATTTTCGGACGTCCTCCTTAGTCTCTTGCTTGGCAGCCATGAACTTCTCAAGCCTCAGACTTTCCGGTTCATTGTCAAATCTCCTGAGCATTAGATCCCTGAACTCGGGATATTTCTTCACCGCTCTCATTTCTTCATCGTGCCAAGCAAAGTTGTAGGCCCTTCCGATCATCTTGCATTTAGCTAATGATAACAAGTTTGCTTGTGAGAAGCGGATTGTTTGTGGTTATCGCAATTGTGCTAGATTTATCCTTGAGGTGGACGAAAATCCATCCTTGTCTACGGTTTGACAAACGTCCCTTCCGGTGAATGTGTTCATCACGCTCTTCTTGCATGTTGCCTTCAGGACTACCACCTGTGTCAGAAACTTCCGCTCAGCTGGCGTACTTTCTCGCGATTGATACGAAGTGGAAATGCGACGCTTCTTTCCGTAATTCACCTCCCGTCCGGCTTCCTCCGTTTTCTCGGAGTTGGGCGGTGCGGTTTCGCTACGTCTAACTGGCGTGGTGACATGGGTTGTTCCCATGTCATTCCCCGTCGTCATTTTGAGTCGTTGGGGGCGATTTGCGTTGCGTTAGGATTTCATCGGCCTCTTGTTTGTTTTTCTGGTATTCTTGGGAAGCGCCTTTCATTGCGAGGAAAACCTTTATTATTTCTTTGTTCTTCATGAACTCCTGTATTGTCTGGCGCTTTCTTGCGCATGTCGAAAGAAATACGTTATCTTGTTATGGAACCAGGGAAAAGATAGTCTGACCTGGTAATGGCGGTTGGTAAGCGTTTCCTGTGCGGCTCCCCGGGGGCGGGTAGGGGTTCGTGATGCCCTCACTCATGGCGCGGGTTTGCGAGTCGGCGCGTAGCTTGCCGGTGTGTGCCTTCAGGATGGTTCCCAACAAGGGCGGGAAATCATATTCTTGGTCTGCTATGGTTGTGGGCGTTCCGCCGATTTGACCTTCCAGACTGCTAGAGTCCGGGAAGGATCCGGGTGCGGGCGGGATAGTGCCCTTAGGGTTAGCAGGGTAGGTTTGTGGAACGCTGCACAGACACGTCTGCACTCCGCGGAGGCAGAAGAAGTCCTCTGCTCCGGCTTGGGGCATTTGGTGCTGGTGTCGCAATCTCTTTGAAATTCAATCAAGCAAAAACTGCTACGTCAAATGTATTTACACAAATACGCAACTACCAGGACATTTAGGCTTCCAGTCATGTTCTTAAAATTAAGATAGGAAACACCTCTAATACGTAAAACTCTTCGTTTTGTCACTTTCATCATATAAGTAAATTTAATTACAAAATGGCCTCAAAATGCGCTCAAAACAGTGAAAATGCTCATTTTTCTGGATTTTACTGAAATATCTCTAGCGCTCCCAGGGGAAAATTCAAGAGTCACGCGACCTTCACTACATCTTCATAATGAATCTCAAAAACAATCAATACTCTGGTGCATTCATGAAACTCAGGTTCGTGTAGAGAAGTTCACCCATTGAGTGGCAAGCGAGTGAATCCCACTTAGGTGGTGCTTGAATATATTGCGCAAAGTATGAAATAACAAAAGGGATTACCAAGGTAGTACACGCGCCCACATCGACTCGGATTAAACGGAAGAATACACCTGACATTTTGTGCGCATACAGATAACAAACCACCAGAGCGGAAAGAAATTACTGATAACGCGGGTTAAGATATGAGGTAATGTCACTCACATAGAATGGCTTGGAGTGTAGTGAACAAACACAGGGTAAGTGCCGTTTACTCCAGGTTCCGTCTCGACGAATCTCAGACATTTCTCTGCGCCCCCGAAAACTGGATCTGACCTGAAGTTCCTGTACAGTACATACCACGTCTCTTTCAAAGGAAAAACCTGAAATTTATTTTAAAAAAAAAAGAGAAGAATTACGATCAGACAGCAGGAGCTTTATGTTCATTGTTGTGACAGTTTTATTCATGCCCCGTGAGGTCTGTATAGTACGTAAACTTCGAGACACCGTTAGCGCGAACACGACTTGGGTGTTTTTTAGCATTTTACTTGAAAAGGGTACCGGCGGGCAGCAAAATTTACCACTTAGGTTAGTACCGCAAATGAGCAGTTTCCACCACTGTAGTAGTTTTGATGACAGTTCATTCAATACTGAGAGGAAAAGAGAGAAAACCGGTGATGGCACTTTCGCGGTGACAGTTTCGCGCAGTGTACTCGTGAGAGATAGAGTAAGCTATTCTCATTTCTTTAATGCTTTGTTGGCTTACCGGGGATTCATTCTGATACTCTTGAAGCGCTGGATTTCGTTCTAGGTATTGCTGCGATGCGCAGGAACAATGAAGAATCAGCAGAGCCGTCAGGGTGAATAGAGCAGGAGTCATTATTCTGTATCGTTTGTATTCTTCTGCCAAATTTCAGCTTCCGTTCACGTCGTCTGAGTTTGAGCGTCAACCGCATTCCGTTTTATAGCGGGACTTCTCTGAGGGACACGTGGAAAACATCTGCTCGCCGCATGTCGGTAGACATGATTTGTTTTTCATTCAGATTATAATTTATACATTCAGAACAAAACAAAACAAAATTGTGTCTGCGCCTTTTGATTTTTGTACCTTACAAAATTAACATTTTTAACAAAAGTTTCCTCGTTGGTGACTTTAATACGCCGCATGTACGGTGGGCTCACAAGTTTCCCGAGTTATCCTGGCGAGCTGAGCTTTCATGCTTAAATTCAGTAATATGATCACCACAAACGGTCTACTAGCTATTAAACTAGTAACCAGTGTCGTAGGCGTTAGCGAAAAAAAGTAACGAAATACGTTACTCGTTAGTTGAAAAAAACAAAAAAAAAAGCGGTACCGACCTAGGTTACCTGAAAATAAAAGGAACGCGTTATTGTTACCGTTAAAAAGTAACCCACGTTACTTTTTTTAAATTATGAATTAACACGTTTTACTCATAGAGGTTACTGGTATGTAAAAGAGCTATATTTCAAGAACCATTACGTCCGTCCAGAAACTGAACATAATCACCTTATCATTTTTACGGTTCCACCTGCATACTCACAAAAATAAACGCAAAGAAAAACGCAAAACCACAAAAAAATTATATAGATTTTTTTTAGACCCTTCCCGAAATTCAGTACCATCTGGTGGCTCTAATGGCAGTTTAACTTTTGCCGTACTAATGGCGGCAATGAAAATGGGGTCTGCCGTATTTTATCGGGCGCTGTCACTTTGGCAAGTCAACGGCAAACGACAGTGTGTGCTTCACTGTACATTTCCTTCTCGATCTCTTTCAGTGACGATAGAAACAAAGATGCAACCATTCAGAACGAAGCGTCAACCCACGTACACGGCTTGATAAAGTTCTACAAATCAAAGGGCTTTGGAGCACCTTGATGCTACCAACAGATTGGCTGGGCCCGAGCTAGAAATGAACGCTTACGCAGATCTTCCTTTCAATTCCTGCTTCGCATCGTGCTTACGTCACGAATGTATAAGCCTCCAATTATCTGCTAAGGAGCATCTTCAACTTCTTCCTTCATCAGTAAACAGAAGGCCGCCATTAGTACGGCAAATATGCCATTTTTCCGATGATGATGGTGATCAAAGTGGCCAGACTGAATTTCGGAAAGGGTCTATTTAAGCAAGTTTTTGCAAGTCTTGGGAAGAATATGTAACGAGTAGCGCAACTACGTTACATGTTACTCGAAATAAGTAACGTAAGTACGCTACCCGTTACTGCTTTGAAAATGTAACGCGTACGTTACAACGTCACCGGAAAAAGCAACGCCTTACAGGTAACGCCGTTACTTTCTTTATTTATTGATTTTGCTAGCCATAGCCTGTAGGGCGAATGGAAAAAGGCGTTTCCGCCTGACGAGCCCTCTCCGCCCTTTACATTTGAGCAACATTATTTACAAGAGATAATAACAAACTCTACAGAAGGAAAACCTAATGCCCGTGTCCCACTAGAGCGACAGACAGAAACAAAAGACAGCGACAAGCCTCAAACCAGCATGCTCGCGATCGTACCATTGGCAGGCGTTTTGTCGTTCGGTGCTGGTGAAGTAAGCACGAGCGATTGCAAGCATGTCAAAGATACCCTCGCGTCCATGATGCTCGTGTTTGAGCATAGCCTCGTTTATTCTACAAAGCCTCTCAAATCGCGAAAGACTCTGGTTTGAGGCTTGTCGCTGTCGTTTGTTTCTGTCTGTCGCTCTAGTGGGACACGGGCATAACAATATACAGAAATTTTGTTAGCACAGTAGTTGCTGAAGAACACACGATTCATAAATATTGAAACGAAATTAGGCACTTGTAACACAATTCATGCGCTTAAACACTCACGTAGTCATAGTGAATAACACAGTAGGTATGCTTCCTTTTCAAACAAGAGATGAAATCAATTCCGTGTTGTATACACACTAACATAAAATAAAGTATCGATAGAAAATAAATACATTCTGCGCAAACTAGCGAACACACTGGCCATTAAAACGCGCTACCGCGTTGTAATCTCTTATCTCTGCTTGTAACAGAGATAAGGGAGGTGAGCTGTCAAACTTCAGCTTAGTGCAATCTGTCATGCCGGTCTCCGATATCGGTGACCACAAACTCAGCTTCTTCCCCCTTTTTCCGGCGAGTAAGTACTCTGAAATGTGTCCTTCGCGCATCGGAACGCAAGTAGGAGCATTCCTATCAGAGGGCAGCATAGAGGACGCCTAGGAATCGCACGATGACGAGGCATCCAAGTACTCGCCATCATTGGTAGGGGTCGGAGGGAAACAAAAGCACATGGCGCTTTTGGGGGCCAACAAACGCACGAGGTGCGCAAAGAACAGACGAAGTTGCAGGCCGTAAAGTCAATGAAACCGACTGCCCGACTACATTGTTTCAGCTTCCATGACGACTGTGAACGCATTCCATCGTTGTGAGGCCGTGCAAACAGCTAATATTTGAACGACTGCGAAATTTATCATCGAAAAGTTGCAGGACTGTGGGAAAACAATTATAAGATTGAAGGAAGACTAATCTTATAGTTTTTTTATTCCTCAGTTTTTTTTATTATGATTATATTTAGTAATGATGCTGCAATAAAATATTAGGCCAAGACAAAACACTTTAGATGTTTAATTTCGCAAACTAGACAACTTCGACAAACTAGAAAATATTTCAGGCGGAACTTAATAATACACGCATTATCATGATTAGACCCATAAAAACAGTGTACATAGGATTTGACTAGTTAAAATTGTAAACACTTAAAGGGGCGATGCAACGATTTTTGTATTTTGCGCAAATACCGGTTAGAACGGATCCCTGACGTTAATGACCTGTGAAATACTCGTTCGTTTTTCACCCCACGCAGGGTATTCACACGAGGGAGAAATCCCAGCGATTTCTCCCCGGCACGCGCGCATCACGAGATAAAAACGCGAGGCTTTTGCACGTCGCAAAGCCTCACGTTTTCGTCGTGGGATGCGCGTGCCGGGGAGAAATCCCCGGGATTTCTCCCTCGTGTGAATACCCCTACAAAGCATTAAAGAAAAACGAGCAGCGTTCACCCCCTCAACTCGCAGCCAGAACAAGCGGCCACGTGATCTGGAGCCGAATATATGCCGCCAATGTTGATCATAGCCATACGCTGGGGTTGGCAAGGCTCAGGACACGCGCCGAGTTTCAGACATTGTTATGGTTCGGCTGTTGTCGTCATTGCAGCGATTGGACACGGGCCACTACCCGAATGCTTCTCGAGCGATCGATTATCACGAGCCCAAATCGAGTGTCCACGCCATTCTCGGGTCCAATCTATGAGCCGCATTCAAATATCGTCACTGGGCGGTACTGCTACCGCCCAGCTACGTCATGAGGTTTTGCGAAGGAGAGATTGAACGAAAACACTCGGTTTTGTCCTCGAAATTACAGCGCAACAAAGAAGTTTCTTGGTCAGTGGCGTTGCGTGCGAGTATCCTTGAGTCCCACTAGTGCCAGTAAGCTCGTGTAAAGTGAAAAACATCCCAATTGAATATCGTTGCACAGCCCCTTTAAGCAACCCGTAAGGTGAAACGCAGCAACAGCTGAGGTGCCACGTCGGAGCTGCTAAGGGGTCATTTTGGAGCGAATGGACAGAATGAACGGTAAAGTGCTATATTCACACGACGGACAAATTAAAACCTGGTTCACGGACCAGAAAAATTTGCGTATCACGTGACCTTGACGTCATTACGGTCAAATCCGCAGGTCCGCGGCAAGTCGGCAGACCTGGCTCTAAATCCCATGGTTACCGTGGATTGAAGTGAATTCGACTTCGAGTCCAAGCTCGTAGCTTCGGTTGCTGCTTTCGCCGCACGTGCTACCAAACAAGATCAGCGCCTCTCAAAGTTGTGACCTTGTGCCTCTAGCTTTCGCTGCACTCCAAGCTAAGAAAGAACCACCACGCAGCGCACGTGACGCTCGTTTTGCATCCAGTCAGCATCTGGCCAATCTGTCAGTGAAGGAGACGAAGATGAAGGGCCCCAGCGACGAAACGGCATTCTTTCTAATTTTACTCGTGGAAGAATTCTTACAACTGCAGTGCCTCCTATACGACGA
Source organism: Ixodes persulcatus (assembly GCA_013358835.2). Classification (NCBI taxonomy): domain Eukaryota; kingdom Metazoa; phylum Arthropoda; class Arachnida; order Ixodida; family Ixodidae; genus Ixodes; species Ixodes persulcatus. The sequence continues at coordinate 131,909 of JABSTQ010010758.1, read as the reverse complement.
GTACCGAAACAACGACATAAAATGCCAACTCTCGCCTCAGTGAAGAAAGGCAGCGGCGCTTGTCTTACATGGCAGGTGAGATCATTGAACGCAGACTGATTCACGTGAACCACGCAGTTCTATTTGCCCGCTTATTATTTGTCTTATACTCCAAAGGAACTGTGGCGTCGTTAAAGAAACAAAAAAACCACGCATCTTCAGTCTAGCAAAAAAAAAGCAAAACAATAAAAATTGCGAAGTTGCTGAGGACGTGTACGGTATGCGCAGGTTTTACCGCAGCCTCCAGTTCGTAGGGCGGAACAAGTGTGTACTTCCCCGGGCATGCACAGAAATCTACCGAGAATAGGAGGATCCTTATGCCGTGAGTAACCCAAAGGCAATATGCTGACTTCTTGTTTTACATCAAAGGGTGTTCGCGCTCCCTTTCAATGGACCTCTTGGCGAATATGTGCTGCCACCTAGACACGCGAATCGGTTCGAGACTAGGTGACTGGAAAACAACGCGCGCCCAAGGCCTCTCCCATCCGTTCCACACCCAGAACGTCAGCTACATCCTGTTCACCCATTGAGGCGATGTACGGCTCCCCCAAGCTCACCTTTGTCCCCATCGTGCGTAATCTTCCGCCCCGAGGTCGACACAACGAAACCGCTCAAAGGCGAGAAATGCAAGATGGCGGATTGTTTGGAACTAGATACTCTCGAGCCCAGGCGCATGAAATACTCCGCGCATGCGCACCGCGTATTTCTACAAAAGGTTCATTGATGGGACTTCTGCTGCGAACTTCCGCTCTGCATTGACTCATGTGCGAACCCATGCTGCCGATGGCTGTGGTTATGGCGTTGCGCAGCACCGATGGCGTTGACCCTGGCCATGACGACGCTCTGCATATTTCGGCACGTTTTACTGAAATGCAAAGTGGACGCCGAGTGTAAGCTGCTAACGCAAGTAATTTCCAGCCACGTCTTGCACCGGAGTCACGCCCCATCAAGGTGACAAAGACAGGGTGTCCCTGAAAAAAAATATTTAGAGGGTTTTTTTCATGGCAAAAATAAACCATGCATCGCCAAACGCTCATTCTCCGCCTAGAGGTAGTCCTAGAGGTCCGAACCAGATGCCAAAGTTTCGGCACGAACCGATATTTTATTCAAAAGGTATAAGTGAGTTTCTCAAAATTTCAATGGAAAAAAGGGGCTCATTTTCTCCGGGAAGAATGAGCGTTCGGCCACGCATAGTTTATTTTTGCAATAAAAAGAAACAAATATTTTTGGAACACTTTCTACAATCATCAACGTTGCTTTCGGAAATATAAAGGCCTAAAGACGTGTCTGAAACGCATTTAGCAGTTGGTTTGGTGGAATAACTGACGGGAAAGAGCTCATGGCAGTTAAGAAACACTGCAATAACTCATAAATTTATTTTTACTTTACAGATATCCTGCGTAACAGGGTTGGGATTAATTGAGGCTGATACGACAGCATCCTGCATTGACCCACCTCACACACACATTGTGCAAACAGGCCCAAGTGTGGAACCATCAGGCTTGTCTGGGAAGCGCCCAATACATAGAAAAAGTAAATACAAATACTCTCAGCCTTCGGATAGAAATTGCGCACAGATGCGTTCAATAAAATTACCAAAAGCTTCGCGACGAAGATTTTTGATAATGTAGTTGGTAATTTTAAAAGAATAGTGGCTACCACATCTGAAAATCAAACAAAATATCGAAGTACGAAGAGAAATTCAAGCGCATTTTCCACGCTTCACTACTGTATACTTTTGATAGCCATAAATGACCGCACGATTTGGCGTTCTGCTGTTGGCACTCATTGTTATATCTGCCTATGGGCTTGCATACATGGGTATTATGATTTCGCTTGGGACTTTAAAACCGGGGTCACACTGCTCATAACTCCTACAAAAGACAATCTGAAAACACGAGCCACCGCAATATCAGTGGTTCGAATGCAGTGTGCCAAGATTCTCCTCGAACTCATTGCCATGCGGCATTCGAAGCACAGATCTCGCAGTGACTCGCTTTCGAATCTGTAGGCAGACTGTCGTATAATGTATGAGCAGTGTGACCCCGGCTACAGAGAACTCTTTTACCTTCAGTACGTTTTGAATTGGCGTTTTATTTCGTCGAGTGGGTTCCTGTATTAAAATGTTAAGACCTACGTCTGAATCTTGCAGTACAGAAAGCCCTAAAACATTGCCGATTTTTTTTAAAGTTCCTTTACATGCGGCAACGACCTTTATAGTAATTGCGAGAAATACTATATAAACACATTCCGTTCAAGGAGCTGTCAAATAGTGCGAACCGCTCCATAAAACACGGTCAAATAACACCCTTGTTACAACGGGCCGTTTCAACGGTACGGGCCGTTTCGGGCCGTACCGGGTACGTGTAACAACTATCCATGACATATCCCAATTGTCATTGAGCTCAACTAAGCTGTCCGGTGTTACAGGCTATATAGGCGATAGGCCTGACAACCCCAACTTTCGATCCCAGTTGAAAACGAAACAAAATCAAAACTGTTGTCCCATTACCTTCTTAAAAGATAACGCAAATGAATTATATACGCACTTTTCCTCGATTATAAACGTTTAACACAAAATATAATTTACTTTTTTTTTTAAACGATAGCCAGAACGTTTTACACAGATTGATCCCGTAAGTGTGACGTCAAGGCTCCAAGCAAACCGACGCAAGGGGCGTTGTAATGGACGAATACATGGGACTGGATAACGCTCCAAAAGAACGATCGGTCAAAAGTCGGACGTGGAATTTAAACGTCTAAAATTAATAGATAAAGGAAGCCTAGATTTCACACTTACACAAGAAGTTTGCCGAGAATCGGTTGTTTCTGAAATAATTGTGACGGCAACTTCCGATCCTCGAGACATCTCGAGATGCCTGTTGCAGACGACGAACGCATGACGAACGCGCACGGAATGACTGAACGGAATGCAACTGTTTGAATCGTTTGCACAAATGATACGATTTTGATTTTGTATTATTTTGAACATGGCAGGCCTAAGAAAACTAATCTGGTTTATAAACAAAATAAGGACGTTTACCATTATCTGTAATGCCTAATTAAAGCGCAGCTCCTGAGGAGGAGGAGGGGAAGGTATACGGAGGGAAGGGTATACCCCTGCTCCCCCTCCGTGCCCTCCCTTCCTCCTCTTCTGCTACCCTCCCAGTTAGCGGGAAATTTTCGCTAAATTTAGCGGGAAATCGAGCGAAGGTTTTCCCGCTAAATTTAGCGGGGAGATTTTCCCGCTATATTTAACTGGGAAAATTAGGAAAAGTTTTCCCGTTAAATTTAGCGGGGAAACTGAATTGGTGTTGAGGACACGTGACGTCAATTTCCCCCGCTAAATTTAGCAAACAAATTTTTCAGCCATCGCTGTAAAACGAAAATCATCAGTTTCAGAGAGGACAGACACGTGATGTTGACATAATGAAACCTGGTTCACAGCGAAGTCGGTGATTAAAATCTAAAAAGAAACCTAAATCAAGGTGTATTGAATTATTCCGAAACATTTCATTTTATATTACAAGGACAGGGCTCTGGGTTTCAATCTCAATTTTCAATAACTAAACGATGCATGAAAAGTCAGAAGCAAAATCAAATTCGCTCCGTCGATTTTTTTTTGTAACTCTGCGGCTAGGTCGCTGAAAACGCAGCTGGTTTTTAACAGGACGTGTGTCCCCCTGCAGTGCAGTTACCCCGGGAACATCCTTTCATGCTTCTACTTATGCCTTACTTGAGTGCGCCTCTTACACGTGTGCCCGCTCTATACTTCGTTTCAGCTTAGGTCCAGACGCAGCCGATGCTACAAGCGCGAGCTCCGGGCTTTCAGCGTCCCTGCCAAGCACGCGCGCCCGTGCAGTGCAAGCACTGTTCAGGGCCACATGCGCGCGCCTGTAGCATCGGCTCCTTCTGGACTTAAAGGGACCATGAAATTACCTTTTTACTTTTGCCAGATAACTTTTACATTAAACCGTCAATGTTCACTGAATGCCGAACAGGCATCCATTTTCGTCTCGGTTTATTAACTTCTACACAAAACATTAATGAAATATCGACTTCGTTCTCTCCAACTGACCGCAAAACAAGCTGTGGCGTAATTTTGACGGTCGTGACGTACAGAGCGCGACACTGTTAGCGCGAACAAGCGATCGGCGGTTTTTCCAATTTTTCTCTTTGAAACCAAGGGATATAATCCAAGTTATTATCGCTACGGGAAGAGCTCATTTAATTCTACAATGTAAGCGATAAAATTTTGTTCTCGCTAATACTATTTAGAAGTAAAATGCGAAAATGCGACGATGCCGTGTTCGCGCTAACAGTGTCGCGATGTGTACCCTGTTTCCAGAACCGGAAGCTCTCTCGGCAGTTGGAGATGGGAGCGTTAGCGGCGGCGAGTTGGCGGTGTGCCGGTATACGTTTTACTGCGCTGATGGCGCTGATGTCACCGACGTATTTTCGGAATCGGCCGCCTCTCATCGCCGCGATAGGCATGGACACATCGCAGCTGAGCGAAATTCAATGTGATATGTTGCGCTACAGCGACAGCATGGGACTAGTCCCATACGCCGGCATGCCTGTTGGGAAGTGCGGCGAGTCTTCCGGTGAAGACTCCAGCCCAACTGTCATTGTTGGTAAAAGGCGGCCCGTGTCAGTCATTTGCAAAGTGACGTAGATGGAAACAAATTGCCGCGGCGTTTTTCGCGGCCTCGGAGATGCAGGAGCGAGCCGACGTTAAAAAAAGATACGTTTGAACTACGACAGTCTCAGCAAGAGCCGCGTAAACACCTGTTCACACTCGGAGCGGACGCGCGCGTTTGATGGAAGTGCTGTATTCGCGCTGTTGGTAAGCGCTTCGGGACCGATCTTTTACGATTGCAACTCGATACTGACGTGACACTCGGCAAAGGAAGGTTGAACCGGCATTGCACGTAGCTCCCACGAACTGTTATAGCTCGACAGGGGCGTGCAGTCGTGTCAGAATAAAAAATAGCATATACTAATAACAAGGTGTACATACCGTGTTACGAAGGTAATCCATACGGCGTTTATTTGAGCTCTGTATCACACAAAACAAGAAGATAGAATCGACGAGAGTCCCTTTTCGACGACAGTGTTCATCAACACTGCCTCGGAAAACAAGGGGAAGAGATTGACCTCACCTCTTAATCTAAAATTGAGGTCAGCGATCAAACTATAATACGGGAAGGGTCCACAAGGGTCGCCCGGGCATATTCCATTCAGCACGCCAGCCGGTCGTGGGCAGACGGTCTTGGCCAAGTACCGTTGAAGCAACGCTGTTCCGAATCGGAGTGCCTGCTAGGCCTATCCGCCAAGCTCGCTTGGTCGGAGCCGGTGGATTCGTTGCCGTTGTAGCTTTTCTCGGGTGTTTGTGGATCCAGCGTTCTTGTTCGTCGTGGTCTGTCTCAAGGACTTTTTTCTTTCTGCTTGAAGTCGGGACGCGCGAGAAGAACACGTAGAAAAATAAACGTTCTTTGGTCGTCGCGAAGTAGTAACTGAGCAACGCTGTCGGCCCGGTCGGCCCTACTGCGCAGGTGCAGTAGTTGCTTCGTTTACCACACGATAGATGGCGCTTGGCTCTCAGCATTATCAAATTTGGCAATTTTCATCACATCTCTAATTATGCTACAAAATGTGGACCTGAATATTATTTAACAAAACTTTTAGGAAACACTCGCCGGCTATCTATCGTTTACGATTGCGTTGCTGGTCTGGTAGGCTCTTACCCAATAGGCGACGTGGATTCGGCTGACGTGCTGCGTTTCCGCGGATGCATCGCAGTGAAAAGGCAGAGAGCTTTCGAAGGAAAGAAGGCGCAAAAGAGTCCAGTTTCCTTTTAAAAGTTCTATAGCGAAGAATTTTTTTTTTGGCTCCCTATTTTTGTGTTTTTGTGTTTGTTTTCACACCTTCTACGACGATCGGTGGATGAAATTCGATTTCAGAATCGTTTCATGGTCCCTTTAAGCTGAAACGAAGTATAATAAAACCAAAACAACGATTCTTGATCAACCTTCGTGTTGCCTGTTCAAACCCGATTACGCCTTTACGTTGGAGCTGGTTTTTGCATGTGGGCGATTTCATACATTTATTTATTTATTATTTATTTACAATATGCTGCAGACAACTCGCAGGCCCAAGCAGCCTGGGACAACATACATACCGGGTGGATCAAGGAGACGGCAGGCTCTTTAAATCGACCGCAAAATTCGGTTTCTTAACCTATCGCGCTACGACTTTGTGCAGCCCTGCCCACAGATGGTGCATTTTTTTTTTTTTTGTAAAATTTGCAAAGAGCAAACTTACCTGAGGAAAAAGTAAAGAAAGAAAAAGGCTTAGCTCCTATCGAAACGCAGCGACGCCACCGGTCTTCAAAGAGCACGGCGCCGTTTCGCACGGGACACAAGAGATGGCGCAACGAACGCCGCCAACGAACGAGCATACGGCGTCGAGAGCCAGCGTCTTTAGCAGACAATCTTTTCGACTCAAAAGCAGCGCGCGTTCCGCAGGCGGCGACAGTCGCAGAAGCAATTACAGGCGCGGTAACAACAAGCAACTGCAGTTCCTTGTCTGCTAAATACGCCGGCTCTCGGCGTCGTCTGCCCGTTCGTTGGCAGCAGTTGGCGTCGTGACCGCTTGCGCCCTCTCTTGTCTCCCGTGCGAAACGGCGCCGTGTTGTTTGCAGACCGGTGGCGTCGCTGCGTTTCCATAGGAGCTAAGCCTTTTTCTTTCTTTACTTTTTCCTCAGGTAAGTTTGCTCTTTGCAAATTTTACAAAAAAAAATGCACTATCTGTGGGCAGCGCTGCACAAAGTCGTAGCGCAATAGGTTAAGAAACCGAATTTTGCGGTCGATTTTTAAGAGCCTGCCGTCTCCTTGATCCACCCGGTAGAATGACACCGCAGACACTGACACCGAAGATTTTACAACCAATAACGTTGATATCGCGAGGCAATAAACAAAATTATAAAGTGACACAGTGCCAGATGCGACCAACAAATAGCCGGCACTATGATCACTGCGGAACCGGAATAATGAGAAAATAAAACACCACGGGATGACTCGTGACAATTTTCAAAGCACTAACAAAAATCAAAGATGCTATAAACAATGAGTTGTAAGGATTTGTGCGAGCGCATCAGATTTATAAATGTAAACAACAGGAATTGGCAAATTGTTCAACTCTTGTGCATTCAACTAACTCACTTGGCAAAATGTTCCCATCACCTACTGTTCTAGGAAAAAAATATTATTTGAACACATTGGAGGACGATCGAAAGGATCGGATGTGGCGAGAATTGTTTGTTCCTGTGGGGTGTTTGAACGGAAGCAGCAGTACGTAGAAGGGTCAATAGCAGCATGCCGGTTCGCAAAACAAGACGAAAGCTTTAGTCTAGATAGCTTACGTCGGGAACACAACGGCTCAATATTCGACAATGACGACACTTGAGAAATATAATCGGTACTTTCGTATCTGCCATATATAAAATGTGAATTCTGGATTCGAATACGTTCAAATTTAAAAGAATCGATTTTGGTACACCGATCCCATACCGTCAACCTTGTTGATGTTGGTGCCAAGTGAAGTTTCATCAACATCATCAGCACCATCATCATCATCATCATCATCATCATCACCACCATTTAATATCCTTAAGGATATTTAATATCCTTAACATCATACAAAAGACCGTTTGCATACAGATTCGAACGTCACCGCGAGATCCGTGCTCCGAATGCCGCATGGCAATGAGTTCAAGGAGAAAACTTGGTACTCGGTATTCGTACGACGGATATTGCGGTGACTCGTGTTTGCAGACTATCGTTTGTTTGATGTATGAGCAGTGTGACCTCGACTTTATGGGCATCACACAAAAATGTTCAACCGAACATTTTTGTACGCAATTTTAACATAGTAGGAGGAATTAGTCGGATAAAACAGAAATTAATGTGGTTACAGAGGCAGCAAATTTATGTGTGTCAGTTATGCTAACAATGATGTTTGGTTGTATGTTCCAATCGTTGATGGCAAAGGGTAAAGTTGAATTACTTCATGATTTACATGACGAAAATATAGGCCGCAAATTACGTGGTCAAAGCGGGGGAAAATATGCCAAGGGGTAAAAGCAGCGATTCACGAAGAGGCATGTTATGGTGAAAGAAACGGCGAAGAAGAGTGGGATCTATGTTTTCACAAAGGGGCGTCCAACGATGACGGGCGAGCTTCTGAAAATGGCGACGTATTTTCTTTTGTACTCTCCATGATTAGCGGAGGTCCTCAATGTTCTTGGTTCGCCTGGATCGTCTTTCTGCTCTTCTATGTTGAGCACGAAGGCGCTCATATGCAGCATCGATTTTTGTTTCTGTTGATGGAGCGTTATACAGATGTGACGACTCTTCTGCAGAAGACACAATGGCGTTTTTGAGTACATGGAGATTTGCAACTTCTTTGTATTTGTTCGTCATTTCTTTTTCGAACGAATGCCAATTGGTTTGGTCAAGCCGATGGGTATTTTTAACGTTGGTGAAACCCCTAATGACGGTGTATGTGAGCACCTGATCACTCCCACGCCTTTCTATATCTGAAAAACTCGCTTTCGCTATTAGCTCCGCCGAAAAGATTGTTAAGACAACAACTGATACCCTCCGTTCCGTGCACGTATGTTGGTGTTCCATCGTTGAGCGTAGATAAGTTATGTTGGTCAGCAAGCTCACCGAGGTTTCTTCCTCGAGGGTTAGTGCGAACACTTCCCCATATCAGATTATGGGCATTAAAATCACCCGTAAGAATATGTGAAAGTGGTAGCGTATTTAGGATGGAGTCTAAATACGGCCTGTTGAGTTTGGACTTCGGAGGACACGTTTTGGTGCTCTTTTGATGGTTTATAACTTTCTTTCTATGTATTATAAAGTTAATGTCAAATTAAAGAGCTGTTTTTCAACGATACTTTAATGTCTCGATATTACGATTATTTTTAGTTTTTAGTTAATTATTCAGCCTTTAATAGACCACAGTCTATATTGAAAAATAAATATTTCTTGTGTTATAACGTCCCATCGTCCACAATATTTTACGTGAGCGTTAGGTTGGATATAATGATTTAAAATGTAAGCAACGAACTGTGCAGACAATTTATATTTTAAAATAAAAAATAAAGTTAAAATTATTATTTTTTATGGCGCTATAAAAACGGAATCACGTCAACTAATCAAGATTACGAGACATTAAATTATGAAGCATTCTTCGATATTACATTTTCCAGAACTTCCATAATGATATATTACACGTTAGGAATGTTATTAGACCTCACACATTTCCCATTCAGTTAAGGCAAATTGCAGTTTCTTAATTTAAAATACAGATGGCGACACGTGTTCAAGAATAGCTTGGTGTGCATTTTCCGTCGAGTGCCGCTTGGAACGCCACGTGAAAGACAAAAAAAAAAGCGCCAGATGTCAGGGTGTCAGATGTCTGGATGCCCGCAGTGAACGAGCCAGAGATGTCAGAACAACAAGCGCGAGGCTGCGGGTGCACCGCAGTTGCTTTTGTAAGCGTTCTACTGTGCGTCGGTACCATGCCTGACGCGATCCAAATGAAATGGGCGCCATGAAAGGGATTCCGCCATTTGGGATTCCGCCACGTATGCGAAAACATATGAATGTTTTTATCACTTGCAAAAATCATTTTCGCAATCAAACTATGCTTGTCGGAATGGCTCGACTAAATTTTGTTTCAAAAACCACCTCGGTGGTTCTTAAGTGGCAATGATATTAAAACAAACACACAAAACATTAAAATGTCTCAGTGTCTGTGAGCCAACGCGCTGGCTTATGAATTCATATTTGTCGGGTTTAAATATCGGCCGAGGTGCCCGCAATCTGACAAAGGCCAATCTGAGATTTCGGTTGCACGTCAAAAGCTCTCCAGTGAGTCAAAATAAATACACATCTTTTTTTATTTTTTTTTTATTGGGGCGTGTTAAGTGATTTTTGTTGGTTTGGGTTGTAAACCCCTAAGATCTAAATATTTGATTTGCTTTACCTTAGTTCGGAGCGCAGCCAACGCTACGGGCTGATAAAGTCACTGAAGCAGCACCAAGAGCCCGATGTCAAGCAGTTCGTTCTCTTGCTGTGCCTAGCTGTGCCTATGCGGTCGGGCTAAACTAGAGCCACTAAATAAGCTACGCTTCATGCACATCTTGGTGCTTAAAATGATGGTTGTCAGTTATCTGAAGCTTTATCGGAAATCACAGGAAACGCTTTTCCGTCTTCCCCAAAATGTTTAAACAGTTCGCGACACAGCAAAGCAATATTACGTGAGCTTCCTAACACCGAAACTAGTGCTGAGGAAGTCGTACTTTTGAATCATGACAATCGGCAGTTCCGTTTGATTTTTACTAACCACCAAGATGTCGGAGCCCACAACAATATCAAGGAAAAGAGTGCCGATACTCTAACCGCTCATTCACACTAAAAGCGGATCCGCGTTCGCAAAGCGGTTGCGAACGCGGTTGTATAAAGAGCCAGTACAATTTCACGCGCATTTGATGACATCAAATGCGCGTGAAATTGTACTGGATCTTAAAGGGATTGTCCGGTCAAATTTTGTAATCGAGAAAACAATTGAATATCATTGTTATTGCCTCCAGATGCATCGTACGCGAAAAATCTGAATTTTATATGCCCCTCTGCATGAGTAATTGAATTTATACTGCTCCAATCGCATCCTAGCATAAACGCGACTTTCGTTGGCAACATTGAAGCTCTGACGTCACACAACGCAAAGCGAGCATTACCGCTTCGTCGTTTGCCTTCGAGTGAACGCCCCAGCGTGCTTCGTTTTTGTTGTTACGCTCGGCTTGTTTCGTGGATGGATGAGGTTTTTGTTGCGCGGTTGGGTGCCACAACCACCGGGCAGCACATGCGAGCCAATACGTGACGTTCCACACTTTTCCGCGAGACGTGCAGTGACGAGCAAATCGGATCGTCGACGTGCGTAGGGATTGGGTTCTCGTCAAGATCGAGATCCCGCAATCCTCCTTGGATCCCGCTTATGCAGCAATCATCTCACAGAAGAGAGCTACGAGCTGAGCTCTAAGCGGACAGAAGACTCGTAAGCTGAGGTGTGATGCTGTGCCAACGATATTCAACTACGTCCACCCACTCCTCACCCAAATCGGATCAATCGGTTTGATTATGCGGCGAAACCGAAATCTACAGCTAGGCCATTTGGAACGGTGCCAAAAGTTGTATTTAGCACGCGAGCAGCCCGATTCTGTTTGAACCGCGAGTAAAAAATAAAGCGTGGCGATAATTCACCAAGCTCGTCCAAGTCAAGTGACGACATGCATTTAACGATTTGTCGTTTGCCTTCGACCCGCGGACAACTCCTCCGAGGGAACGACCCGTAGCCTTATCACCGATCCAGTAGATCCGCCGATAAGTGTACCCAAATGCCGCTTCAGAGGCAAAAAAATAAAAAAAGTCTGCATCTTTTGCTTTGCAAGAACTCCTAGTGCGATCGGTGGCCGTCGCAGTTGTGTTTTCGCGAAACGGCATACGTTTGCTCGAAGCTTATAGCTGTTTTCGAGTAATATCCTGCTAAAAGGCTCGACCATTTTTTGCACACACTTGGGAACTGCATTAAAAGAAAAGTATTTCAGTAGCGTACAGCCTAGGAGACTAAATAATTCGACACAAAATACACGACATCCATCGACCAGCGCTTCTTATCCCGACCATCCGACAAACCTTTGCGTTCTGTGACGTCACGCAGCAGTTACGGAAGTCAGCCGTTGACACTGGCGAAATTCGGGGTGAAGTTTCGTACGTACGCTTTTGAAAGGTTTAATTAAAAAGGGGAGATCATAAATCAAAATAAAAATAACGTTTGTCTACATGAAGGCACCCTCGACGTAACGAGCGCCAAAACTTAAGTACTTCCGGTTTCGACCGGACAATCCCTTTAATACAACCGCGTTCGCAACCGCTTTGCGAACACGGATCCGCTTCCAGTGTGATTGAGCGGTAAGCGTAGCTCATTCGGTTTAGCTCACAGGCTAAACTAAGTGCGGTGCGGGATCGTTGGCCGAGTGTGTTGTGGCACTGCAGATCAGAGCACGTGGAGAAATGCGCGAGTGCGAGCTCCGTTCAAAGCACGGAGCTCAAGCTGCAGAACCTGTAGGGACTAAAGCTCCTCGATGTGTTTGCGTTGGTCTTTCAAGTAACGTCAAATGTGCCAGTGCGCGAAGCCCGTGTCACGAGCGGCCCTTGGAGGAAAATGGCGGCGAAGCACTAAAATGACTGGCCCTTGAAAGCGAATGGCGGCGAAGCACCCGCTCGTGGCACGTGTCTTGCGCGTTTCCACAACAATGGTTGGCGGTACTTGTAAAAAAACGCCTTTATCCAGGGGCTTTAGCATGGACCAGGCACGTAGACAGGGGGGGGGGGGGGGGGGGCCTGGGGCCCGGGCCCCCCCGAAATCTTTCATTTTGCTGGGACCTCCTCTCCCCCCTCCCCCTCATACGACATTTTGTCATGAACACCCCCCCCCCCCCTCCCCCTTGAAACAATATCCTGGCTACGTGCTTGGCAGGGACCCTGGGTTCTGTCGTCCACCTGCATATACAGCGTAATGCACGTTAAAGATCCCGAGCTAACAGCTGTACTGCACTTTTAAAATCTACAACGGGTAACAATGTCGCCCTACGAAACTCCTTCTTTCTAAAAAACTAGCATTTTATTTTGAATGCACCGTTACTTTACATTGTTAATGTGTGTCCGCGTGTTCGCGTTTTTTTTTTTTTGTCTACATCTTTGAATATGCGGCTCTTACTTATGATGAAACAGACGATAGTTGTCGTACTTCTGGAAAAATATTGTATAACTAAGAAAATAACACGTGAACGCAAAAGACAAAAGCAAACAAACATAGAGTCACTTATTGAAAAGAAATGAAATAATAGAATTGATTATAATTGTGTTTTAAAAGGTTTGAGCGCACCAAAAGCTATAAAAGCGAGCTCCATGCTTTGAACGGTGCGCTTGCTCACTGGAAGAGTAGGTTCAGGGCAGCATGCTCGCGCTTGTATGTTTCCGCTTCGCTCGCACGACAAAACCAAATACTTTACTGGTAATGTATGTAGTCAAACAAATCTTACCTTCGGCATATATGCAATTCCTTGAGTTTTCACGTGAATACGCACTTGTTTATCATCGTTGTTTTCGTTTCCCACTGCGATTCAGCTCGTGCTCTTTTGTGTGCTACATGCATTATAGACCAAGGTAACCCGGAGAATTCTATTTCGCGGATTGTAAAAACAAAACCCCGATTCTACTTTCCACGTGTGCCACAATCAATAAAAAATATTCTAAACTTCACATGTGGCTACTTGTGTGAGTAAACAATGTTGTTTTTCAAGAACAACTGCAATCGTATGAAATCACATGGAAAAAACTCGTTCTAAGCACGAGACCGTTGGCATGCAGTGAATACCACTGATCTCTATTGCAGTAGGCTGGATCGCAGACCGCGGCCTCGGCAGCTGGGGCCGAGTGTCGCCACCGGCGGCCATTGATTGACACCACAAAATGCATGGGACTCTACGGGAAAAACGAGAAAAACTGCCTTTCCCCCCGTTTCTAAGCTGTTGTCGGCACTGAAACTTTTGGCTGCTTTTTGACAAGCCCATCAAATAGCCTTGCGTACAAACATTAAAACTGACAGCCCCCGCAGTTCTTATAAATAAATATTTTGTGGTCGAGAGTTACTCCGCTGGGCGAAGAATGTAGTGCAGCTCAATGAGGCGAGAGTTACCTAGAGTTACCGCAGAGTCGGTAGCGGTTTCGTTGTGTTGGGTTTAGCACACGACAAGCTCGAAGGCTTTGCTACGCGGAATTCGCTCACTCCTGGAAAGCCGCTGTCGACATTGAACTTCTTTGACATTCATCAACTTCTGGGCTTCCCCGAGGACAGTCTCATTGACGGCAAGTTGCTTTGTTTACTCCACTACGAGAGCAAGCTTGCCAGCTTAGCCATAGGTGCTCCGGTACGTTTGATTTTTTTAACCGGCGTTCGAACGTTTGACAAATACCGATTCGATCTCCAAACACCCGACATAAGGATCGCAGCACACCGTAAAGTACTTGCCTCCGAGCACAGCGTGCAGGCTTCAATATTCTTACTTTTGTGCGTTTATCCCATAGACTTGCGTGTATTGCCTAGTGTCAAGCAATGGCCGCCGGTGGCGACACCGGCGGGCTCCCGATCCGCGATCCAGCCTACTACAATAGAGATCAGTGGTGTTAGAATGTTTCCTTATTTCTGTCGTAAGCAATCAGGAGACAACTTACACAAAATCTGAGTATAATAAAGTACTATGAACATTCAAACATAACGGCCTGAGCAGAATATGCATGTACAAGCTTTAGCTTTCGATGCACCCCTACCCTTCGATACGCTCAACGCTAGTGTAAAATGTAGCGCTGTTTCAGCCTTAATCAGCGTACCATGTGCTTCCTTACACTATATCTTATACAACGTCAAACTCTACCCGTTTGCATCTTTTCCATTTTTGCACACCACTACTTGCGCGCATAAATCACCAAATTAAGACAGGTACATTGTTAAAACTCTGTGCAAAAGCTATCCACAGACCCAGAATCTTTGCCTGGTCAGTCATTGAATTTATCACTGAAGTCGTATTAAAATTAATTCTTATCATTTATTGCTGTGAGTTAATTTTTAATCTCTGCATTTTGTTTTTTATTATGACTCCCGTACCAGTCCTACTTTGGGTTTACCAAACTCAATATCTAAACCTGAGTGTCATTTTTTGTGTTTTCTAGTCTCGTGGTTTTGGTAAAGAAAAACACCCAGCTACCTGAATGAGACACCTGACCACCCAAAGAATACTTCATTTATTATGATTTTTGAGGTATTTAATTCCTCAAGCTAGAATTTTGAAAACCAAAGTCTATCACGTCATCACGTTCTCCTGGAAATCCACAAAGAGCCGAACCCATGCACGACAAAAGGGCCGGCCCGTCATATAAATCTGATCACATTGAAATATGTAATTGGCCTCCGAAATCCCCGCGGGGTGCTAGCGGCGCACAGGCGATTTTATATTTTTCAACGGGTCGGTTGTTTTGATGTGCATGTGTCTCGCCATTTCGCTCAGGACGATTTTCGCGTTTTGTTCTGACCACATTTGCATGAGACGTGAGCTCGGAGCGTAAGCAACTGGCCCCCCTGCACGAAAACAGGCGCAGCCGTGCGCGTTCCAAAGAAAGCTCGCGCAGAGAAAAACAAGCGAAGGACCAGGGTTGTCAAATTCAGTATATATAAAAGTTACCCCACTGTATCGAAGCGCCACCAGACACGATTTCTCGCGCTGATGTACAAGCCTGGAAGGCGATTCCACCGCCATCTGTTGGTTCAGAATCACACTAACCAAGGGTGGGGTTGCACATTAACTGTCTCATGGGGCGAGCTGACGTCATCAGTTTGAAGCGCGAAAACGGCACCTTAAATCCTTTCTCCAAACCACGCGAAAAGCCTAGACACTGCACCTAGTTTCGCTGTGTGTGTGTACGCGTTGTAGGGGAAAGCGGGGGGGCGGGGGGGGGGGGGGTGGAGAGTCAACCGTACATGCGCACGCGGCGCTTTTGTCACTGACTCTCGGGGGGGTTAGGGTGGGGGAGAAAAGGGGGGGTACGAGGGGGGATAGTGGTAGGAAGAGAGAGAGCTGGTTTGTTCGGAGTGGTGTCCTCACCAATCCCCAAAGGAGCGGAGTAAAGCTGATGGATTTCGGCTTTGGTCCCATTGGCTGGCGCGCGTCGACAAGGCTCCCATTGGCCGCTGCGCGTCAGTTTTAACGATCGCTCACCCAATGGCGCTGCGTGTCCGCGAGGCAGCGGCTCCATCGCTCCACGCCCAAGGTCAGGGCGCCGTACGCAACAGACGAAAGAAAGGAGGGAAGAGCGGCGTGCCTGCTTTCGCATTCACAACTCATAAGAAGTACTTAAGTGTACTTCAAGCCTTTTTCTTTTGTAATCGTGACACAAACATATTAGTTGGTTGCATGTGCCGAGACAGTGTGCGGAATTTATGTAAGGTCCCTACGAATGAACATTGTCACACGATTTGTATTATTACGACTTGCAGAGTCAAATTTTTCGTACCTCGATAACCGAATATCTTTGGGTAAGTTTCATTCACAAATAACGATAATAGAAAAACTATATATAAAAGCCTGCTGCCTAAAATCAGAAAGTCTGGATCTCAAATCTTTTGCATTCCACTTTAATATGAAGGCCTTCTTATTGTTTTCGTCGATCGTGCCGATGTATGCTGTGTGATAGCGTTTATCACTGGAAGCACTCACTAGGTGTTCCATCGCAAGGAGAGCCTGTACTTCCGGAAGGCTGTTTGCACCGGGAGATGCTCTTAAGATAGCTGTTATTGCAATAAAAAAGAGTACCTGTAACAGATTTGTTTGTTGAAGCGGGTGCCCTCATGAAGGCGCCGTTGGGAATGTTGCTGGTGTGCCGATGGGAAGCGTTTGGTGATTCCGCTGTTTGCGTGGTGCTTTCCTGTTGCGTGGAGCTGGCATAGGTATCGGGATGTCGGCTTGTTCAGGACGCTGCTCGAATTGAGAAAAATCTTGCTCTAACGTGTTTGTTTCTTCTTTACGAGTCCTGCGAGGTTATTTTGGGGTCGTCCGGTTCGTTGACTGGGTGGATGATGCCTGTGACCAATCTAGGTGCGGTGGACAGCGAACAACGGTTGGATTTGAAGACACAGCTCGTTGTCTTGGACGTCTTCCGTTGATAACTGCATTTCTTTTCGCAGCATTGGCGGCCTTTTTCCGCGGGCGTCCGAAGTACGTATATGATTGACTGCCACTGCAATTGGCACATTTGGGTTCTTTTCTGGAGTTGCTCTCTTTATGGCTATACTGTCCCGCACATACCTTGCATCGACGCTCACCTCTAAAATTCCTGGCGATATGGCCATGTCTTTGGCAGTTGAAACATTGCACGGCGTGTCCAAAGTAATCCTCGACCGGGGTGCTGGTGAACCCAAGGTAGACGCGCTGCGGCATGGCTCGGTCGGTCCGGAATGTGAGGACAACTCTCTTTGAGGGGCGTTTCTTGACGGTCCCATCATCCTGTCACGGGTATGAGACTTCGCATTTAACATACTCTACTCCAATTTTTTCTTAATATTCCAGGAGCTCGTCGTTCGTATACTCAAGCGGGACATCTTCCACTTTACTGTAGTTCCTAGAATATGCTTCTGGGACACAGGCTGTCACTCAATCTCTCCTAGGGAGGGGACGGCGAGGAGCTTGTTCGCCGAGTCCAAGGAAGCCTCGTTTAGGGAAAGGTTGCCGTCCTTGTTGATTGTGTGCAAGATAATATTTTCTTGTATGATTGTTACGATTTTGTTGGCGAGTACTTTCGGGTTAACGCGCCAGAAGGATGTGTTTGTCGATCTGTTCGGTTGAAAACAACAATGTACCGCTCCCCTGTGCAATGCCCGTAAGGGCCTTCAAGGATAATAAATAGTGGTTATGATGATTATGGTGAAACTTAAACTGGCACCCGCATCAACAAGGTTGACTGCATACAGGGCCCGTTTGCTCGAAGCTGGTTAACTAACCGCGGTTAAACGGATTTCCCTACGAGGGGGAATTTTAGGTCATGTGACCGGCAGAGTAAGGACGGCGGGGAAACATGGCGGTGCCCCGGTGAGTGAGCGCCGCTCGCTTTGGAACTAATACGTCGTTGTAGCTGCAATATTGGGCGCGTTTGTCAGCAATGAATGGTGCAGGAGGCTTTCGATTTGCCTTACCTTATTTAAAACGCAAAGCATGAGCAATGACCTCGCAGCATTTTTCAGATAGTCTTTCGATTCTGGCAATTCCTAAGCCTAAATGAACGCGATAGTTGTCGGCATGGCAACGTCTTTGAAAAGTGGATTGCCTTGACTACGGTGGCCTTGACTCAATCGGCCAGGTACTGATAGCACACAAAAGCAGACAGCGTCCCCATAGACCTCTTGCTAAATTTCCCAAGCACCGAGGTGCACGAGTGTAGTTACACGCGCTGCGCGTGCTGGCGTCTGCAGTAGTCAGTATTCTAAAGCAAAAAGCCTACAACAAATTTTGCCGTGCACGCGCGTTCGTCAAAGATTTATTATGATTATTTACTTCGAATATTTTATAAGTGGAAGGCCAGCGCGCACCGATCGTTGAATTACACTTCCAGTGTTCTCCTCAATGTTAGGGTAATTTACTAATAGGTCAATTTTCACTGGAACCGAATTACAGGTTTTTCAATTTATGACGGTCTTATATAGAGTTCTTACATGCTGGCCAACCATGCTGCCAGGGTAACGCCCGCCTTTTACTGCTCACTTCTTTCTCATCGTTTCTAGGACTGAACTTCGTCGTCCTCTTTCGAACTTGGAAGGAACTTTCAACGAGGCTTGTCTTCACTTCAGAGAGCCAAATATTTAGATATTTTCCAAACAATGGTTAATTTAGTTTTACCTTACCGATTATCTGTACCACGAGCAATAAAAATTGTTTCTTGAGGTCAAAGGTATGCCGCGCTGCTTTGCGAAAACATGGTAGCGCGCATTTTTGGGTCCCCCCATTTCGGGGACCTTTCCACGGAAGCAAATTATATTCGCTACAGCCAGGAGGTGACACCAGCTACCACCCCATAATAAAACACGGAGCTATCGCTCATCCAGCCTTCGTCAAACTTGGCTAGGTACTTTTAGGTACCTAGTAGGGAAGGGGGGTTAACTTTTAACCGCGGTTAAAGTTAACCGGCTTCGAGCAAACGGGCCCAGAACTCTGATTAGACTGCAGTGTTAGAATACGCCACTGCGGTATGGGATCCGTGTACCAAACTCGACTGTTCTAAACTTGAACGCATTCAAAACCAGAATTTACGTTTTATATATGGCAGATACGAAAGAACCGATTATATTTCTCAAGTGTCGTCATTGTCGCATATTGAGCCGTTGTGTTCCTGACGTAAGCTATCTAGACTAAAGCTTTCGTCTTGTTTTGCGAACCGGCATGCTGCTATCGACCCTTCCACGTACTTGCTGCTTCCGTTCAAACACCCCACAGGAACAAACAATTCTCACCACATCCGATCCTTTCGATCATCGTCCAATGTGTTTAAATAATATTTTTTTCCTAGAGCAGTAGGTGATTGGAACATTTTGCCAAGTGAGGTAGTTGAATGCACAAGAGTTGAACAATTTGCCAATTCCTGTTCTTTACATTTATAAATCTGATGCGCTCGCACAAATCCTTACAACTCATTGTTTATAGCATCTTTGATTTTTGTTAGTGCTTTGAAAATTGTCACGAGTCACCCCATGGTGTTTTATTTTCTCATTATTCTGGTTCCGCAGTGGTCATAGCGCCGGCTATTTGTTGATCTCTTCTGTCACAGTGCTACTTTATAATTTTGTTTATTGCCTCGCGATATGAACGTTACTGGTTGTAAAATTGTCTGCGGTGTCATTCTATGTATGTTGTCCCAGCCTGCTTGGTCCTGCGAATTGCCCGCAACATATTGTAAAAAATAATAAATAAATAAATAAATGAAATCGCCACCATGCAAAAACCAGCTCCAATCCCAGGCAGCACAGACACGTTGAAAAGACGTCGAAAGAAGGTCGATGACGTCAGGAACCACATATCGAAAGAACGTCGAAAGTCTGAACGTCAGGTTCCTTCGACGTAAGGTGGAAAAGCTAATGTCTAGAAAAAAGCGGGGATTTTACGTCGACATAACGTCCCACTTAACGACCTTCGAACGTCGAGTGCACGTCTGAATTAGATGGGAAGTCAAGTGATAACGTTATATCAACACTGACATAATGTCCCATTTAACGACCATAAAACGTCGAGTATACGTCTAAACTGAACGGGATGTCAATTGAGAACGTCATACTAACAATATCATAACGTCCCATTTAACTACATAAAATGTCGAGCACACGTCTGTGATAACGCTATGCCAACGTTGAAATAACGTCCCATTTAACAACCATAAAACGTCCAGCATACGTCGAGCCCTAACGGGATGTCAATTAATAACGGTCTCGACCTGGGTCACCGTGGAACAATGGAGTCGACCGGATCTGGCTTCGTTGCTCGAAGGTATGTTCGCGGAAGCATGTAGATTCGGACGGAATAGACCATTTGCTAAATCCCCCAAGCGCCACGGCCCGCACTCCAGGAATCATGGGAACGGTGTTCCTTCAGTTCCCTAGTGATCGATAATTTCGGCCACTTCCATGGTTACACAGTTTCGGGTGTAATTCAGAGTCACCCTAAACAAGCGTCCTATAGTGCCCAAGGACCTATCATATCACTTTTAAGATTTCTCGTCAATGACATCGCTTTCGATACTGTGCATGCTGTCCACCCTTCAACCTGGCTCAGCTGCAGAAATCCCTTACATTATTATCATTCTCTTAAAGCGTCAAAGACGCTGATATTAAGTTAGAAACGCTAAAATGCTATAAACAGCCCCGCTGACTCCGAGCTAAATCCTGATTTTTGTTGTGAATTTTCGGCTTTTTAAGAAATTCCCGCTAAAACAACAATCACGAGAATGATAATATTGTAAGAGATTTCTGCAGCTCAGCCAGGTTGAAAGGTGGATTGTATGCACAGTATCAAAAATGCTGACATTGACGAGAAATTTTAAAAGTGATATGACAGCACCTTGGGCTCAATAAGGCGCTTGTTCAGGGTGATCAAGGTGTTCGCTCATCCATTGTTGGGACGTCGCGCTCAACGTTCAAAGAACCTCCAGAAAAAAATCTGTGTTTTTGGTACGCTATTTTTACGTGAAGGATAAGATGCCGTTTCAGATCCTGTGTAAAGCATGCCATTGTATCGAAGGGTCCAAATACTGTCAACAAGCTTGAAGACCAGTGTGTATATTATGAGTGCAGTGCCTTTGATTTTATGTCAATAAACGTTTTCTAAACAGAACTGACGTCGAATAATGTCGATGACGTCAAGGTGTTGCTCAGGACATTGTTGGTACGTCTCGTGCTTCACGTTCAAAGAACTTCCCGGAGAAAACGTACAACTGACGTCTATTAATGCCAATGACGTCAAGGTGTTGCTCAGACATTGTTGGGACGTCTCGCGCTCAACGTTCAAATAACTTCCCGGAGAAAACGTAGAACTGACGTCGATTAATGTTGAAGACGTCAAGGTTTTGCTCAGGACATTGTTATGACGTCTCGTGCTCGACGTTCAAAGACCTTCTCATAAAAGACGTCGAACAGACGTTGATTACTGTTGAAGACGTCGAGGTGACGCTTATGACGTAGTCACTACGTCGCGTGTTTGACGTTGTCAGAACCTCTCATGTGGACGTACCAATGACGTCGATAAAAGGTTTGTTAAGGACTTGGACGTCGCCCAACGTCCAGGACCTTATTTCGACGTCATCTCGACGTCTTGTGCTGCCTGGGATGTAAAGGCGTAATCGGGTTTGAACAGGCAACACGAAGGTTGATCATGAATCGTTGGCTTGGTTTTATTAGAGCGGGCACAAGTGTAAGAGGCGTCCTCAAATAAAACATAAGTAGAAGCATGAGAGGATGTTCCCGGGGTAACTGTACTGCAGGGGGATACACATCCTGTTAGAAACCAGCTGCTTTTACAGTGACCTAGCCGCAGAGCTACAAAAAATCGACGAAACGAATTTGATTTTGCTTCTGACTTTTCATGCATCGTTTAGTTATTGAAAATTGAGATTGAAACCCAGAGCCCTGTTCTCGTAATATAAAATGAAATGTTTCGGAATAATTCAATGAACCTTGATTTATGTTTCTTTTTAGATTTTAGTCACCGACTTCGCTGTCAACCAGGTTTCATTATCTAAACAGCACGTGTCTGTCCTCTCTGAAATTGATGTTTTATTTTTTTTTTACAGCGATAGGTATTAGTGGTGCCCTTCGCAGTTTTGCGCAGTCGACCGCGCTTCATATGGACCGTAATGCAATTAATGCAAAGGCGCAAGCGAGCTGGACTAGAATAACGAAAATAATCCCTGGAGGAGGGGAACAAGGCGCAAATCTCCAAACACAGCTAGGTGACTGGTGCGCTACCGAAAATTCCGCCTGGTCCTGGTCCCTGGTTCGACACCAGGACCAGGCGGATTTTTTCGGCCCCGCACCAGTCACCTTGCTGGGGTGCTATTCTGGTCGCAAACGGGTACTTTCGAGTTGTGACGTATCGAGAAAGAAGAGGCAGAGCCTCAAACTAGAATGATTCTTGTTTGAGGCTCCGCCCCAACATTCGGGTTCGCGCACGCGCTCAGCTAGAATTTGACGATCCCCCTACGTCGCGATGACGTGTCCACGCAGTTGGGGCGCAGAAAGCCCCGCATTTCCCCCTGTTCTTTTTGTTATCTTCTTTCTTTCCTCCGGGAGTTAGAACGAGCGAATAACGAAGAAAAGGATACCTTCCGTAAAATAGAAGGAAACAGAGAAAAATAATATTATCCTTTTATAAAATACGGAAGATTATTTCAATAATTATGACGTAAAGCAAATCTAGCTAAGATATCTCAACTTGTTCTCTCGAAGTCTTTCGCTACGGTCTTTCAAAACAAACATGGCGAAAACCGCTGTAACGACCTTGTGGTGTTTGTGTCTCGCTTGCATGGTTGCTTTTCCTGTTTGTGCACGATGCGGATCGTATTACGAGAAGAAAATACTATCTGAAGGTACGCTGCGACACCGATCATCCTTTGTGAAGCCTCCGTGAACATAAGCTGAAAATGAAATTTCCTGTTCGCCTGTGAAGGAGACTCCAAATGGGTACAGAGCTGACGACGACTCTGTGGTAATATATGACAAGTCATGAGATTGACGCAGAGTGCACCGGTTGTGAGCATGCTGTGGATGATGCAGGAAAGTTTCTTCGGGCAGTTTTAATAATGCTTTGCTCCCTTTGCTCACTGCAATGATTACGACGGTAGTCCCCATAAGCCATGCTCTTTGCTTTCGGCGCTGAAGAAATGGACGCGACCGCATAATTTCGGGCAGTCTTTTTACTTACTTTTTATTTACAGAAAAGCTCGTGCAAAAAAAAAAGAAAAGAAAAAGCTATTACACGTCCCTACATAGGTACCTCGCTATCCCATTGGCTTCATTGCGCGTGACGATTCAACGCTCTTTGCCATGGGAACGTTCGTGAAACTAGAAAGCCTCTATTTGCCGCTAACAGTCGCTTTTCGAGTTCGGGTTGTGACGACAAAATGACGTAAGAACAGGAATGCACGAGAGTATTTGCATTGTTTTAACTCGACAGCCGTACCCTTGGCGTGATAAACTCGAAAGAACATGGCCGCGATGCTCGTCGGATCGACCGCGGCTGGGGTTTGACATGCGATCGGTAACTTGATCAACGCGCACACGAATGCTTTCGTGCTGTTAGATGAGCCCATTCAACGGCAGGACCGGATTGAAGAGCACGGTGAGCTGGCGTTCAACGTCTCCGGTATAACACTTGGCGAGATGCAAGACTTGGCTTCTATTTGTGCCGGTGTTATGAAGCTTAAAAGTTGTGGTGTTGTTGTGGCTCGTAATGGCAGCCTTGCTGAGATTATGAAGACGGTAAGATACCTTCATTGAGCTTTGCCATGCGTCAAGATTCAAAACCTCATCTTGTCACAAAGTGACCAACGCTTCTGCGAGCACGGAGGCAGCAGCCAACGGTCTGAGAAAGAATTGTGCCGCCGCCACGACCGCCAGTGATCGCCCCAACGGCAAGAAAACAAACGACAAGCTCATTGAGGTTTGTGTAGCGCTGACTGCTGATTCATCGGACGACAAAGGTGAATTATGTAAAACGCAATGTAAGTTTGCCAGCATTTTGCAAATCTAACGCGTTTCGTTGAAAATTTAATTAGTGGAATTTGTTAACGCCTTGAAACTTTGTCGGGGACTGCATTGTGAACGCAGCCTTCACGCAAGTGTTTTCTGAAGTGTGTGCTTTGCCTGCATGCATATAAAGACAGAAACGCATGCCTATATGGGGCATAAAATAAAAGAAATTTCGCTTGTCCTGATAATGTTGACTATCTATTGAGTGCTGTTGATCGTAGTGGCGTAGCCAGGAACTTTTGAGGGGGTGAGGGGGGAGGGGGTTGAGGTGGCTGGGATGTTCCTTACTTGGGGTGTGGGGGATGTGCAAAGCCACTGAACTCGTACCACAATGGTAAGATAGTTGCTGACATTCTTCACGTTACCTAGCAGTTCTTTCTTTAGCATATGCTCGCTTTTCCTTCACACATCTACTCTGCTTCCGCTTGTTGTTTATGCTTGATGGTGATAAGTCAACAGTGCGTATTTGCTCTGCATCACAGGCAAATTTAAACAAATCCAGTTAACACTACTCTTTAATTTCAATGAGTTACTATCACTTTTGAAACGACAATCTATTTAATTGGTATCATAACCTTTACATTAAACATACGTGTGTTGAATGTAGGACAATGGTATCGTTATTGTTTTTCTTGGACACGGAGGTGACAACCATCCACAAAATTGTACTGGCTAAATTTCTCGTCTAGAGTTAATGGCAGGGAATCGAACAGTGTTTCTTAGGACTGTCCGATGACTGACATGCAACTCCAGAAGCTTGGCGTAGAAAGGTAGAATATCTAATTGATACAATAAAATGCCATCAGCAGCCCACCCAGATTTTATTGCGTGAATGACAGTAGCTACAAACCGCAATAAACGGTCAACTGTAGACATAGGCACTAAGCGTGCATTACCTTCGAAGCGGTAGAAACCCTGAAGTTGTAACGTACTTACCACCATATCGTTAATGGCAAAGTGGTGTTTGCGGTAAAGTGTAGGATGCCTTCAGAACGGTGAGGGTCTCCTTCAGACCGACGATGACGGTAACGAAGGTTCAGTTAGATTCTAGGTTCCGTCAACGCACCCCACGACGTCGGTGTGCTTGTTGTGGTGGCGACGAAAGCCTTCTTTCGCACATGCCTCAGCTTCCTCGGTCCAGGGTTTTGTCGACCCAGCCGCCTCTTCCCAGCCGGTTGACAGCGACACTCGCGACGGCCGTCACGGCTCTGGTCACCATCGACTGGGCATTAGCTATGAGATCATCGGTGGCAACCGCGCCCTTGCAGCTTCCCGTTGCGCAAAATCTCAGTGCGATTCCATTGGTAGCTGCTGCTCGACGGTCATCATCTCTCATCGTCTCCGTCTCTCGGCGCGCAGCTGGTCACACTGCGATCGCACGGTGCTTTTCGACAAGCGGTACCGTCGTCAGAAACAGTCGTCGTGCATAGCGAAGGCAACCGGGTGCTCGCAGAAAACCCGTCATTGTACGCGTTGGTTGAGCCATCGTTGAGCAACAAGCATCGCCGCCATTTTCTACGCTCTAGAATCCTGCCCAAAGCTTTTTCCTCTTCGTGCAATAGAAACAGAAGTTAAAAGCACGAGCACATCACCCCGAACGATGCTTGCGCGAGCGTTGGCTTGCACTGCGCAAGCGCGCCTGCTCGACAGGGACGTTGAAAGCCCGGAACACGTTCTTGTAGCTCCTGTAGGAGGTATTCACTGGCCGCCATATTTGAGGTCACTGTTTAGAGCGCATGCTCAGAACGAGCTCGCATTAATAGGCTGCCAAGACCGGCAATCTTGGTGGTGCGGAATGCACGTGGCGAAAGAACTGTGGAAGCTCGCGTTCAGCACGCGCTCCGCAGCCGAGCACACGGCTATGGCCGCCAGTGAATACTCCCTATACTCGCACTAGCTCGCACTCATAGTAAAACAGAGATTAGGGTGTGTCGAGTAGTACCGCAGTTAATCTAGTTACGTGACTTCCGCTTTGTGCTACGTAGGTCGGACGTGGTCATACGTCACTTTGTCGTCACGGTCCGAACTCGAACAGCGGCACTTACGGCAAACGGTTGCTTTCGTGTTTCGCGAACGTTCCCATGGGAACCGCGTGGAATTATCACGCGCGCTGTGGCCAATAGGAGCGCGCGTTTCGTAGGGGGGAGGAGTTTTCGAGAAACACGAACGTGACCGTTTGTGACCAGAATAGCACCCCTGTTTGTGGAGATTTGTGCCTTGTTCCCCTTCACCAGGGATTATTTTGGTCATCCATATGGACGCGGGCCATGTTTGGCACTCCGCCAGAACATTCCACGGGCAGCAGATAGCAGGATAACCAGCAAGCAAGATAACATGCATGGTCATGCATGGTAGCAAGGTAACATGCGTACTCGGTAAAACAGACCCCGCCGGGCAATCTTACAGTGCACTGGAGTAGGTGCCCATGTGACCCAGAATTAGCACAAAAACAATTATCGGGACAAGCGCATAGAAAACTGCCCTAAAATTTTACGATACATTTTGCATCAGAAAGCTACGGGAAAGGAAATGCGTTAGTGCCCCATCAGTGCATCTGACAGATAGAGCGTTTTGGGTCATTCCACGTGAAACGTCCCAGACGTTGCGCTCGACCACCTCCGATTTCTAAAAAAAAGTCATGGGCTTCGGCCACAATGTCCGTAGCCATACCCTAAAATAGGTTTGACGAAAAAATATTTGTGATGACGTGAGTGCGATTTTAATTTAACTAGGCATCACTCAATAATTTACGAAAAATCAGCTTTTTTATGAAACACCCAACAATATTTTTTTCTTAAATTTGCACGGTTGTCGACTTACAATGTGGTTGGGTTTGTGCAGCTTTGTTTAATTTAAATATTTTTTTTTTAAAAATACATAATTTTATACAAAAATAAACATTTTTGTCATTTTATTAAAAAATATATATTTGTTCCTGGGACCTAATATAACTTTTTTACTGGCTGCCCTTTAGGTATATAACCTATAAAAATATTTTAAACCGCTCAATTAAACATCTTGCAGTAAAAACTAAATCCTGAATTTGCCAAAAAGTGCGTTTTGACGCATAAACAGCTGTTTATTCCACCCTGAGGTGGTCCAAGTAAAAATACAAAATATGGTGGGTTTGGACGAAGGATTGATCGTCGCTTGATTCTGAAAGTTTAATCAGAGTAATTTTTGTTTAAAGCGAGAAAACAATTTTTGAAGTTGAACTCTCGCATTACTACCCGGCGTCACTACTCTTCGCCGCACAGCACGCCACCTGCGACGATAGCCGAAGCGATTAGGTCCAAAGAAACAACGGAGTTTGCTGCCCGCTTCCCCTCGTCCCTCTTTTCTGGCTGTAAGGGAAGAAACGGCGGGTATCGTGTACTAATCGGAGGTGCCGCCAGTGCGTCGCCATAGCAGCCCCGTTGTGCCCTTTGTACCCGAGGGCGGCTCCTCACACTCCGAAACGCGATGCCTAATCGACGGGCGGCATCAGCTGACGTGGACGTCTGAAACACGATAATATCGCCGCGAAATCTAGCTGTCACGCATGCTGCGGTAAAAAGCGGAACTATGATCCGGTTCGCGCTTAGTTGGAGCGCAGTGAAGGCTACAGGCGCATGATCATAGCTCTGAAACGCGCTGATTCAGCATGTTTAACTCGGACGCTTAAAGCATCGTCACAAGCCAAGATTGCGCTTCTAGCATTATTTTCGGTCCGTAATGTCAGTGAGTCTTTACATGACCCATCGGAAATAATGAATAAACAAAGGCACGTGTCCGCAATATTGACATTGGGTATCGAGACTTATTCCTTGCCTTTTGAGGACCCCGCTTCTGCGCTAGTAAGCTAAGAAAGGGCTGACACGCGAGAAGTTGGCCTTTGAACGACCATTTGAGATCGGAAATCTGTCGAAGAAAGAATTTCATTTTTTGCAAGTACGTTGTACGGTGGTGTAACGATGGATGAAGCTGGTCCCTCTGGAGAAAGAAGTCAATCTACGGTTCCTGTGGATGCTGATCAGGGTACGTAGGAAAGCTGGCTTTATTTTGTACAATACAATGATAGTTGTGTCGTGCTTTACTCGTGTCTACCCTGTCACAGTATCTGTATAGCTGCGGCCGCTCAATTCATGACTTTTTCAAACCAAATAGACTAGCTATTTTTTTTTTAAAGCTGGCCGTTCGTCGTACATGTAGTATATGTTACGTTAGACATGTATAAGCCCAAGCTGTAGCGAAGGATGCGTTGGCTTATATTAAATACACATGGTTCGCCTTATACCTGTCACAAACCAATTAGCGTTATAAAAGTTCAAAGCCGAAGGGCGTTTTGCGTACAAGGCTAGCTTCTGCACGAAAGGCGCATATGTGCCCGACTTGTCATTTATGCGCAGCACGCAGATATGGCTCACATAAATGAAGGAGCAGTCATGTTCCATTCAAATTTCTTTTTCATTGCAGAAGCCGAACTTCCTCCGTGCTCCCTTGGTGCAAGGGGTTGCCATGTGACCACGCAGACCAAGACGCGGTCCCTCATCAACGCTGAAGACCTGACGCACACGGATCGGCGGCTCCTTTCGCTCCGTTCCGGGCGCCCACAAGGTGACATCCGTACAGTGGGTTCACATCATTATCAAGTATACCTTAAAAAGTACACATCACTGAATGCATCCAAGTGGTGTTCTAACCCTTTCTATGAACACGTCAAAAACCGCCGTGGATCAGCTGTCATTACAATAGCCTTGGCAGATGCGCACCCCAATTTAAACCTTATTCCTGGAAACCGACTTTGTCAAGCATGCCGGCGAAATTGTTTCGAATTGAAGAAGAGACCAACTTTTCAAGCACCACCACCACCTCTGGCTCGTGATGTCCCTTCTGAGCAAGATGACCCCGATGTAGCACTTGAGAGCGTCAACGAGGCCCTCGCAGCCGTTGGAGAGAGCCCTCTCCAACGAAAACGAGGGCGAACAAGCCGCGAGACATACGCCAAAAAAAAAAAAAAGGTTAGAAAACTTAAAATCTCTGCCGAAAGAAGAATTTATACATCGTTGGGTGTACAGCAGAAACGAACTTCTCAGCCGAACCAGGATGAAGATTTTGTTTTGAGTGACTACGTGTCACTCATGCAAGATGTAAAAAGCAAGTTTGACCTGGAGAAAAATAGAGAGAAAAAATTACAACTTCTAACATTGGCCCCACCCTCTTGATCTCGCGAAAAGATTATGAACTTCTTTGGAGCCTCGAAACGACAAGCGCGTCAAGCCGTAAAGGTCAGGTCAGAATCAGGAATATTGGGCACCGTGCCAAAAAGAAGAGGCCGCCCGGTCAGCGAAGAAGTCAAGGCCTCCATCATGGAGTTCTATCAGGACGACGCTGTCTCGTACTGCCTACCGGGAAAAAAGGACGTGCTACGTGGTCGCCAAAAGCGTCTGTTGTTGCTCAACTTGAAAGAAATGCATGAGGAATGGAAAAAAAAGCTGCGATTTCAGGTGCGGCTTTTCAACATTCGCAAGTCTGTGGCCTTCACATTGAGTCCTAGCAGGAAGGAGCGGCACTCACACAGTTTGCGTGTGCATGCAACACCAAAATTTTAAGCTCATGCTTCATGCTACAGGATTAGACGAAAGCACCGAAGAACTTCTATCCACTACAGTATGTGATCTACACAATGAAGAGTGCATGCTTGACAGGTGTGCCAAATGCCCAAGTACCGATTTTGCTGATACTTTGCTCCGCAGCACTCCACTTCTTGACCCGGAAGAAACGGATTACGTCCATGTGCAACAGTGGGTTAGCTGGGTGCATTGCCAACTGGAAACCATTGTTCTGACACCAGGCGAGTTCCGCGAAAAATTCTTAGATATGCTGAAGGCAATGAAGGCTCACCACTTTGTGAGCAAACAACAGGCACGATACTTGCGGGAGCGCAAAGCAAACATAGGCAAACACGAGGCAATAGTACTCATGGGCTTCGCTGAAAATTATAGTTTCATCGTGCAGGACGCCCCGCAATCCTATCACTGGGTGAATACTCAGGCATCAGCACACCCCGTTGTTATTTACTTTCGCAAACAAGAAGCCACCACCCAAGAGATTTCTATAATATCATTCAGTTTTATTTCTGACTGCCTAGAACACGACACGGTGGCAGTTTCTGCATTTCAGAGCGAAGTAATTAATATATTGAAGCGAGACCTTCCGCAAATTAGAAAAATTCACTACTTTTCAGATGGTGCGTCCTGTCAGTACAAGAATAAAAAAAAAAACTTTGCAAACCTCTGTAACACGAAAATGATTTCGGCATTTCTGCTGAATGGAATTTTTTCGCAACGTCCCACGGGAAGAGTGCTTGAGTCGGAGTTGGGGGTACATGAAGCGTCTGGCAGCAAGGGTCAGTCTTCGCAGTCCCTTCGAGAACCAAATCATCACCCCCCAGCAGCTGTTTACCTGGGCCAAATATAACATCGGGGGCATAACAATACTTTGGGTGCCGAAAGAAATGGTTGAAGAAAAACGAGCTCGACTCACTTCAAGATTTAGCTCAGCGGTCCCCGTCAAAGGGAAAAGAAGTGACCATCACTTTAAGCCTGCGTCACCATCTACGCTACGTGCTGGACTTACGTAGCAACGCAAGAATTTGTCATTTCAAAGCCGATTTTAACACAAACGACGCGTGAGCCTTCAACGGCGCGCATTCGTCAACACCACATCGCCTCGTCGTTTGAGATTGCCCGTTCACGGGTCTTTTGTGCTGCTGTTTACATCTGTCCTGACGTTAACAAGAGAGAGTGATCGCGTTGTGTATGTAGGAAACAGCTAGCTTACTAATGGATGCTCTGAACCGGCAGCGCTAAGCATCTCCTGACATCAAGACACAAGAAGATCACAGGAGGACATCGCCGCGTAAAACGGTCGAAATGGGAAAAGCCATGAAGCAACAAGAGTGAAAAACAGCCCCTTTTCACCAAGATGTACCCGACAACTCAAGGTCCTGCTCCCTACCTGCGTGGGCACACCGTTACACCGTCGCACGCTTCGCCGGGCTCGACGGTGCCGTGCTGTGCAGAGAAGAGGCACAAGAAACGACGCCAGGTTGCGACGTAAAAGCTCAACTTCAATTTTTTTTTTTCGTATTTAGAACAAAATTATTTTAATTAAACTTTCAAGAACAAAAGGCAATAAACTCTTCTGTAAAAGTCACCATGTTTCGCATTTTTCTTTCGACCACCTCATGGCAGAATTGACGGCTCTTTAAACGGCAGAACGAAATTTTGCACAAATTAAGTTGTTTTTTCTGCAAGATATTTAGTTGTACGGCCCGAAACTTTTTTTTGTGCAGTATATTCACAAGGTTGCCAATAAGAATTTTTAATCACCTGCAGCAACGAGATAGTTTGTAACCAAACTATCAAAAAGGCTCAAATTCTCATATATTACTTTTTTTTTTTTTAAATTGCTTCAACCGAATATTTATGATCCTTATTACACAACAATCAAAATACCATGTGGTTTTTAGGAAAAAATAGTCCACTGTTCTATAAAAATATCTAAATTTTCATCAATTAATAAATGACTCCTAGTTTCACTCCTTTTTTACGCGTTCAAACCGCCATCACCCCATGAAATTTGTTTCTCGTCAAAAATATTTTAGAGAAGCACCACAAACATTATGGTGAAGAACCATTAATTTTATTTTAGGAATCGGAGGTCGCCGTGGGACCTTTGGCATGGCATGAAGAAGTCCACGTCAGCTGATGCCGCCCGTCGATTAGGCATCGCGTTTCGGAGTGTGAGGAGCCGCCCTCGGGTAGAAAGCGCACAACGGGCCTGCTATGGCGACGCACTGGCGGCACCTCCGATTAGTACACGATACCCGCCGTTTCTTTCCTTACAGCCAGAAAAGAGGGACGAGGGGAAGCGGGCAGCAAACTCCGTTGTTTCTTTGGACCTAATCGCTTCGGCTATCGTCGCAGGTGGCGTGCTGTGCGGCGAAGAGGCGTTAAGAAGCGACGCCGGGTAGTGGTGCGAGAGTTCAACTTCAAAAATTGTTTTCTCGCTTTAAACAAAAATTACTCTGATTAAACTTTCAGAATCAAAAGACGATGAATCGTTCTTCCAAACCCACCATATTTGTATTTTTACTTGGACCACCTCAGGGTGGAATAAATGGCTGTTTATGCGTCAAAATGCACTTTTTGGCAACTTCAGGATTTTTTTTGTTTTACTGCAAGATGTTTAACTGAGCGATTTAAAATATTTTTATAGGTTATATACCTAGAGGGCAGCCAGTAAAAAAGTGATATTAGGTCCCGGGAACAAATATATATTTTTTAATAAAATGAAAAAAAAAATGTTTATTTTTTAATTAAATTGTGTATTTAAAAAAAAATATTTAAATTAAACAAAACTGCACAAACCCAACCACATTGTAAGTCGACAACCGTGCAAATTTAAGAAAAAAATGTTGTTGGGTGTTTCATAAAAAAGCAGATTTTTCGTAAATTATTGAGTGATGCCCTTGTTTCACGCTATTTTCAAAAATTAAAATCGCGCACACGTCATCACAAATTTTTTTTCGTCAAAACTATTTTGGGGTATGGCTACGGACATTGTGGCCGAAGCCCATGAATATTTTTTTAGAAATCGGAGGTGGTCGAGCGCAACGTCTGGGACGTTTCACGTGGAATGACCCTTTAGAACAGTTATTACTGCAGACGCCAGCACGTGCAGCTCGTGTAACTACACTCGTAGCATGCACCTCGGTGCTTGAAAAATTTATCAAAAGGTCTATGGGGGCGCTGTCTGTTTTTGTGTGCTATCAATACCCGGCCGATTGAGTCAAGGCAATCCACTTTCCAAAGACGTTGCCATGCCGACAACTATCGCGTTCATTTAGGCTTAGGAATGGTCAGAATCGAAAGACTATCTAAAAAATGCGGCGAGGTCATTGCTCATGCTTTGCGTTTCAAGTGAGGTAAGGCAAAGCGAAGGCCTCCTGCACCCTTCATTGCTGACTAACGCGCCTGATATTGCAGCTACTACGACGTATTAGTACCAAAGCGAGCGGCGCTCACTCACCGGGGCGCAGCCATGTTTCCTCGCCGTCCTTACTCTGCCGGTCACGTGACCTAAAATTGCCCCTTGTAGGGAAATGCGGTTAACTTCTAACCGCGGTTAGAGTTAACCAGCTTCGAGCAAACGGGCCCAGATCTGCGTCATGTGATACGTCTCCGCATGCGCCACATGAACAGCAGCACCACCCCAGCTGTGCCACGTTAGAGCCGGCTGTTGCTGTACAGCAGTGTTGGGCAGTATCGCGATACAAATGTATCGCGATTGTATTTCAGAAATACATTTCGGATGTGTATTTCTGTATCGCGATACATTTTTTTTCACCAGTATCTGTATTACTGTATCGGAATACATTTGGAATGTTTCTTTTTATCGCGATCATATCAGGAGGAAATGTATTTCGTTACATTTCTTGAGAAATACCCCCGCCCCCTTTTTTCCGGGGAAAAAAGAAAAGTCCAAACACTTTTCTTTTTTTTTTTTTTTTGCTTCTGAGGGCGTCAGGGTCAAGGAGATTCTGGGGCATTGTTACTATGCTGACCAAAGTTCCTTCCGATTCTCCGAACTATTTTTCTATGCGTCCTCTTCTCTCTTCAGAGAAGTGTTGCGCAGTCGGGGAGTCGAACCAGGTGGCGTGCCAGGAGTGGAGTCAGAGCATCTTCTGCCGCAGTTCCTTAAGTAGCGATTTCTTGAGTAATTGTTTGCTGGCATCCAACGCCCGTTGCTAACCGTCTCTCTTGCCTTAGCGTACACAGTACACCCAGCCGGCAAAGCTGAGTCCCAGTCCGTTGCAGCACGAGCCTGGTGGTGGTTGACTTGAAATAGTAGTATGAGTCTGTATGACTCACGCAGTGAAGTTCAACGCATATTCGAATGCGTCTGCGGCAGCGCCCGTAATATTGCACGGCTCAAGAATACGTCATCAGCCGACGTGAACGCGACCCGCTGCTCTGGTGATCCGAAACCCAGGAAGGAGGCCAGACGTGGCCTCGCTGTGCCGACCCAGACTTCGTATACACCTGCGACTCGTCTCGAACGCGCTGTTTCTCGGAGAGCTCGCACCTGTGCCGGCAATATCAGGTCGCAATCCACGAGCAAGCGGCCGTGCCACGAGGGTCTCTGTTTGGAGTATGCTAGGCGAAACTTCAGGACTGCAATCCATGCGTCAGTGGCGGAGGTTTGGCAGGAAGGACCTTCACAACATGGATGCCACCGTATCGTTTTTTCAACCGTAGCAGAAGATAAGAGATGTGTTCCAGGATGCTTCAGGTGGTCCACTATTCTTAAAAATTCTAAATGACACTACCTGCACGATCTTCAACGAGGTAACCTACAACGAAAGTACATATTGTCCCTTCATACAGAAGCGTGGTAATGTTTCATGCTCTAGGCCATACCTACAGATAAAGAATACCATTTCATTCCACCGTGACGTCCTGTGATCAATGATGACAAGGGCGCCCGTATTAGACAGGGGCGTGGAGACGTTTTGGTGAGATTTAGGGTGACATAGAATTTATTTAGAGGTCGAATTATTTTTTCGCATCCCTCTTCAGACAGACGGGATGTCGGGGAAGGGACCGCGGTCAATCCTTGATGGAACTTTTTTTTCTTTTTTTTTTTCTTCTTTTTTTGAGCCCATTGAACACTTCTCGTCGTCCGAAACCACTACCTTCAAGGCAAAGTGCCAAGCCTACAGGAAAGTAATTTCGGGATTAAAACTTCCACTTCAAACTTAAAGGGGCGATGCAATGATATTCAATTGGAATGTTTTTCACTTTACACGAGCTTACTGGCACTAGTGGGACTCAAGGATACTCGCACGCAACGCCACTGGCCAAGAAACTTCTTTGTTGCGGTGCAATTTCAAGGACAAAACCGAGTGTTTTCATTCAATCTCTCCTTCGCAAAACCTGATGACGTAGCTGGGCGGTAGCAGTACCGCCCAGTGACGATATTTGAATGCGGCTCATAGATTGGACCCGAGCATTGCGTGGACACTCGATTTGGGCTCGTGATAATCGATAGCTCGAGAAGCATTCGGGTAGTGTCCTGTGTCCAATCGCTGCAATGACAACAACAGCCGAACCATAACAATGTCTGGAACTCAGCGCGTGTCCTGTGCTTTGCTAACACCAACGCGTGGCTATGATCAACATTGGCGGTATATAATCGGCTCCAGATCACGTGGCCGCTTGTTCTGGCTGCGAGTTGAGGGGGTGAACTCTGCTCGTTTTTCTTTATTTTTTTCTGAGACTTCGATTGCGTTTGGTGAAAAACGACCGAGTATTTCACAGGTCATTAACGTCAGGGATCCATTCTAAGCGGTATTTGCGAAAAATACAAAAATCGTTGCATCGCCCCTTTAAGCTTCATCTCAGTTGGCGTCTCAAACAAATTTGAAAAATGTATTGCAGTATCAGTATTTCTGCCCTCCCATTCCTGTATTTGTATTTCCAAAAACTTTTTGCCTCTATTTAAAATGTATTTCCGATACGTATCGCGATACATTTTTACAGATATATTTTAGTATCAGTATTTTAGCTACTGTTTTAATGTATCCGAGTATTTGTATTTCTAAAAGCAGTTTGATACTTTAGACCCATGTTACGGATGAAAAAAACAGGACGCGGGATGGCCAAAAAAAACATGCTTTTCGTTTAGGGCTCGTCAAATTATGAGGCGCTGGAGAAATGCAGCCTTCTGCGTTAAGTCCTTATTTCGAACTCTTTTTGTTCACCTTCCGCCCATTGAAAAGCATGCGGGAAGGGCCTTAGAACGCACCTGGTATCGCTGCGCCGCAGCGTTCTTCCGCACGTCTGCTTCCCTGGCCGTCACCATGGCAACGAACGCCGAATGAATAGAAGCACGCACGGTACCGCCGCGTGAAGCCAGCAACAGCTGACGCCATTTTACGAACGGCGTCAGCCGTTCGTAAAATGGCTGACGCCGAAAATGGCTGACGCCGAAAATTTCTTTGATGCCACCAATTCTCCACCCTTCTAAACAAAAGGGACAGATAAAAGTTCAGTCATCAATACAGAAGTTCTGCGAAATTTTAAGCACTTCAACCTGACCATTGCAGCGTGCTTGTAAAGTGCACTTTTGTGGTTACTGATTAATGTGCATGGATGGCAGCCATAGTTGGGAGATACGTTGTTTGCAAAGACTGCAGTTTGTCGCTGGCTGATGTACAAACCACTGCTGCAAATGAGAACTAGTTGCACAACTGAGATGCTGTGGTATAGAGAACTAATGTAGGATCAATCACCTGATCATTTTTGGGAGTGCAGCATGCCATAGTTGTTTCTCGCTTGATGCGATCGCATTCAGTGGGACAATGCAAAGACCGAAGAAGATGTACCTCAATTCGTTAAACATTAGGGACACAAATTCATGCCAACTGTACTAGGTTTGTGTCATGCTGGCCCTTTCTAATCCTTAGGATTCCAAGATGATAACGTGTGCAGGTGAGCTGGTCAATGTTTGTCGCAATCTTGGTGGTGGCTCAGAAGCAGAGGTAGATGCAACATATATCTGTTTTCCTATATTTCGCACTGCCACGGCACCTCGATCTCCATCCCGCTCTCGCAGGAACTGCATGCTGATTCTTCTTGTGAACAAGAGCGCTCATGAGTGGGAGAAGTTCGTCCATCTCCTGTGACGGATAGTGCGGCCGCTACATATGGCGGAAACCGCGAAACTTAAAGCCATGGTGAAAGCAATGAACACGACTATAGTCAAGCTGCTGTTAGCTCTTCAGAGCGTTTATCTGCGCTCGTTTCAGCCCCCCAATTTCTCGGTCGTGATGCCTGGTTGCGGAACATTTCACGGCAAGGCATCGACAAAGGGAGCCAGTTTAAGCTAAGATCGAGGGTAGACTCTATAAACAATGCCAACAAAGCGTTACGCAGATGAGAGCACCATTTTTTTTTTTTCCGGAGACACATTTCTAAAATTATAATAATGGGGAATCTATTTATATAAAAAACATGTCCATGGGTTTGAATTTATTAGTAATTAATGGTAAACAGAAATAAAACAAAAGTTGTTATATTCAGGTCGAAGCGGATAAACACTACGATAATCATGCTCTCTCGCTGTAGGCTCATGCCGATTAGAAATACAATAAAAAGTCAACCGTCTTGGTGTAATTCTAGGCAAATACATTCGGTGGGACGAAGCAGTCCAAATAATATATTGAAAGCTATTAAAGATTGTAGTCATAATTTTCAAGCATACAAATACATTACGCTCGTCTGCGCTCAGTCTTTATTGTTTATAATAACCTTTGCTTCGTGCTCGCTTCAATTACAGTTCTTGGTACGAGGAAACAGTGCTGCTGCTCATATTGATGTCTATGAATCGCAGAAAAGGGGTAGTAGTCGTTGTGGAGGACGGGACCCGAGACGTGTCCTGTTCGGATGGCCGTTTATGGAACACTAACCTTGCGGGTGCGCAAGCCCCGCGTGCACCCCAATTATCCGCGCGCTCTTCCTCGTCCTTTTCTCAACATCCTGCCGTGCCGGCGCTGGTGTCGATGCTGCATCTTGAAGGAAGAGCCGCTGGACAGGCCTGTTGATCTCTCGCCCAGGATGTTGTCGTCTGGACCCTCGTCACTCAAAAAGTCGTCCTGCCCAGACTGGTCCCACGGACTTTCCCGGTTGTCGTGGACGTCTGCCACCCCAGCTCCGGGTGCACATTTTGTCTTTCGCTTGGTGGTGTCTTTCCATTTCACCTTCCACCACTTTGGAGGAGCTGGATGTTCGGTGCTTGGAAGAGGATCTACTTGGGAGCCCTCGGACGGTAGCTCTTTTCTCTTGAGTATTTTCGTCTTTTTCTGCTCAGCTTGGACCGTGGCAATTGACTTTGCGTTCGGATTGTGCGTGGACTTCGGAGATGCTGCGCCCTCTCTGGCTTTCAGAAGAGAAGGGCCGTCCGTTACCCCAGCTCTAACAGCTTTGCAGACCTCCGCTTGTGCGCCTTTTAAAGTCCCTTCTGACCGACAACTGCCGTCGCCTTCGACTTCGGACTGACAAAAGTTCGAAGTTGACGATTCTGTGACGCACGCCGAATCCGGCTTCTCCGACCATCCCTCAGTCGCTCTTCTGCACTTTAGACCTGGCAGTATTACTTTCGTTTCTCGACCTTCTGTCCTTCTAGAGCTGTGTACGCTTTGTTGAACGGTCTGCGTTAGTAGTCCCACAACTCTTGACATATCATGTTGTTCTCGGCTTGCGGCCGCATCCGCGGTGACCTCCGTTTCAGACGGCTTGCTTCCTTGCGAGAGTTTGCAGTGCTCGAAATTTCCGGGTTGTGCTGAGCACACGATTTCCGCCAGCCCTGACATTCCGTTCGGCTGGAAGATCTGGTGTTCCCCGTCCGAGTTCCCCACGGCAGCTGGCCGCATTTTCAGCTTGTTATGGACGAACCTTGACTGCTGAACCGTGCCTAAAAGGTGTAGGTCCTTCTCCGGCCCAATTGGTTGTTCCTCCGCGAGAGTCTTCGCGATCCTTCCGTTCTGGGTTGCCGTATTGCTCACGGCATCTCCGAATGTTTGCGCTGATTCGTGTAGAATCTCCTTTTCATCCCGTTGAGTCTCGCGCACCGAACAAGTCTTCACCTCTTCGTCTGCTCCCAATTCCACGTTTTCGCTGCTCGGCCTAACATGCATAAAATCTTCGGGTGCAACGTTCGACTGCAAGGGCTCGCTCCTCCTGGGCAGCAACAGCTTGCGGTGAAGCGGTTTCCGTTTTCTTGAGGCCGAACGATCCACCCGTCTGTCGCAGGCATCCTTCGTGGATATAAAGCTATGTGTACCGCTCTCTCCGAGGACGATGTTATTGTACAAAGACATTGGTTCCGAGAGTGGCATCGTAGTTCTTCCTTTCTCGCGTGAGGCGACGGGACCTTTCAATGGGTTCACCGGTTCTTCGA
The DNA here is from genome assembly GCA_013358835.2 of Ixodes persulcatus. Lineage (NCBI taxonomy): Eukaryota > Metazoa > Arthropoda > Arachnida > Ixodida > Ixodidae > Ixodes > Ixodes persulcatus. The sequence continues at coordinate 92,894 of JABSTQ010010758.1, read as the reverse complement.
AGACGTCGTCCTTTGTGGCAGCCGACAGTTTCCTGGGTGTGCAGTCTTGCGCGTAGATCTTTTTGTGGCCGACACTACTGCACAGGGGCATTGGTTCCGATAATAGCGCCGTCCTAATCTCGCTCTTGTGTTTGTTGCGGTTATTGCAATTTAATTTTAGGCCTGCGGTACTTATCATGAAAGGCACTTCATACCGCAGATCACACTTTTTAATGCTTCTTTCAAATGGTTGGAGCGGTGGATGACCAATTGGTTGAGTGTCGGCTAAATCGGTGACACCAATGGCAGCTCGGCGCCACATTTGTGAAGGATCAAGATCCTCGTTCCCGTCGTTGGAGAATTCACATGACAGAGAAAGTGTAATGACTGTGCTTCGTGGGTTGCCCGAATGACCGGTATACGTTCCTTGTATCATCCAGCCGAAGACGGTTTCAACTGCCGTTAGTGTGTCGCTGAGGCGTTTAATTTTGCCTGTGGCAATCTTCCAATAGGTGTCAGATCCGATGAGGACACCTATTTCAGTTGGGCATGGCACACCTTCCGGTTCTATATCGGCGCTCAGCATGTTTTCAGAATGGAGTCGAGCTTGCAGCTCTTCGTTGAGCGGATGACTGATGACAGTGCAGGTTTCTGGCACTTCCAATGCTTCCAAGTGGATTCGTGTGCCGGTGGTTCGACCACATAGTTCGATGGTAACTCGTCGACAGTGATAGCGTGAAGGTCGTCGAGCGTTACCAAACGTGAATACGGTGAGCTCTTCGTTTCCAAGAGCTGTGCAGTTCAATTTTTTTGAGACGTCGCGACGCACGAAAGTTCTTTGACTGCCGCTGTCCAGCAATATTCGAACAGGAACTCTTCCATGAAGCGAAGAAGCCCACACTTGGCCCGTTTGAAGTAGAACTGACGGTCCTTGCCTTGCCGCGTTCGTTGGGGCACTAATAACTGCCGCAGAGTTTGGAGTAGACTCTTCTCTAGATAGGCCGATGCCCTGTGCAGCTTGAGGGGGTCGGGAAACGTCGCATAGAATGGTCAGGTGGTGCCCTCCGCAAGCGGTACAGGTTAGGCTCCTTGCTGTGTGGCAGGCACGGGCGATGTGGTTCCGTTTGGCACACTTAAAGCAGCAGCGTGCCCGTGTGAGCCTTAATCGTTTTTCCTGGGTCAATAGTGTAACCTGGCAGCTCTGAACGTCGTGTTCGGCGGAGCCGCAGAACGGACACGAAAGGACTCGGCGGTGGACCGATTCGTTGGTCAGTGCCAGTGCAGATGGATTGTTCGATATGAACTCAGTTTGTAAGTTCGGCTGATGTGGTGTGCCTTCGAATGCCTGAGTAGGTTGTTCCATGCGTCCTTCCTCTCGTATCTCTATCTGGATTTGAAGAAACGTCATGATAAGCTTGACTTGATCGTCTGGGCGCTATTCGAGCGCGTTGGGGCTGTCTGCTGTCGCGCTTTCTTTTAATTTCTGGCGGTACATGAGTGCTAGGTCTTCGGGAAGAGCTCTCATCAGCACACGATGAAGAACCACCGCGTAGTTGTTGGGCGGAACATTCAAGCCTTCTAGAGATGTTGTGCAGAAGCGAATGGCGTCGAACAGCTGACGTAGTTGGGTGACGTTTCTTGAGCTGCTTATTTTCGGGAGATTCAGTAGCTGGTTAATATGTTCGTCGATCAAGATATCACGTCTTCCAAATTTGTCATGAAGTGTACGAATTGCAAGGTCATAATTCTGCTCGGAGAGACGAATGCCTTCGACAGCCTGCTTTGCGTTGTGAGTGAGGTATGTCATGAGGTACTTAAATTTCTCGATGGGAAGGAGATCGGGATTTCTGTGAATCGTGACATCAAAATGGTCCCAATATCCCTGCCAATCACTGATGTTCCCGGCAAAGGTAGGTACCTGGAGTTTGGGAAGGGCGACCCTTCGATGACTGCCATGAGCGGGTGCTGTAGGGACGGTACCGGTGGGAGGAAGGCTGCTCAGGGCTTCGGTTGTGGAAGGGTGGCCGCTGTGCTGCGGTGTGTCGGTTCGGGTGCTTGCAACACGCGTGGCGATGATCGTGGGTTGGTTTAGTTTGTTCAGAGCGTAACGAAGGCGCGTGATGCCGTGGCTAATCCCCGTGCGATAATCCTCTGCTCCCTCGATTTCGTTCTCCAAGCCGTCGTCGGTTGTCGATGTCAGAATATCCCGGTCCAGGTCGTCTAGGCTTGTCTGCTTCTGGATGAGATAGTCGAGCGGGAACCGCAAGTCAAGCTCTGTTGTGTTCGGGTTCTGGATAAGATCGTCCAGCTAGGATATCGTCCTGGTGACGGCGGAGCGGACAACGCCGCGGGTCCTGCGTAGGCGGTCCATGTCCTCTCGAGGGTTTCGGCACCAAATTTATGTAGAGGAAGGGACCCGAGGCGTGTCCTGTTCGGATGGCCGTTTATGGAACACTAACCTTGCGGGTGCGCAAGCCCCGCGTGCACCCCAATTGTCCGCGTGCTCTTCCTCGTCCTTTTCTCAACAGTCGTGTTGAACTTGTTGTGCAATCAGGTATGACAGCCACACAGCCCTGTTATTTGAAAAATTGGCTAGTGTTCATATAACAAGTCTTTATGATTAAATTTTATCTAGCATGCAAAAGAACTGAACAATCCAGATAGTAATTTGCTTTCACTTTCTTTTTTGCAATTAAAAAGGGACTTTGTAGGCCATTCTCTATCTCGATGTCTGGACAGTCCCGCGCTTGAGGAGAACTATGCTAATATCAGATTACCTTCCTTAAGGTTTTAATTTAATTTTCATAACCTGGAGACCGAGGGACCATGCCGGGAATCATAATATTTGAAATAAAGCAGAAACACCAGAAACATTCACTTTTGAGTCGCGCTGCCCATCGAAATTGAAATGTGCAGTCAATGCTTCTGACCAGTCTAAAAGATCCCTGCCACAATCGCGTCTCTGCTTCCGGCACCGACGGTAATCGCAAAGTCGAGCCGCTTTACCCAGCAACTTCCTCGGCGACTTCTTTGCTAGGGGCTCCCTCCCCCCCCCCCCCCCCTTTCCCCCCACCACAGTCCCCAGGCAGTGGCTGTCACACTTCCTCCAAACACGTACTATAAATTCACGCTACCGGTTTGCGCCCTTCGGGGAGATTAAAGACGCCACAGCAAGAGTGTTCCCTCTGCTCCCCACTTCATCTGGTGAATGCAGCCAAACTAGAGGCGTTTTTGTCCCTCCACATTTTTATCGTCGCTCTTGTGAATAGCCTAGTTTATTTGTCGTTCTTTAGTGTCATTTCGACAGCCTAGGTTTTCACGTGACTTGCGAGGTAAGCACTGTTTAGAAACTGTTGCATGCCGTGCTGAAAATTGAATGCGGCAAGAAACCTTGATCTGCAATACCACGAGCTGCCGTCCAAAGAAAGCTTTTGGGATGCCTGGTTATGGCAAATCTCATGGCAAGAAATTGACAAAGATGGTAGATAAGATGCAAGGTTGTTGTGTGCTCACTTCACTTTAAAAAATACTGCTGTAAGTTAGAAACAAAGGCAAAAGTTCTGCGGCCGACAGCAATACCGACACAATTTCCCTCATATCCATCTTACATGCACCAAGCGTGTGGAACAATCGGTCTTAGGCTAATTAATCCTGCGTTAACTATCGCCTTCACCAGACGGAATCGGTAAGCAGCTTTTGCAGGAGTGGGAGAGGATTGAGCGGCCACAGCACTGCAGCTGGCCAGTTGAGAGAAACACAAGCAACATGCTGGAATGCCATGAGACTGCTACTTCATTCATCGCCATTTCAACAACCATCTGCCGGGATTGCAAGAATGCGTAGCATTACACGGTGGCTCCCGCGACACGTTTTCTTGTCATTTTGGGGACTTTCCAATGCATGGGCGGTGTAAGGCATAAGCAAGAAGCCATAGACAAAGCAGCACGTTTTGTTTTTGACCCTTACCTTCCATTCATGGTATACACCTGATGGATCTGTCTGGAACAACCTTGGGGTTCCATCAAAGTCGAATCCTGCTATCAGGGCAGATATGCCGAAAGGCCGTCGGCCATTGCTTGGAGTGCACCTCTAAAAAAAATGAGAATTAACAGTGTTGGCGGTAACGCGTTACAAGTAACAACGTTACCGGTAACGCGTTACGTTTTTCGGGAACGTAGTAACGTACTCGTTACTTTTTCAAAACAACCGGGTAACGTACTTACGTTACTTATTTAGAGTAACGGGTTACGGAGTTACGTTACTCGTTACTCGTTACTTTTTCTTACCAAGACTTAAACAAATTATACGTCAACGTTTTTTCGTGTTTCAGGCGCCAAATTATGTAAATGTTTTAGTTTTTCTTCGTTTTTCCTCGCATTTTTCTTGTGACTGTTTAGGTGAAACCGTAACAAGGATAAAGTAATTATGTTCAGCTTCTGCATGAACGTAATGTTTCTTGAAATATGGCGCTTGCGCAAAACTGTAACGTCCAAACAATAAAATGAGTTAATTCAAATTTAAAAAAAGTAATGCAAAGGTAACGTGCGTTAATTTTTATCGGTAACGGTAACAGTAACGCGTCATTTTTCTTTTTGAAGTAACGTAGGACGGTAACGCGTTACTTTTATTTGCAAGTAACGAGTAACGTATTTCGTTGCTTTTTTCGGTAACGCCTACAACACTAATAATTAGATACAAATTGTATTTTGTGTTTTGGAGTTTATTTTTTGCTGAAACTTCGAGGTTTATCGGAGTTAATTTTTGTTAGATTCCCAATTCTCTGAAATTCAGAATTTAATTTCGTTGTGTCCCCAGTTTTTTCAATATTCAAAAATCCCACGACAAATATTGCAAAGTGCTGCCTCAATATTTTGAAATAACTAAACTCCTCGACGTAGTCACTGGGAAGCATGGAAACTTTGGGTGCCCTCTCCCTCCATTTAGTTCTATGGGTTCATAGCTTTTACTGTTGTGAAACCAGTAGTTCTCCTTTCTCTAAGAAACACAAAGAGTATGGTCCAAACAAGAAACCTAAACAATGGTGAATTTACCTGAAACTGGGGAAGAAGAGAAACATCGAAACGCAGAAGGGACAGAAAATAGACGACGTCTCCAAATTATCTGTCCTTGTACGTTTTGATGTTTCTATTCTACCCCAGCCTCGGGTTCATTCAATAGGGTCAATATTCACCAGCTCACCTGCAACCTTACTATATTTTTTCTAAACAATGACTTTAGTCGTAAACCACAGGTACCATGACGAGCTAAAAGGTAAACCCTCTTTTGTCAGTAGTTCTGAGATTTCAAAGGAAACTGAAGTGGCCTCTCCTCAGGACCACTGACGCTCTGCTTTTATAAAATTTATTTTAGTAACACTGTCTTTTTTGCGTTTTATTTTACTGTTATGACCTCAAAATTCCAAGTTTTTCGAATAAATACGAAATGATGAAAATTTTACCAGTCAGTGTTTTTCAGATTTATCCGAAAACACGAAACCTTAGATATAAACTCATCCAGATTAGTTAAGCATGGCTTCTTTTATAACACGATCACACATTATTCTGAACAGGAAAGCATTTACCATGTTTGTTTTAATATCAGCTTAAAACTTTAGTGCCTTTATACAATCAATATAGTCCATAACATCGAGGAAAGGGTTATCGAAGACTTTCGCTAAATCAACGAAGCATCTGAACAGTTCAGCCGATTGCTCCAGCTCACCTGTTTCAGCTGAGCAATGTATCGAGTGATGTACTCCAGCGTAACAGGGTCTTCCACGGTCAGTTTGTGGCTCTGACACTCCACTCTGGCTCTGTCAATGAGTATTGTTGCATCGGCACTAAAGCCCGAGAGGGGGAGAAATCGGCGTAAACTTGGCAAACACAGATTTATCGACTCCGAGTGATCAGAAACCTCACCGGCGAATGCCATCACTACATGGTCATCCACGAGATATATTTTTCCAACTGCCCGTTCCTCTTGGAGCTTGGCCACGGACTTCTTTTCTACGGCTAGGACAACAACGTTTGCTCCCTTTATGCCCACCTGAAAGAATTAATCGCCAGTCTTACTTTACTACAGGACCTGACTTGAGTATCATGAAAAACGCGCTCCGCCGGTATGAGTTGCACTCTAGGCTCCTGAAAGGAGAAGCAGGCGCTAAGCGACCGAACAGCTACTGACACTATATGAACACTTAACAACGCAATATATGTAAAAGTTGTTGCCTGTAACTTTTAAGCTACACAGACTTTAATGCTGATCCAGGACAAGAAAGACACAAAACTCGCTACCGCCGATCCTTACTTTACCGCTTCCTGAGCGTATTCAACTTGGAAAATCGGGAGAAAATACAGTGATTGCCCGATTGTAACGTGCAGTTCTCATGATTTAAACGTGACTGTCTGCAAAATCACGCTTGATACCGAGAAATAATGACAAACAATTTCAGCAGCAGGCCTGATGCAACACACGATGTCAGGCATAGCCCATACTGTAGCTCGTTTCATCTCTTATGGGGGCGCTGGCTGAAGAACAGGTGACGCTGCAATCTGGAGTACAATTTTGCCATTAAGGTTTATGAAACATCGGTAGTTGCTACACTTTCATTATAAACGAAACAAAGCATTTTTAGTGGAAGTGACTATTTTGATGTCGGCAATAAAAATAACAAGATAATATTTGCACATCGGTGTCGTCATTTTTGGAAGACGTGAAATGTGTTTCTCTCAAACTCTTTATTTTGACGTCCCCCGCTTGTGAACATATCGGATTATATCGGCAATTGGAACTCCAATTGCGGACTGCAGCACCAGATCTCCCCTTAGGGGCGTTGAATTTCTCCAAAATCAAGAAAGAAAAGAAATACGAGCGCCGTCGTCATGGCACTCGTGATGCCATAGGTGACGGTGTGAGCAGCATTGTTGCTCCTCTCTCTTCTCCCGCTCCCTCCTCCCCTTTCTTTTTAACTCTTTTTTTTTTAACCTGCGATGAAAAAGGGGACAAACACAAAGCGTCTAAAAAATTCAGATGTTTTGTGTTTCTCACCTTCGTCGGTTGTCTCCGGTTGTTTATTTTTTTATGTTCAACATTAATTATTTTGTTTGTTTACTTGCTCTTTCCTGGGGTGTTTACCTTTCTTGCAAATCTCTGACGCTTCCGGAGCTCTTGCACTTGACTTTGTGTCACTCGATCGAGCTCGGCTCAGTAACAGCAGTAACAGTGCACACGCGGTGATAGCTACGTGAACTTCTCATTAAAGGAACGATGAAGACGATTTTATTTAATTTTTTTAAATGGGGTTTTTAGGCTTCTTGGGAACCTGGCATACTGCCCAATTTTTTATAGACATTTGTGACGCGTATTTCTTTACCTACGAAAGAATTGAAGAAACCGAAACTGAACTATCTGCATTCTCATTTTTGGGCCTCCAAAAACGGAGGTGACGTAGGAGTGACGTCACATGTGAATAGTCGGTACCGGTAGCATTTAGGGCATCGAGACTCTGGTTACCGCGGTGGGTTATAGCAGCGCGGTGGCGCGGTCATTTCGTCGGACCAACATGGACGGCAATGCCGCTCTCGCGAGCGAATTCGGGCTCCCGTTATTGAAATTAAGCAAATAATAATCAGCACATAAATACACTTACCGTGATTCGTCGCCGTTTCGGTGGGGACGGTGGGGACTCATCGCGCGTTGCAACGGAAGGAACAGCGTCCTTCCTCAACCGGGGTCGCTTCACACCTACGCCCAGACTCCGGCTAACCTGAAGGTTCTGTTCAAAGTCTCCTGACCGAAAATGTAGCCAACAAATTCTGACGCCATCGCCGAGACCTCTGCGCAAGACAACGCTGTTCAACCAGAGACTTCGCAATGCTTCATCGCTTGGGAGTAGGTGAAAACTATACTTCGTCTCATCCTACGATGGACTAAAGGCAAAAGCTACGGACCGCCAGATCCAATCACGAATCACTTAGAAATTGCATGGTATTGCGCTTCGATGCGCCTATCGGTGTCTGCGTCTCGGATCACTGATGGAGATGGGTGGACAGTGGTTCGAATCGAATGGCACTAAGTGACTCATCAATTTTACATTGTGAAGAAAACCAAGACATACAAGCTCTCTGCACTGTCGAAGCTATAAACATGATGCAGCGCTTTTTAACTGGAGCATTATTGGTCCACCTCTAATCAGTGTTAAGCATGTCATAGTTTAGCGTGGAACGTGATTGGACCTGACGGACCGTGGCTTTGGCTTTTAGTCCATCGTAAGATGAGACAAAGTATAGCGTCGCCCAAACGGGTCTTCAGTCGACCGTTTGAACATCCTTCAACAGTGCACAAATTTGGCATGACTACCGCTGTGTCCCTCGAGTGCCGTGTTCCTAAAGTAAACACGGCACCGACATCTGAAACCAGAACCAAAAGTCTTGCGCGTGTGCCGCGCTGTGTTCTTTAGTTTATATATTTTGTTTGCCCATAGTTGCTCGTTGCCCGTTTCGCGTGCAGTGTAGCAAAGAGAAAAATAATTATGGTGTTTTATTTACGGTTTAGTTATTATTTTCGGTTCGATTTATAGTTTTCATGGTTATTCAAGTGGAATTAGAACAGTGTTCATAAAAACCACGAACCAAAGCGTGACCGAGGGCAACGTTACTATATCAACTCAGTTGTGGAACTTTCCATAGACGCCGTACATTGGAGGGAGTCCGAAACCATGTCCGATTCTTTTGCGGCGAGGTGGCGCTGCCGGCGCATTAATCCGCGCATTGTCGTCTGCTACTGCTCCACGGCTGCCAACCGCTGCAACTGTTTGCGAGTCCCAACCCGACTCCTCGGCAACCAGCATGGTTTACGGTTGGTTTTCGCCCTTTCGCCAGTAAAGATACAACTTGAGCATGATAAGCGGTAGGACCATGATGGCATACGCTTTGTATTATTTCAAAACGCCGCCGCCTTAGCTGTGCTGACAGCGCGAAGCGTTTCGAACAACCCAAATTCGTCGGCGCCACAATCCGGTGGCTACAATCAGGGCAAGTTTGTACATACTGTAATAGTAGATGTGCCGTCTTACCAAGGCAATTCCATTGCTGGCCGTGATTGCAGCACACCAATACGAGCGTAAGTATCCGAACGCTTCGATTGCGTTGGGGGCATTGCTTTCGTTCTGTCGCCGTCATTATCTTGGGCACGCTGATTTGATGGACGAGCTAAGTTCAGGACGCCTGATTCTCTGCCTACCTGGAGCTTTTTCGGTGGCATTTTTGACGAGAGAAGCAGTGCGCGCGCGGCGCGTGTAGCTATCACTCAGTCACGGCAGCTCGATGCTCTCTCGTTCCGAGACAGAAGCCTTCTAAGGGATCTTTACCAGACAGGTTGGCGCCCCCCGGCAACGTTGGCTGAGCGCCTCCCGAAGAGTTATCCACGACATCTTCACACAGAGGCGTCTCACCTGACCGCCTACTCTCAGGCTTCGTATCAAAACGCGGCAAATGGTCCGGGAACGACGCAAATATGCTTGGGACGGCGTCGGGTTTCAGGCTCCACTTACCCTGTGGCGTTAGGACGACTTCTCCACGAATCTCGTGCTTGAAGTACTTCAGGATGTCCTGTTCTCTAAAGTGCAAATCACAGAGGACGTCCTTGTGCGATACGTCTCGCCAAGGAAAGTTTCTCGGCCATAGGGCGAGTCGTTTTTCATCCAGAGGGACTTTGAAGAAATGTCTCGCCTGAGTACCTGGCCCCGACCGTTTACGATGTCGACACTCCGGTGCGTAGCACGCCACCGGCATATTCCAATAAGATTGTACACTCACGGATTGTCGCTTCACAAGCTTTGAGCAATGTGTGAACTCTGATGTCCTGGTATAAGCTTCTCTGCGTTGTTTTTCCGAGGCGTGAAATGCGCGCGGACGTTCCCGTCGCGGCGGTTGCAGACGACCGAAGGAACGTTCGCGCGCGCGCGATCATTATTTTGCGCCGACAGCAGACGACACTTGGAATGTGGTTCAGAGTCAACAGGAACACAGATTCAATGTTTTATTGGTTAAAACAAATATCGGAATTTCTCATATCTGACTACCAACTGCAGCAGAAACAATTTGAAAGTCGTCTGCTACTGTCAGAAAAAGCGCCACGAACATCCGTAAGCTCACTCAGTAGGCCAAATTAGGGTGCCTACATGTTTCCGCTCGGAAACATGTAGGCACCCTAGGCCAGATGCAACGGCCAAGAGCGCGCCGTCAATGATGATGATAGCGAGTATTAATGCGGAGCGCGCGCCCTCTAACAGGCGCCACGCAAAGGGACCCCCCTCCGGAGCGGTGTTCCAGAACTGAGTTGGTTTTAATAACGTTAACCGAGGGCACGTTTCTCGTTTCGACCAATCGCTGACGCGTCTCTTGTGACGTCATGCTTCCAGGCCCCGCAGGGGCCCCTTGACCTCCACCTCTGCTGGTTTCTCCCGCAACGCTCGGGGCGTCGCCTCGATCGATCCCGGTACGATTATTCCTGCGACTGTTTAAAGGGGTCATGAAACGATTTTCCTACTTCTTCCTCCTTAGCTTTAATCCTCAACTCAAATGCGAATTGTGAAATCACGTCGTCGTGACATTCTTCGGCACCGGTGCGATGACTCCTAGCTTCCACCGTGCATTTTATGCACACCATCGAACTTGTCATTCCCCAGTGACGATAAGTTCCGTCAGGGCACTCATTGGCCACGAACGCGTCCGAGTGACGCAGTTCTCGTGTCCAATGCGTGAGCTGGGCTCAGCTGACGTCAGGTTGGCACCGCTGACGCGCTTTGGGAACCGCGGATTTATCATAGTGAAAAAGCGGAGAGCTTTCGAAGGAAAGAAGGTACAAAATAGTCCGCTATATTTTCAAATGTTCGTACCGAAAAGCTGGCTTTTTACTTTCTACCCTCTTTCTTTTGGCCAACTAAACGATATGCGATTAGTAAAGTCCTAATTTAAAATCATTTATCCCAGCCCGAAGTTTGTTTCATGGCCCCTTTAATTGATTTGCGCGGCACACAAGCGCCGGTTTCGGCTGATATTTGGGCAACGTGGCCTGAGACGTGCCGGGAACTCAGTTCAATCGCCAAAAAAATATCCGAAATCGCCTTCATTATCCCTTTAAATCGTTAATGAAAAGTGCGCACAACCGCCGGTGTTTTCGCGGCTTAAGCTGAGCGGTGTTGTGGAAACAAGCAAAGAACGTGCCACGAAGCAGGTGCTCCGCCGCCATTTGCTTCCAAGGGCCGATCATTTCAGTACCGCGCCTAAAGCCGCTCGAGGCACGGACCTTGTGAACTGGCGCATTCGACGCTACTTGCGAGACAAACGCAAACGCTTTGAGGGGCTTAAGGCGACCTTTGTCTGAGCACAAGTCCAAACTTCTTTTGCAAGTTCTCTTTTTATTAGGCACTGTATATATATATATATATATATATATATATATATATATATATATATATATATATATATAAATTCCTTCAAAGTGCAATTAAAGGAACAAATTCTACACGATAATGATTCGACCAGCACGTTGCTCATCCAGATCGACACGGGCAGGAGTGGGGATTGAAACCAGGATCTCTGGGTTCTGCCACGGATGCTTCCGTTCGCTTCAAATTGCGGTGTGCTAACACATTCGACCACTGATCCCCCCGTGCCGCTCATCAATTTAACGTTAGTGAATTCTAGAACTGTTCTAAGTTTTAGTGAATACGAAACTGCATAAGGTCCAAAAGAACGAAGCAGTCCCATTACATACCTTTCGTCCTCAGGGAACCGAAGTAACTTGAGAGCTCTTGGCGCCGGAATTAGAGCACCACCGCCCGAGCAATAGGCATGGTGGCAGGTTTTCAACATACCGGCAGACGAAATACATGAATAAACAACAAGCAAATGCCAATGCGCCCGCTCCCTCAAAGCGAAAATACCGCTACCACACGAGCCGTGAACCGACCGACGCTCCCGCTCGAACAGCCGACACCACCGACACCCCGACGCGCCGATTGCGCAACCATGCAACGGCTCTCAACATTCAAAATACAAAAAAAAAAAATATTTCATAAGAAAACAAGGCGAATATTGACACTTATAAAGCAGGTACCAACGGATAAGAGATGGCGCTCAAATAGCTGACTGGAGGTCGCTCGAACATTCCGGGGGGTATATCGGTTCAACCTACATTGGGTTCAACGAGGTCCCCCGGAGCGTTTTCAGCACTGCAACTTCGCCCTGCGAAATACGAAGAATGAACCTGTCCGAAGGGTTACCAAGGGCGAACACGGAGAGGAAGGCAGTGCTCGCTGGTCCCTCCTGAAGTTTATTCGGAAGTCCGGCCTTCGCCATCTCATCCTGACGTCATTCCCCATTCCCTCCCACAAAAGGTGTTGAAGGATATGAGAGAGTTTTAGTAAATCTTTCTGATGACTCCGATAGCGATACTCGATAATCCGCCGCCGCCTTTGCGCATGAACCGCATCGTTATCGGGCATCGTTATTGGGGGCCGGGTAATGTGGGTATCGGAACGATTTACTAAAATTCTCTATTAATGAAGACAAAAAAAATGTCTTAGATTTTTCATAACATCTTTTTGTGGGTAGAGATTTTAACATCAACACGTGAACAGCCTCAACTACTATATAAAACGCGGATGGTATTTGTATCATTCACGCTATTGCGTCGCTGACATTGCGCCTGCTGTGCGAGCAAACATGGCGTAGCGCAGCGCACACAGATACTGATTCGTCGCAGATATCGAGTTCCTGCTCGCCGGTCAATCAAAGGCCCATGTTCTGCGGTACGCTACGATCGTTGCGCTCAACATCCGAGTACAGAATGTCTCAAATAGCGGCCAGGCTCTTTAAATCGACCGCAAAAGGCGGTTTCTTAACCTATCGCGCTGCGATTGTGTGCAGCGTTGCCTACAGGTGATGCATTTTTTTTATATAAAAGTTTCAAAGAGCTAACTCACCTGCGGAAAAAGTAAAATAAAAAAAAATAAAAAGACATAATCCTGCTACCGAAATTATAAGTTAATTTGCAGAGGAATTCAAACGTTCACTTCAAATTATTGTTTTTTTGTGAGTCCCTCATAGCATTCTCATAAAAGACGCAGACATGGAAAACCTCATGCTTTACGTATATGTCCACTGTCCCTACATGCTCCCTATGTGTAGAACACTTCTTTCTTCTGCGACAACTTGGTGATATCAAAATAGAAACTAGTATCGTCAAGACTCCCTAGAGTGTTATCAACAGGCCTTATGTTCGCAGTGTACGTGCCACTGACATATACCTTATCACTGATTGCTACGTGGTAAGTGCTCGAAATTGGAAAGGAGAAGTGAGTCCTTGAATAATATATATTTTTTAAGCTTTTTTTTTTTCTATTTGTACTGCCCATTTATTGAGTCAGGCGGAGGCGTGTTACGCCCTTCGATAACTATAGTGTGAGCATGAAAAAAGAGAGAACTGAAAACAATGACGAGAAAATTAACCTGAGAGGCTAGTTTCGGCTTGCTATAATTTGTACATGGGGAAGGGGAACAGGCAATGAAAGTAGCGATGAAAACGACACTGGCATGAATTCTTTTTCATGAAACACCCTTCGTACTGAAGTTGTCATTTATAGCCAATGCAGCGGAGGCGATGAGCATAAATTTAGGGTCACAAGAAAAATGAAAAAAATAAAATCGTTCTAAGTACGTGTCTCCTGCTTGCCTGGTCACAAAAAAAAAAAAATCTGACCTCAGTGGCCGCTCCTGAAACCATTTTTGACAAAGACGTCATCGGCATTCTTGTGCGTTTTGTTATGCTCAACAAAATAACATTTGTTTAGCCGCACCAGAAGATGAAATTGTTTCCCGGAAATCCTTTTTCATAAAGAGCCTCTGACACGCCAAAAAAAATTTTTTTTTCATGCTAGGCGTTAAAATGGCATATCAGGACACTACAAAAAAATTGTTTAACTATAAAGTTGCGTAGTTTTTTTTTTATAAAAATAGAAATACGAGGCCCAATTCAAAGTTCCCGCCAGTGCACTGTGACGTAACAGTGTACCGCAAGGTGTCGGGACGGTCAGATGGGAGGCATCGACCTACGTCACTAAAAGTGGGTTCGCCGAAAGTCGCGTTAGTTTCACTCCTCGTGCTCTCCGCGACCGTGCCTAAGACTTTTTTTTTATATTCTGCTCTTCGTACGAGCGATCGTAGAAAACGAAGTTTCAGTTCCACTAGCTTTTTATTGCTGCGCCGTTGGTTAGTTTGCGTGCTGTAAAAGTTGAGGACGGAGAGTCAGTGGATCGACGTGATGGAGATCAATGATGAAAGCGTTGCGAGTACAAGCCAGTGTACGGGTGCATGCCGTCAGTCCGATCATACAGAGTTATACTGGGCACAAAACAAGCTATCAAGGTTTGAAAAAAAAAAATTTAGAACGCTCGCAAAAATTAGGATTGCTACCATACGACACGCCCGATCGCGCATTGCAGAAGGTTCAGACACCGAGGTCGTTGAATCATCGGATACTCTCGAGGATGAAGATGCCTGCCGTCTAAAGAATACGAACTGGTCAGTGTACCAAGTACAAATAAACGTCAAGCATAAAGTACGTGTTTTTTCTAGAATATGAGTAGAACTTGTTTACTAGGTGCACATGCAACCGATGCGTCGTGATGCCTGAATTCAAGCCTCTTGAGTGCCGCTGCTGCAGGGAGATGGGCAGGAAACTTAGACCTGCAGTTGAGGTTTCACATAGAGACCTGTGAGTTTTAGAAAACTTCGCCTTGGGTTGTAATCTTCATCACTAAAGTGCATCGAGCCTATCCATCGCCTACCCACGGATTCTAATAGCTGTCCTGCTGGAACCGCAGTCCGCCACCGGTTCATCTCTTGTATGTCTTTCGGAAATGCACGCAGTGTGATCTTTTCTTCAGTTGCTGAAATACCGGGACAGTCCCTTACACAGCACCTTCTAGGCATTGTAGTTGATCACGTCAATTCACTGACTCCTCTTCTTCTACCTTTACAGCAACATTAAGCGACGAAAAGCAAATAAAAGAAACCTTTTCTGCTTGGATTGCTCGTGGAGGTGCAGTGAATAACAAAAATATTTAAAAAATATTACACGCGCTCGCGTTAAGCACGAGGAGGGATACAACTCACGTGACTTCCGGCGATGCCTCCCTTCTGACCTCCCCGACACCTTGCGGTACACTGTTACGTCACAGTGCACTGGCGTGAACTTTGAATTGGGCCTCGTATTTCTATTTTTATAAAAAAAACTACGCAACTCTATAGTGAAACAATTTGTTTTGTAATGTCCTGATATGCCATTTCAACGCCTAGCATGAAAAAACAAATCTTTTTTTTTGGCGTGTCAGAGGCCCTTTAAGTGTGCAGGTTTTTGTTTATCTTGGAATGAAACACAACTAAATTGAATAAAATTAAAAGAAATTAAAGGTGTAGGACGAAATGGTGGTCTATCTGAAGCAATGTGAACTTTTCCGTCTTGAAGGGAGAGGAGAGGTGGTAAAATATATAGAGATGCAGAAGGAAAAAAAAAAGATTGAAGACCGTGCACAGTTTTTCGGGCGGTACACATAAACTAATTAGGACGGACGTTCTCTATGATGCGATATGCACTGATAAGGTTGTCATTTTGTTTTTCAAAGTGTAGAAGATAGTCCCGCCGCATCCATCAGGTCCAGCACCGGTTAGAGTGCCGCTGACCGATTGGTTCATGCACTTTTTGGGAACATGATCGAGTCTTGCGTTGTGTTGGCGTTGATGTCAACCTTGCAGAACGTATCCATTAGTGCCTTTCTGTGGTCCTCGTACGTTGGACAGGCCCAGAAGGCATGCTCTATGTCTTCGGGTTGACTGCACAAGGAGCGATTAGCTGAGTTCTACCGTCTGAGGTACAATAACGACGAAAACCGAGCACGTAAAAGCTCATTGGACTTCTTGAGAAAGCAATTGGGCACGACGGGGGTGAATACATTTTTATGAACATGGCAACGTACGCGAGGTAGACCAGACCATCGCGAAGTATTGTGTCTCCTTTTTAAGAAGGAAATGGTACAGCCAGGAATCTTCTGGACCCCTTAATGAACAACGCTTCGCAGCTGTATAAATAAGAAAACAAGCTTGCGCATAAACAATTGATAGATTTGTCTTAGTTAAAAAAATATGACTGCAAGCCTTCATTCAGAAAGGTCCAGCATAACTAAACGGTTTAAACTGAACCGACCACTTTGCGTCTTTCAAAGACTGCAAACGAGGTGTGCTCAGTGCAAGGAGAAAACAACCTCTATATGTGAGAAGTGCATCGTTGAGATTAATTTACGCCACGAACCATACCATGTCCAGGGTCTTTCGTTTTCGGGTAAAACCCGATATTTACGATTTTTGCACCCTAAGCGAGTTTTATGACACTTCTAGTTAAAATGGATTTCTCCCTGAAAACCAACTTTCCTTGAAGGTTAAAGCCAGATGAAACTCTGGAAATTAGGAGACATTCTAGGATCACTTTTACATGTGTCCCCGACTTCGCTAATTCGAAAATCAGAAGTCTTTTCTAATTTGCGTGACCGCCGACGCATATTCACGTCCAAGCGAGCTTAAATGGTACCGGACCCTGGAAGCAAGTCCGCAGAAGCTAGGTACTGACCCAGTAATCTGTTGGCATGACGCTATTGCGCGATAACCTAGCTAACAAATATCGCGCCGACAATGTTTTGTTGTAAGTTACTAAAGGACCTGCGCTACTCCGAGAGGAAGTTCAAATATTTATTTTCTAATGTACTTTATTGCTCTCCCGCCACTTTGGCCTCATGTCATTTGTGGGGAAATAAAGGGTGGGGAGTACGCTGGAGGCGAAACGCTTAAAAGTGGTGCCGGATATAGACATCATGTATAAGTGAAAACAAAAATGGGAGAAACAAGAAATATCTTGTGAGCTGGAACACTGTTTTTGCGTACTATCTGTACACTGCATAGTTTTCATAGTGTAAATAAGAAAAAAGGCTCGAAGTACACCTAAGCACTTCTTATGAGTTGTGAATGCGAAAGCACGCACGCCGCTCTTCCCCTCCCTTCCTTCGTCTTCGGCTTACTTGCGTCGACGGTCGAGAGCGCGCTGTCCTCGGCGCGCTCACATGGGGCGTGGAGCGGTGGAGCCGCTACCTCGCGGACATGCAGCGCCATGGCGTGGCGGTCGTTGAAACTGACACGCAGCAGCCAATGGGAGCCTCGTCGACGCGCGCCAGCCCATGGGACCGAAGCCGAAATCCATCAGCTTTACACTGCTCCTTGGGGATCGGGGAAACTGGGCGCCGTTTGGCTAGGCTTTTCGTGCGGTTTCATAGCTGGGAGCTGGCTTCACTTGGAGAAAGGATTTAAGGTACCGTTTGGCGCGGCTTCAAAGCTGATGACGTCGGCTCGCTCCATGGGACAGTTAATGCTTTCGCATTAATAATGACAGCGGAATGCAAGCCCGACACGATAACCGCTGCGCCACACCGCAGACAACGGGAGGAGCATAAATCTTGCTTATGACCCTGGTACGGTCGCTCGGTGCGACTCATAGAGTATGTCGCGCAAAATGGTTCAGGCATTTTTCTGAATTGTGCTTCCGTGAATCTACCTCGCTAAAGGAGACGGCCATAGTCCCGGCCTTTTTAATCAACGCTTACTATTTTCAGGGTCTGCCTAGATGAGTTTTATACCGCAAAGTTCGTCTCTCTTGCAAGATTTCCCATACAAAATGAGCAGCATTGCAATCCCGTTTGGAACCAACTTCCACACTTTTTAGCCTTTCTTTTTGTGTCGGGGCGATGCAAACGCCCATCAAGAAACCACGTCTGTAGTCGCTTTGGTAACTGTGCCCTCAATTTTATTTTATGGCTAGAATACGCATTTTCGCATTGTAATTTTTACGGGGTACCGGCCTCCGGAGCTAGATGGCGCAAGTGGGCCATGTACCGCATTGTTCGGAATGAATACGGTCTCAGGTTGACTTATGTCTCGGGGTGCTAATCGCTGTGACTTACATTCACCAGATTGTGCCTGCCCTATACTTTTTTTACTTCTATGTGTATACAGAATGTTTCATTTGGAGGCAACTCGGGAAATGTGTTTCATGTATAAGATTAATTTTTGGTCACATTATTTTATTATTTGGGAATACTTGCTAGAAGCTTGTTTTATTTTTAGTTATTGTCCTTATATTCTTAATAAAAATTACATTAACGGTGTTAAAACGGTAGTCAAGCACAATTGGATGGCTTCATATTTTGCGAATTTGCCATTATGTCTCTTTTCTTAGCATCTTAAGCCGGGGTCACACTGCTCTTACATCATACAAAAGACAGTCTGCAAACACGAGTCACCACAATATCTGTGGTTCGAATGCCGCAGTTTCCCACTTGAACTCATTACCGTAGCGATCGAGTTCGTTGCAGTCGACGGAGGCGGCTATCCCGTCATCAGGAGAGGTGGGCATTCGGGCCCGTTTAAATAGACATTTCGCAGGGTCGACATTACACCCCACGTACACGTTCCTCAAACAGCCCCATACAAGCGTTGCCGGAAAGACCATTACATACTCAAACTATTGCTGGCCAACTCTGCTGTTACTTTCTTCACCAAAGCGTCTCAAAAGTCAAAACTACGTTCAGACCTAAGAAATCTCTATGAGTGAGCGTACTTCCCGTTTTGGAGCTGCTCTTACTAACATGTTGTCGACACGACATTCCATCGAAGCTTCACAGACATTCACGAGGTTTTTATTTTTTTTTTTAATTTTTATCGTTTTATTTAGTTTAAAATACGTTTCAAGCTTGCGCTATCCTACGAAATATTGGAATTGGTGATAGTTTTAGTTCAACCCGTTTCATGTTTAAGCAAAGAGATGAGTTCCAGAATTTGGTTTCCGTACCTTTTTAAAGGAACATAAGATAGCAGATCAGGAGTTTGCCGTTTGTCGGTGTATTTCGCCGTGTTTTGTCGCCAACCTCAGACCCACCGGCGGAACAGTTGCCGTGTCTGTGTGTCGTTGGCGTCATGTCTGTCGGGTGGGACGGGGGACTTCGACAAGCAGGGAGTCGGTCGGTGTTGTTTGTTGCTCGTTCACGTTGGTCGCTGTTGGTTGTTGATGTTGGTCACTCTAGTGGGACTAGGCTCAAAAGAAACTTTGGCATCTGGTCCGGACTGCTAGCACTACATTGGAGCGTAGACGGGACTTATATCTTTGCTATGAAAATAACACTGTAAATATCTTTCGTGGACACCCTCTACTTTGTTCCATGCATAGTATATGCCAGCTTACTCGCGCAGCAAAACATAAAGGAAACACAGTCTGTCGTATAAACGCATTTTATTAATATCTCAGGTTACTGAAAACGCATCTGTCTTTCAGTGTCACTGCGTCCGTAAACGGCATCACCGGCTGAACTGAGACTCGTACTATAACTATAAAACTTCATTGTAGGTAATTAACCACACCACGTAAAAACCACCAAGAGTCCTAAAAAAGAGCGCTGGGTTTTCACCACAATTATCTCAGCGATGAAAATCTTTTACTTGACGCAAGTCTACTGCAAGTACAAGACCAGGGCGATCCCTTCACTCTCGTTGAAGACAAGCCATGATCCTTTTTTAATTGTTTTCTAAGTGCAATGCATTCGCTGGTTTGACGGTGGCAAGACACAGCTTTTGGTATGCAAGTGAACCATAGTGCATAACCGCACTGCGCTCTGACATATGCATCGGTAACAATAAAAAAGCGTTATCAAACATTACTTCAGATCTGGCTTTCACACGAACTCGCCACCAGTTTTCGCTCTTCAGCTTTCAATTTTAAGCAATGACTTTTTATACAAAACACTATTTAAAATTTACGAAGACATGAGATCACATTGGCACGGGATGTGAGTGGACGCCTTATTCCAACATCTCCAAAAATTTAGGGGCGTTGAATAAAGTCGCCGCGAATGCGACATTATTTCCAACATTGTCGTTAAGCTTGGCTGGGAGGACGGAAACAAATTCAAACACGATACACAAAACAAACTCTCAGGAGCGATTGAAAGATGTCGGGGCTTGAACATATTCCGGTGGATCGTAAACAACAACAACGATAACAACGAATGAATATTTACGAAAGCAAAATACTTTCATACGCGTACAGAATAGCTCGAGCAAAGTTGGAGATCCTAGATGGGGAGGTTTCATTGAGCATTAAGCCTTCTTGGTCAAAATCAAAGCGCGCGAAACAAAACTTGCGCAAAACATTTCTTCTTTTACTTTTTTTTTTTAGCAGCGGAGGACGTAACATAAACACCTGTACTGCTCATAAGCACAAGCCTAAGTCACGCGACGAGTATGGGCACTGAACAGGCGAAGCGTGTAGATTCTTCAACAGGGTTAATCCAGGGGTGCTATGTTGCGCTTTTTGGACTCCCAGGAGACTTGGAAGAGGGAAGTGACGTCAACGACTAGAGAAATGCAGATTGGATGTTGACAGAAGAAAACAAAATCAACATCCAATCTGCATTTGCTGCGTTGTTGACGTCACTTCCCTCTCCCTAGTCTCCTGGGAGTCCAAAAAGCGCAACATAGCCCCCCTGGGCATGAACGATGTCAACACTGACGGCGTTATTCAGGCGCTTGCTCTTTAGCAATGCAGGTATTTATGGAGAGCATAGGGTAAAATCATGGCGACGCTCGAATAATCACAGGCTTATTGACGAAACGAGGAGAGCGCAAGCGTATTGGAACGCGCGTTACACAGGGCGTACCTCGATCACCCGAGACATGGAACGTACGCAGAAGCACGACGCAGACAAACTCGCTGCTGTCTGAGATGCATGTCCGTGTGGCGCCCCGTCCACGCGTACGAAGCTATCTCTTGTCGTCCCCGGCAACTGGTGTACAACCCGCCTAATGGCAACCTCTCTGCGTTGACTGTGCGCAAACGAGACCTTCCCCCGATGAACGAGCTGAGACCCTAAAAAACTTCCGCGGTACTGCCTTCTCTGGGCACTAACGTCCATGTCGGTGTGGGAGAGATTTGTCGTTCTGGGCCGGCGACCGTCGTGAGCACGCCGGACGAGAGCCAGGTGGTTGAGACTGCCGTCGAAGCCGGCTTCAGTCGTGGATACGGCGCAGCCTGGGGGCTACCTTGGACATGAGGATGTCGATGGGCAGCTTGTCGTCGAACAAGGAAGGCGCCTCCAGGATGATGCAGGCGGAGCCCACGACGCAGGCTACGGTGAAGAGCCAGAGGAAGAGCCGGTCCAGAACCATGGCCACGTAGCGCCAGTCTTCGTTAATCTGTGGACGGAACGACAGCGCTATCTTCTCTATTTGCGGCCAGGGTTCACAGAGTCACGTGAAGAGACCGACATCATGCTGGCGCTTTGTTCCAGTGCGTTATTTGAGCACAGCTCCGATATGCTTGGAATATTAAAGGCGCGGGTTGCAGTCTCGCTTTCATGTAAATATAGTCGCTGACAGGTTAAGACTTCAGGAAAACCTCCCCGCCCCCTCTTTCCACTTTAGCAGAGCGAACGCTGGAAAGGAGGCGACCTCAGCTCCAGTGTTGGCTTTGCTAAAGTAAATTGAGGTGGGAGTAGCTTCTTCTGAACACTAAACCTCCCATTGACTATAGTCAATAATGAGAAAGAGGCAGAAAGAGAGAGAGAGAGAGAGAGAAAGAGCTGTTCCTAAGCCAGAATATTGAAACCTTGCCCTGTTATTTTATTTCGGGCGAGGGTAGGGTGGTGGCGGGAACCAGTAAAATCTGTGTAAACAAAAGCGGTGATACTGTTTTGTTCACTGCCAGCTTAAGAAAGTCGGGGCTTGGTCTCTTATGTTAGAGCATGTTGCTTTGTCCTTCGGCGTTCTTATCGACGACGCAACCTCATTGGCAGCGATAATAAGAGGCTTGGTACAGGCCACGACCCCGGTCTCTTAAGCTGTCAGGGACACTGTTATGGTCACCTGGTCGAAGCGGTCTGCGTTCTCCATGTGCTGCGCGATGAAGCGCACGTTGAAGACGGGCCTGGCCAGGTCCTGGTCCAGCTGCGGCGGTGGCAGCGTGGGCGACGGCGGCGCCTGCGAGGCGGCGTCCGGCTCGTCGCTGCTGTCCTCGGCGTGGTAGGCGCAGAGGGCGAGCTCCTGTGGCGGAGGAGGCTTGTCGGCGGACGGCGTGGCATCGAAGCCCTTGGCACTGGCATCGTCATCGTCATCATCGTCTTGGGGCCGTTTCATGAGGAGGATGGCGGGGAGGAGCTGGAGGAAGACGTGCTTGACCCAGGGCGCCATCTTGTGGGTGGCCGGCGACCGGAAGTTGACGTTGAGCACGGCGATGGTGACGAACACGGACAGGGAGACGAGCACCATGGTGAAGAGCAGGTATTTCCCCAGCAGGGGCACGGCCAGCGACGTGGGCGGGATGATCTCGGACAGGAGCAGGAAGAACACCCCCAGAGACAGCATGATTGAGATGGACAGGGACACCTTCTCGCCCGAGTCCGAGGGCAGGTAGAACACCAGGACGGACAGGAAGGAGATGGCCACGCAGGGGATGATCAGGTTGACGGTGTAGAACAGGGTTTTGCGCCGCAGCGTGATGTTGAACGTGATGTCCGGGAAGGGCTCCTCGCAGCACGAGTAGAATTTCTCCTTGCGCCGGGCGGGCACCGCCATGATGTCCCACTCCACGCTCAGGTAGAACTCGGACAGGTCGATGCCCACCGCGATTTCGTTGGAGTCGTCGCGTTGGTGCTTGTGCTTCAGGTCCACCTGAGGACATTCATCACACATACCTTGGCACGATCTACTCCCAAACACGGCCTAGTGACACTTATAAAGCATTCGGGAAGTTTGTTGATGGCAAGTCCGCCAAATGGAATGCGCAATATTGCTTTATGAATACAATACGGCTACCGAAAGGCGCTTTTTTCTGGTAGCCAATTGTTATTAATGGTTTTTAAACTGTAAGCCATGAAGATAGAATTGACTTGAGAGATGTATAAAGATTATAACTTGCCACAACAATTCTGAAAACTAACTAAATACTTTTAGAAATTGAAATTTCCAAAGCTTACAGGTTTTCCAAAGCCAAAGAAAATGCACAGAAACACAAATGTTTCCTACATCATCAATATGAAAGGCCACGGATGTTCGGTACCCGACATCAATAATTATCCATTGTAGTTATGCTAAGGGAGTTGCATTTATTTAGATCGTCCTCATAGCTCGTTTATAGCTCCTTTTTAGTTGACATGCTTTGCAACTTACGGTATAACCATCGTAGGTCCACGAGCCGAACTTCATAAAGCAAGTCTGCTCGTCGAAAGGGAAGTACTGCACGTCGATTTCGCACGAACTCTTGTAGATGGCTGGCGGTTTCCAGATGACGAGGCCGTCCGAGTGAAGGATTGCCTTGGTCATTATGGTCACCTCATAGTTGCCGTCCGCACTGTGAGAAAAGAAAATGGCTGCGTTACATTTCGTGTAGCTGTTATTGGCACGCAGGTGGCCAGACACGTACTTGTTGTAAAGTACTATATCTGGCAGCCAGATCTGTTCGGCCGGTACGTGGACCTTGGACACACCCCCGTACTCTTCGGGGTCCCAGCGCAGTTTGTAATCGTTCCACTCCTGCAACGCAAGAAAAGAAAGATGACTGACGTGAGGAGGAAGGTCACCGAGAATCGATTAAAAGGACTAATCTTGATGGAGGGTCCAGGCATGCCCTGAAAATATGTTCGGAAGTCTACTATCGTGTGTGTGTGGACGGTTAGGGGGGGGGGGGGGGGGGCTGCACGCAGAGAACCAACTGCAGAAATCTACATTAGGAGCCACCTATCGAAGGACAAAGGGGTCAAATATATTAATGGACGAAATGTGTTTTGGTGCGGGTCAAAATTGAAGAAATAAAAAACAACTAAGACAAAGACAACACAACCAAATTTTCAGGTAAGATCTGGTTGTGTTGTCTTTGTCCTACTTGTTCATTTTTTCTTCAATATTGGGTCAACGATGAAAAACTGCATTGCTGGACAGGTGAAATGAAAGCCATGTCCACGGGTTACTAGCACGAACGACATTTCTTGGTCCTAATAGGGTGTTTTGAACAGCATACTTACATGTCAACTCAACGACACAGCCTATTGATTACCGTTACATGGTCTATAGGAGATATTCACATGTCATCAGCAGATGCTGTGGGTAAAGTGGGTGCATTCACACGGCGGGCAAATTAAGAAAACCAGATCCGCGGAACAGAAAGATGTACGTATCAGGTAACCCTGATGTCATGACGGACAAATTCGCAGGGCCACGGTCAGTCCGCGGACCTGGCTCTAAACCTCATGGTTACCGTGGACCGAAGTGAGGGCTACGAGTCCGAGCTCGTAGCTTCGTTTGCTGCTTTCGCTGCACTTGCTACCGAACAGGATCAGCACCTCTCAAAGTTGTGACCTTGCGCCCATAGCTTTCGCTGCACTACAAGCTAAAAAAGAACCACCAGGCAGCGCACGTGACGCCCGATTTGCATCTAGTCAGCGTCTGGTCAATCTGCCAGTGAAGGAGATGATGACGCGACGAAACGGCGTTCGTTTTAATTTTACTAATTTTACTCGTGGAACGATTCCTACAACAGCAGTGCCTCCGATACAATCAGTATGTATACCTAAACAGCGATATAAAATGCTAACTCTGACCTCAGCGAAGAAATGCAGCGGCGCTTCTGCCGGTATGGGCCTTAAATGGCAGGTGAGATCATTGAACGTCGACTGATTCACGTGAACCGCGCAGTTTTATTTGCCCGCTATATTTGCGTTATACTTACTTCAATGCCCCCAAGCACCGACGCCGCGTGTGATGCCGTACATCTTCGTACCGCCATCACACGCAACGTCAGTGCTTGGAGGCATTGAAAAATAATTTTACTGTCTTAAAACACGCAAGAAGAGCAACCTAATTGTAATCTGGGGAAATAACCATGAGTGATAAGTTTATTGCATGTACAGTGCCAAAGACGCTCTTATTGGCCAAGAAACGCTTTCAGTACGATGGTGCTCCGTAGCTATTTTGGTGCGACTGGTTCTAACGACCCTTTCGAAGCTTCGAAGCCTTGAAACGGTCCAAAATGGCGATCACCATGGCAACCGACAGCGATGAGTCAATCACCTCTAGAGGTTTTGTCGTCTGTATGTTGGTCGACGAAAATAATCCCTGGAGAAGGGGAACAAGAGGGACAAAGGACAAACACAAATCTCCAATCTTAGTATTTGTTTGTGTCCGGCTAGCAGGTGGGAAGGCAATGGCGCTATTTTCCCAGATCCAGTGATATTAGCGCACACCAGCTCAGAGCGGAAGCTGTGGAGCGAAAGCTCGCCCTGCAGAACACAGGGATCCTGGGTTCAGTACCCACTCCTACTTGCTTCGAGCTGGATGAGCATCGTACCGGCTTGCGGTCGTGTACCACACTCAAAGAAAAAATGGAGGAAAAAGGTAGCAACGGCGCGTCTTTCTCCCTCCTACTGACGCGCCCCCAAGCGGACACGAGAAAAAGGGAGGAACGAAACGTTTTTCTCCTTCTCCAGGCAGACGGGACAAAACTTTCGCCCTCCCGACTCATCTTCTTTCGGTTTCGTTTTTCGAGCACGTCGCGCACGTTGTTTAATAAATGTTGTTGAGTTGATTCAGCTTCAGCGGCAGCGAAGACCGCCTGTAGTTCCGTCATCTAGTCCACACGTGCAGAACGTTTTCGGTTGCATTGACGTTTTTATCACTAATTTTAACAAACGAGCAAACGGTGCCGCTGAAACAGCGAAGTTCCGGAGTATAGTGCCAGCTGTGCTACGTACACTGGATAAGATGGCCGTCTCCAGATTACGCATGGATTGCGGGCAAGGAGGTTATAAGTACTAGGAGAGGGCACGTTGCAATATTGGTGAAGCCTAGTCATAAAAAGTTTAAACGATATTGTGCCAAGCGTGACCGCAGATCTCTCTGGCGATTGGTGCGCGTGACATGTCACGTGCGAGATGGACGGGTGATTGTAGGAGGGTTCCTTGCAGGCTTGCGGGCGCTCCGTCCGGTAGGTTTTATCAGATCGAAGGCTAGCTACGGTCACGTGATGCGGTCAGGTTGGGCTGATAAGTGAGGAGAGTAAGGAGGAAAATGAGAAAGGGAGGCGAGGCGTCAAGGGAGCATGGCTTGTGGAGGCTACGCGGCTGACGTCATGCCCTCTTCCACCTTTCTGTCCTCGTTGATTACGGGACCCACGCGGAACTACAGTAGCGAAATCACGCGGAACTGTGTCGACGTTTTCGACGTTATGGAAATCGCAGGAACTGCGTCCAAGACAGGCAGGTTTTGCTGCCGGCTGCCTGGGTGCCTTCCGTGCTGAGTTCGGTTCTGTTTTCCGATGCCGAGTGCCAACCGGCGTTCAACGTGGTTCTGTATTTCTGCGTGTCAGCAACATAGCAGCAACATCGTGATGGCAGTGTTGTGCGTTGTGAACAGAAGACTGGAATTATCGCCGATGTGACCGCGTGTTCGCGTATCAGTGGTGTAACAACAAGATGAGATGACGTAAACTGTCGGGCATTGATGCCGCTGGTCGGGCCGTGATCGGAGGGGGCGGAATGTCGCAGGTTGACATTCCGCTTTACATTAAAGAGTTTAAGACCACTTGTGGGATTAGGTGCAATCGATCGACGTGCGGATAGTCATGTTTGAACGCTGGTCTGAACAGTAAGCTCCTATCGTACAGCGGCCAATGTGACTGTCAGTTGTCTCCTCCCCGAGAGCGATTGCGCTCTGGGGAAAGGACTGAACAGTACAAAATTAGGACGGAAAGCCTACGTATAATTACAGTGTGGAATTTTAGCATTAAAAAAATAGTAAGTAAAAACGAAAAAAAAAGCTACCCTTTATTTTGCTGTTTAAATATATTACCTGTTCCTGGAGAAACTGCCCTCCAAGCGGCGCGCTGGGATGAGCGCTAGATGTTTTCGAGCTCGCAACGGCGTAGCTCCGTACAATAACACCTGCCGCAAGTCGCGGCTTTGACTGCATTCAAGTTGATCGAAAAGCGATTTCTCTGCCCGTGAAGCATCACTTCCAGCTGAGTGAATACCCGCTCTACAGAGATTAATTCAAGACCGCAATTGCAGCCGTGCGCGAACAGCACAAATAGAAAAAACAAACACTACAATAGAAATACAGGCTACGACGTTTTGTGCGGGGAAACAAACTCATGGCTTCGAACCGCATTGGAGCGGCTTGATTTATTGGCTTTCAAAAAATTACGGCATGATGATTGAGACTTGTTGTTTTGATCGTTTTTTTTTTTTAAATTTTATTTTATCGTGTCTTCGATTTACGATGGATCATCGACCGTTTACTTTTTAATAAGAGATTCATTCCCCGAGTCATTCAAAATACTCTCAGAGTTATGACATTGCTGGAAAAAAATCAACATAATGGGAATCTTTTTTATTGCTTAGGCAGTCACCGAGAAATTCCGTACGTTCAAAATGACCAGTATAAAAGACGGAAACGCAGAACTCGGGTGTAGTGTTCGGGTTAGTGTGCCGGTGTATTGATGTTTGTATGTGCCATGTATGTGTATGCGCTCAATGTATGTTAACCTGCGTAATCTGTCTATGCGTAATCTGTCTAGAATTACTCTGCTTGATCCTGCCATCTGGTGGCAAGCGATTTAACCTTCTTTCAGGCTACGCGATAAACAGCGGCTCCGAGTTTGTTCTTTTGAAAGCGGCTTTTTTGTTTCGCAGATTGGTTCGCCATTCCTCCGTGATGTGCGGTTGACGAAGAAATTGTGACTCGAGGAACAGCAAAGTTAAGACGTAAAGTGCGCGAAGTAACTGGGTATCGGTTGTCTACGTTTAACATCGCAGTGCTGACGACGAGAAGACTGAGTAACTGGTTTCGAAACGCAAGTTTCTGTACCTGTGGGGGAATCTGCCTTCGGAAATAAACACAGTTTGCGGAAAGCTCCTGTTACGCTTTTATTTGCTGCTCCTCTCGTCCCGTACAGGAAACATAGCGTCCTCGTTAAGCCTTAATGAGCTCGATTGACTCGATTCAGGGCCGCCATAATGAGATGCAGGCGACGGAGGAACTATTTGCTCCCCTGCTTCAGGGACGAAAGTTTCTAAAGGAACATAGGTTACAAGACCGTTCCTCCCCTTAGGGAGGACTATCGATACCCTTTTTTCTAAGAGTGCACTACTGCGTGGTGCACGTTAATGACCCCAGGCTAGCTATTTGTACTGCACTGGCTAAATTTCTCATGCACATCTGGGACACAAGTCGCCCGTTGAGGCAGACTTATACCCAAATCACACGGCAGCGTAAAGGTACCTTTAGCCCAGGTACCTGTCGTAAAGGGAGCTGGAGATCGTGATCACACGGCGCATAAAGGTCCCTTTTGCTAAGGGAGGTCCTGTGTTAAACGGAGCTCACCGCGCTCCCTTAACAGCTACAGGGAGTAGCCTCGGACCCACGAACTCAAAATAATATCACAGATATATAAATATATCTTGTTTAATGCATTATAACAAATTGAATATATATATATGTATCAAATTATGAAATGATTGTGAACACAAACGTGATGGAATAATACAATAATGATGAACGCATACTCTAGCTAGCAGGTAGCAGCGGCGGCACGTGGAAAACAATGTCTGCTACGAACCCGAACGCGATGGACCACTGCGAGCTCTTTTTCAAGGTTGTAG
Organism: Ixodes persulcatus; assembly: GCA_013358835.2. Taxonomy (NCBI): domain Eukaryota; kingdom Metazoa; phylum Arthropoda; class Arachnida; order Ixodida; family Ixodidae; genus Ixodes; species Ixodes persulcatus. The sequence continues at coordinate 64,111 of JABSTQ010010758.1, read as the reverse complement.
ACGAGTCGCCCGAGTCTCCCGCAAAGGACATTTTATTCTCGTCGTCGTCCATCCCTTGCAATGGCGTGGCGGGTGTAACCGTGAAACTCCGATGTGGTTCTTTTTTGCCGGACACTATTTAGCTACTTCAGTGAGAACTTTCCGGAAAAATGGAGCTGCAAAACAGAGAAAGGTCGCCCACCTCGCAATGGAAACTCGTAAACGCAGATGATTTAGGGCCAGTGTGGCCAGACGGCTCGGGCGTTTTAAAGAAAGACTCATTTAGGTGTGCCCTTAGACTTAGAAAAAAAAAATTAATAAAGTGCCGCAAAAGCGAACACAAATCGTATTCAGGTTTTAAATGTGATATTTCACACACAATAGTCAAAAACTGCGCGTCAAACCGATATCGAGAGAATAATTGTTTATCACGCGCTCCTCTCGCGGTTTAGCAGGAATGCAATCGATATCAACTTAAAGTGCTCCGTTTATTTATCGTGTGATCAAGAACGCCGTTTACTACAGGTACCTTTAGCTAAGGGACCTAAGTTAAAGGTACTAGGGTGCCTTCATGTGCGCTTTGCTTAGGGTGGAGTCATCCGGCCATTTTGTCCCACACTTCTTTTTTACTTTTTTGTTCTGAAGCGCGTGAAAGGGCGTGTCCCTGCACGCGTTCGTGGCGCTGACTGGGCTATGGCGACATTTTGTTTTCGTCGATTTCTTTGTATTTTACCCGTGAGCGCGTGCTGTCGGCATCGGGTACTACAAAGGGTGGCATCACCCTAGACAGAAGGACATTGAGGCACCCTAAAAGGTACCTTTACGCTGCCGTGTGAATCGGGTATAAGTTTTTGCTGTATAAACATACTTACACCTTTTTTCTTTTCTTTTTTTTTTTTTACTATTGTCATCCCTCTGTAGGGACCTAGTGTAGGTCCCTAGAGAGGGACCTACACTATTTATTTACACCATTTATTTACACTATTTACACTTTACAATATCTAACGCTCTGAGGGATATCTTCGGTACCCACCGAGATCGTCAGCCGTGCTGCACGCTCAGTCGAGTGTCGCGCGCTACCCGACCTTGAGCTCCTCTTCTTCTCTTCTTGGCACTCGGCGCCTACACCTCTAACGATATTTGAGCTTTTGCGCTTTTTATGTTACTACCTCATTAGGGGGTCGGGCTATTCAGGAAGCAAGCAGTAGCCATGAAATATTCGCGCATCATGTTCCAATTTGGTCAGCAGAAACAGCGCAACGTCTGGTGGTGCCCCAATATCTTCAAAAAGGGCAGTTGGTGACTTTTATGGTCGACTTTGTGATTGGCAGCGTTGGCAAGAACCGAAAGAATATCTTTTAAGAAGGCTAAATAAAGCGTATAACTTCGTAAAATATTGTAATTTGTTTAAAAAAAATCGTTTTTAACTAACTGCTTTTTCCTTCTTTTTTTTTCTTTTTTTTTTTTGCAATTTTGCAGGAAAAATATTGCACTTATTGAGACGTTTACCTCGGCAGCGGCGGCTGCGAGATCAGCGAACCGATTTTCCGGTCGGCCTGTTTCTCTCGGCCAGGGGGCGCTGTAGCGTCCGCGAGACGCGGCCATCTAACGCTGACATGAAGAGGCGTCCTAGCGTCAGGCAGGATCCACGGGCGTATATTGTATAAGCGTCTGTCCGCGTCTCTCCCCGCGCGCTAACAGACCGTTTTAAAAAAACGCGACGCAGCGTACAAAAAAAAAAAAAAAAAAAAACGCGACCGAAAAATATTTGAGTTTGCTCGCTAGGGTCGCCGCTCAAAACTTGATAGCTACAGGCCCCTGATCAGGAATCGCCGTTCGGGATGTCGGAACAACGGATTCAGTGTGACGCTTATTTCTGCTATTTGAACCTGCGGCTCTTGTCGTGTGTTGTGAGCTAGCTGTTATCACCAATCATTTTAAGGCCGGTTCACAGATACAGCGGAGCGCTAAGCTAGCGCCACGTGAGCGCTCGAAGGAGCGCTCATGTGGCGCTTCCTATAGCGCGGGGATGTAGCGCTCTGTTAGCGCTTCAGAAGCGCTCTGTTAGCGCTCTCACGCTCCTTGTGCCGTGTCAGTGCCACCTGGTGGTTCGTAAAGCAGTTTAGGTTTTGCCATATCAATGGCGGAGATGAACTTGTATCGGCACCGTCACTTTCGCAAGTCAACGGCACGCGAGGAATTGTTCAGTGTGAGTTCTTTCTCGATCACTTTCAGTTCGATGGTGACCAAGAACCTGCATTCAGAACAAAGCTCCAACCCACTCAGATGCCTCGAGAAAATTCTATACACCAAAGGGCTTTAAAGCCAATTGTGTGCCGCCCACAGATTGACTGAATCTGAGTTATTAGAAATATACGCTTACGTAGCTCTTGTGTTTCATTCCTACGTCGCGTCGTGCTGACCCCCCGAATATACAGGCCTCGCATCATCCGCTTAGAAGCATCTTCAACGTCTTCCTTTATCATTCACTATACTTCGAAGTGAGTCCATGCTCGAAGTAGTCCATGCCAACGTTACTAGATTACCTCAGTTGTGGAACTCCCGCGGAGGGGGGTACCCCCCCTCACTCACCTCAATCCGCCTAGAGTCGTTCGAAGCACCATCTATATTTTCGTTTCATAACTGTGCATTCTAAAGAGCACAGCTGAAGCGCCAAATGGCGATCACAACGCCGCCATTTCTCCCGCAGCGGTCACTCGAGGAACTGCACGTGACATCTATTTTTGGCTTCAATCGGGTTACAGGGGTTCCACCCCCGTCTCCCTTGCGGACGCGCCGCGAAATACCCCCACAGTTACAATGCGCCTAGGTCGGCACGCGCTACCTGAAATCCCCGCTGAGGCATGGCTGTATAAAACAATATTAATTGTCCTGCAAAACCTTGAAAACTAAAAATTTTAGAAAACATCTCCCGCCCCCATTTTGTACTAATCTCCAATAAAAGTTACTACAAAAAGAGTTTTTTTCGTTGGTTTTTACGTTTCTAGTGACGTTGAAACGAACGTATCCCGATTCAGTTACCAAAGCAGCCGTCCGGCGGCGCGTCAAAAAGGGCAGTTGGTGACTTTTTATGGTCGACTTTGTGATTGGCAGCGTTGGCAAGAACCGAAAGAATATCTTTTAAGAAGGCTAAATAAAGCGTATAACTTCGTAAAATATTGTAATTTGTTTAAAAAAAATCGTTTTTAACTAACTGCTTTTTCCTTCTTTTTTTTTCTTTTTTTTTTTGCAATTTTGCAGGAAAAATATTGCACTTATTGAGACGTTTACCTCGGCAGCGGCGGCTGCGAGATCAGCGAACCGATTTTCCGGTCGGCCTGTTTCTCTCGGCCAGGGGGCGCTGTAGCGTCCGCGAGACGCGGCCATCTAACGCTGACATGAAGAGGCGTCCTAGCGTCAGGCAGGATCCACGGGCGTATATTGTATATGCGTCTGTCCGCGTCTCTCCCCGCGCGCTAACAGACCGTTTTAAAAAAACGCGACGCAGCGTACAAAAAAAAAAAAACGCGACCGAAAAATATTTGAGTTTGCTCGCTAGGGTCGCCGCTCAAAACTTGATAGCTACAGGCCCTGATCAGGAATCGCCGTTCGGGATGTCGGAACAACGGATTCAGTGTGACGCTTATTTCTGCTATTTGAACCTGCGGCTCTTGTCGTGTGTTGTGAGCTAGCTGTTATCACCAATCATTTTAAGGCCGGTTCACAGATACAGCGGAGCGCTAAGCTAGCGCCACGTGAGCGCTCGAAGGAGCGCTCATGTGGCGCTTCCTATAGCGCGGGATGTAGCGCTCTGTTCGCGCTTCAGAAGCGCTCTGTTAGCGCTCTCACGCTCCTTGTGCCGTGTCAGTGCCATCTGATGGTTCGTAAAGCAGTTTAGGTTTTGCCATATCAATGGCGGAGATGAACTTGTATCGGCACCGTCACTTTCGCAAGTCAACGGCACGCGAGGAATTGTTCAGTGTGAGTTCTTTCTCGATCACTTTCAGTTCGATGGTGACCAAGAACCTGCATTCAGAACAAAGCTCCAACCTACTCAGATGCCTCGAGAAAATTCTATACACCAAAGGGCTTTAAAGCCAATTGTGTGCCGCCCACAGATTGACTGAATCTGAGTTATTAGAATATACGCTTACGTAGCTCTTGTGTTTCATTCCTACGTCGCGTCGTGCTGACCCCCCGAATATACAGGCCTCGCATCATCCGCTTAGAAGCATCTTCAACGTCTTCCTTTATCATTCACTATACTTCGAAGTGAGTCCATGCTCGAAGTAGTCCATGCTAAGGTGAGACGATCGTCTCACCTTAGCATGGACTATTGTTAGCCGCGCGTGCCAAAAGCCCGAGCTAGTTGCTTTGAATGAAGCCTCGGCGGCTGCACGAGCGCTCGTGCAGCGAGTGCTCCAGTCAAGGCAGTCGAAGCTAGCCGCTCGCGCTTGCACAGCCTTCGCAGTTAGTCCGTGCTAAGGTGAGATGAAGTATAGAAGGCCGCCATTGGTATGGCACAGATGCCGTTCCACAGATGATGATAGTGATCAAAGTGGCCAGACTGAATTTCGGAAAGGGTCTATAGCGCGTGCAAGGTGATTCCTTTGTTGTTGTTTTTCCTTTGGCATTGAAAGAAGAGGATGTATAAGAGACACGAACTCATCTCTGTTACGTCACGGCGGGGTGGTGGCGCGTCGGGCGCACTTCGGGTCTGGGGCTGTGGGCGGAAGCCGCGAAGGGGCACGTGCATTCCTGTGTTACTTTGGAAGAAACCGGACAAAAACCGGCCTTCTCGTCAAAACGCCGCGACTGCGGCTGTACCAAAAGAGTCGGGAAAGGTTTGAAGGTCAGTTTTCGTTTTCTGCCTGCTCGGTTCGTCCGAGAACGTGAACAGGGGCCGTGAAAAATGAAAAACAGACGCCGTCGGACCACGATTGCTTGGGCGGAAAGCACTTTAGATTGAATTCACGGATACTTGTGGCCGTCAGATTTATTTGTTTGGTTCCAACTTGAACGCAGGAAAACCGTCAAGTTGCACGGACCACCTGCGGACTACGTTCAGTGCGTCATCACGTTCAAATGGCCTCCTCATTGTTCGAGCTGTCGTCTGCTCTCTCAAACCTTTCTGCTTGTCGTCTGCTCGTTCAAACGACACCGGCCCGTAGACCAAACGTTGACCCGGTAATTGCGATAAGAAGTGCAGACCTTAAAAGTCGTTTAAGTTTGAAGGTTGCTTCGGGTAAGTAGGCTCGGTGTAAACAGTAGATAAAAGGAGATGTTGATAATTGTTACGAGTGGCCATTCATCACCGACTTGTTATGCCTGATTCACAAGGTCCGATTCTGCTTGTGATTTTCAGTACCGACGTCGACATCTCAGCTACGGTTCAGGTTTTTGCAGCCCGAGCGACGTCATGACTGAAAATAGCGAGTAGAACCTCACCATGTAAATCAGGCTTTAGCGTCCATTCTGCGGCGTCTACTCTGAAGGATTCGCCGCATGTTACATTATTCACGCCAAGTTTTGCGGTGTAACGAGCCTCGTTAATTTCGCTGAGGCCGCTCAAGTAGTCAGACATTGCCAGGAAGACGTAGAATCAACAATTCCAACGCGAAAAAGAGCGCGGGGACTCACACCGACGCCGACAACATCCCATTCCAAAGGTTTGTTTATGGGCGACGGCGAGCTTCTTGCCCACACCCCCATCGCGCATGCGCAGCGTCGGTGGCGTCCGCTAGGGGCGCTCCGGTTTGTTTGTAAACATGAGTTGGTTATAAGAGCCGCTCTCCAAGCAAAGGGTTGGGCAGGCGGTCCAGAGTCATGGACTCTGAGTGACTAATTGATTGGGTACGACCTCATGCATCGCTTCCTATTCGATATACGTGACCCTGGTTTCAAAGACACGCAGTTAAAAATAATCGCCTTCGAAAGAGCTCTGTGTCTCTGTCCCTCAGCCTAGGAACAAGGTTCGCCGGGTATCCGTCGGTATCTCGGTGGCGAAAGACTTGGCGCACCCAGAAGGCTCTTCTGGGCGTAAAGCTGTTCACATACATATGCACTAATCGCGTATGAAAGAGCATTTGTCGCATTTCTATTTTAGCATCCCACAGGTCCACCATGGTGCTGCTGATGCACACCCAACCACAGGAACCGGAACCGCAGTGCACGCGCTAATCCGCAGCACCCCGGTACAAGAAGCGCTACTGAAGCGCTAACACGGTGCTACTGGAGCGCTAACAAGGCGCTACTGGAGCGCTAACAAGGCGCTACTAAAGCTGTAATCACGCGCTATATTAGAATGAAGTCACGTTATAGGAAGCGCCACATGAGCGCTCCTTCGAGCGCTCACGTAGCGCTAACTGAGCGCTCCGCGGTATGTGTGAACAGGCCTTTAGTGTCCTCGTGTTTGTTTTTTTGTTTTTTTTCTTTTTTGGTTTCCGCATTCGTACCCTCGATTGAACAAGTCCGTGCGTGCAATTGGCGTTACCCCGAGAAGCCTTCGATCGTATTAACCATAAAACTCTCCTTCAAAAACTAGAACTTTCTGGTATTCGGGGAATAGCCCTGAAAATGCTCGAGAGTTACTTACAGTTTCGCTTTCAAAGCGTCGTAATAAATTGCCAACGTTCTGAGTCTAGAAAACTTAATGCAGGTGTTCCACAAGGTAGTATTTTAGGGCCTCTTTTATTTAACCTGTATATTAACGACATAGCTAACATTGACGATGAAGCAAGCATGATAATTTATGCAGATGATGCTAGTATATTTTTTGCAGGGTCCGATATTTCGGAGATTATGAAGACATGCAATACGTTTCTAGAACAGCTTTATACGTGGACAGTCCAGACCTTTTAGTGATAAATAGTAATAAAACAAAAGATGTTGTTTTCAGGGCAAAGGGGGTAAAAATGAGGGGAAATCAGCTTCTCTCCTTATACTCACGTGGTATCGAAATTGTGCAGAATGTCAAAGTTCTTGGTGTTGTGTTTAATGAATACATGCGATGGGATGAAACAGTTCAGATGATAGCAAAAAAACTATCGAAAGTTGTAGGTATAATTTATAAGCATAAAAAAAATCGTACCCCAGTCTGTACTACGACTTCTTTATAACTCTTTATTCTACTCTTGTTTTAATTACTGTTTTTTGGTATGGGGAACTACAACTTCTGCAAATATTCATCACATGCATATACTTCAGAAAAAAGTAATTCGTATTTTGTGCAATGAAGCACATGACAGCCACACGGCACCGTTATTCAATAAATTAGGAATTGTTCCAATCACGAATTATTATGAGTATAAACTTGCCCTAGCATATAAAGCAGCGATAAACCACCCGGGAAACAGTTTTCTTTCCATTTCTTCCCTCCACTCACTAAACACCTCGTATGCCACCCGCCATGCCGACGCCTGGACGGTCCCGCGATCGAGAACAAACTACGGAAATCAGATGGTGAGATACCAGCTACCCAAAATGTTAAACTATTTTTTATCTCGGAATATAACAATTGAAAACTGTTCCAACAAACACATACTATCTTTAATAGTTTTGACAGAAAGCTGATTGTGTACTCTTGAGAGTGATTTTGTTTTGAGTGCCTCTTCTGCTGTTGCTGTTTGGGAGGAGAGGGCACTGTCAAGCAGTTTTGTACTGTTTTTTTTTTCCCTCCTCCCTCTCTTCTTTGTTGAAGAGGAATAAAGAAACTTGAAACTTGAAACTTGAAGCTCCGCAGGCCTAACTAGCCAGACGCGGTTGCCCTGAAAGCCGGCATAAACTTGAAGCTGGATGACGCGCCAAAGTAAATCAGAATTCAGGACGACCTCATGTGTAAGCTATATGTATGATCATGTGCTAATCGTACGCGCCTGCAGCCGTTCCTGCTTAAAACAACAAAAGCCAAGTGTCGATTCGTCCAAACGAAAGCCGGCCGGCGGATTCGTGCCGAGTGATTTCAACGAGCACGGTGTGGTGGTAGTGCAGGTCTTTTTCCGTCGACATTTCCGTGACATTTGGGAGAAAATAAATGCTTATTTGAACTCGTTATCCCCATATTTTTTTTTTATTCTTTTAGCCTATCATGGTGCAGCTTTCTCCTGAACCGAATCGCTGCTTCGATTATATCGATCGCATGATTGCATCGGTAGCGAACAGCGGAAGCGTAAAACAATATGGAGCCCTAGACCGCGCTGGATTCAGTTTGGTCGGGCTCTCCTCAGCGCGCAGCGGGGTGAGGCATGGTGTACGACGTCGGCACGATTCCGTTCGGAGCTTGAACCTAGTTGGACGATGCAAGGGGCCATAGCGACGATGCGTACCCGTCTTCAGCGCGGCAGCCATGAACCTAACCAGCAGCCAATTGGCTAGCCGCTTCACTCGAACCATAGCCTCCTCTATACTCACAAAGCCTGGCAGTTCGATGACGGAGCCATAGAGTGGCCGGTCGCAGAATTTGGTGTGCGAGGATTTGGTAGCACAGAGCATTTCTCGGGGAGTCTGGTATTCGGCGCACAGCGTTTGCAGAGGCGAGGATCCGAAATATCGTTTTAAAACCCGACAAGAAAAGAAGCGGTAGCCCGAGGAACGCGAGAAGTACGAGCGGACATTTCATCGCTAGGGACAAGTGTGTTTCGGCGTCTCGCCGCAGCGGGGCGCCCGTTACATGACTCATTGTCTGCCGCTCTACCTTTTCACTTTCCGCGGCCGCGTCTCGGTGGCGATCTGCCAGGCTTTGTCAGTATAAAGGAGGCTATGCTCGAACCTTCCAATCAATGAATTGTCCATAATGCATCACAGACCTAAAATTTGTTGCTTGTTTGTTTTTGCAATCCTAATTCGCCTATAACTGCCAAAATAAATCGCATTTCCAGACAAAGGTTTTCCTCTGTGTTCCTACGTCCGATATAAGCTCGCTCTGAGCGCAAATTCCAAACCAGTCCAAAAAATCATTAGGGGCCCCTTTAAATTACTGTGACTATCTCTCCGCGTCTACAACAGAGAAGATTGGGCTAATTTTTAGAGTTTATGTTCGAGGATCTCTTTTCTAACTGCCTTCTTATTGATCAACGCTATTTCATAATAAAAAAATATATTTATTGAACATATTTTATTGTTTTGATACGTTGAGCTCAAAACCATGAAAATGTAATTTCACTTCTAGGCTTAGAGCTGAAGCGTATTTTCGTTCAGTTTTAATACTCCTCTTGACCGAAAATCTAAATTATTCAAGACTTCACTATAGTATAGGCATTGGAATCGGCCACTTTCTTGACATTAAGAATGCATATTGGGGTAAGCCGGTCACACTCCTGAATTTACTGGCAAGCACGTCTCTGCTTGAGACATCAAAGTCTCACGTTGACACCAACAGTATCTTCCTTGCTGCAACAGTGACTGCTGCACACACTTATAAAACGATAGCACAAAAAAAACACCAAAAAAAATTCATTCTAACGTGATGTATTTTCTTCCATAGTAACCGGAGACACGGTGTCCGGCTTTCGGTGACCAAGTGGAGAGGAGGTGTTTCTTTTTTGGTGGTGAGGGTCTTGACTTATATATAAGAGTGTTCGTTGTTCAAATAAACTAGAAGCTGTTTGAGACTTGCTGTTTTGTCCTTTTTTCTTTCTTATCGTTCCGTGTCTCTGTTTACTATGGAAGTTCTTCCCCAGCTCGCATGTGTTTTTACCCTTTTTTCAATGTATTTTCTTCAAGCAAATAAATACTCTACTCACCTGTTCTACCCAGACGTTAGTTGTCATAATCTGGTTCTTGAGATTCTGTAAAGAAATAAAAAAACCGTATGTAAATATGTTTAAAGACACTTGGAAGAAAAACGACGAGTGGGATTGCTACCGACAGCCGTGGTCAACCGCAAGTGATGCGAAAATAACTTATGGCAAATTTTACTGCTAAATGTGGAGCGATTACGGAGCGCTTATATAATATATATATATATATACAGGGTGTTTTTTTTTTAAGCTTAACAGATTTGTTTAAAAAAAGCCGTGAAAGTTACAATTATGCCACTTGTGGAGTTGAGTTATACGGACAGGGGGACACATTATAGGGTGCTAATCGTAATGATCAGGTGGCTAATTAATTAAAATTTGTTAATTAACTTTTTAATTAATGAAAATAGGCATATGGTTCCAATTAGAAACTTGCTCAGCGTCATCGGAAACCCCTAAATCAGTCATTTTCAGAAAGACTTCGAGCGCGTGAGAAGCGTAGTAGTGCACTAAAGTTACCACCCGTGGAGCAGGTACAAGGCTGGGGCTAGATAAGAGACGGAAAAATCGCGCGGGCGCCTTATCGCAACCTCTAGCTTTGTACCTGCTCCACGAGCGGTAACTTCAGTTCACTATTACGCTCCTCACGCGCTCAAAGTCTTTCTGAAAATGACTGATTTAGGGGTTTTCGATGACGCTGAGCAAATTTCTAATTGGAACCATATGTCTATTTTCATTAATTAAAAAGTTAATTAACGAATTTTAAGTAATTAGCCAACTGATCGTTACGATTAGCCCCCTGTAATATGTCCCCCTGGCCGTATAACTCACCTCCACAAGCGGCATAAGTGTAACTTTCACGGCTTTTTTTAAACAAATCTGTTAAGCTTAAAAAAAACACCCTGTATATATATATATATATATATATATATATATATATATATATATATATATATATATATATATATATATATATATATTTATTTATTTATGCACGTGTAAACGCGAGCTACCATTCGCTGCTCTAAACGCGCAAGCATAGATCGGTTTTGGATCGCACCAAATCTACTAGCGGAATTCGCCATTTGTGACTTAATACAGAGGTCAGCATCGTTCGGTGAAATGTAGTTGAATCATTTCACATGTCTACCAACAAGGCACCATTGTTATAAGCATCTGTGGGGCACGTTTGAAAGCCAGGAGCCTATTCCTACACCAGTCCAATGTTTATGAATTCAAAACCCAGCGTGAAACCTCAAACGCCGTGAAGTTTACAAAGCGAGCAATACATAAGAAATTTGCACGATTGCTAAGAATGGCACTGGCCAGAGCAAGGTTACTGTGGCATTGCCTGCTCTTACGTTTGTAAGTTAAGGCTTAGTTATTGTGTTGCCTGTATTGCGCGCATTGTTATTAGCTTATTTTTAAGTCCACGACTAGATCTTTAGCTTACACGCCAATACGCAAATTAATTGCACACGAATGCTAAATACCCGTGTTCGTGCTCAAGCAATGTAAGATAAACAAGTTATGCAATCCCAAGTAACTAACAAACAGGTGAGCTGCTACAGTGCTTCCAGTGTAACACGCCTAAAAGGATCTCGAACAAGTTGACGAGAATATTCGGAGGAGCAACAAAAGACAACGTCGTCTGACAAAAAGTACGTTCAAGCCCTTTATTATTTTTATTTCTTATCAACATGTTCTCGTAACGTCAATATAAAACATCGAAATGCGTTCTTTACGAACCTGTCAAGAAAAAAAAAAAAGGTGAGACAATAATTATCACCGGAGAAACTGAAGTTGATGGTTCTGCGTCACAGTTTAAGGGGCCTTACCAAGTCATGAAAACTGCAGTGCAACGGGAACTTATCAAGACCGTGCAGTACATTGGACTCAGCAACACAGTAAAAATGGCATTGATTACGAAAGTATTGAAATATCATCCCAGGAGAGATGGATTATCAAGCCGGGGAGAATGAAGAAGACCAACGTAAAAGAAGACAAAGCAGGAAGCAATCTAGTAGGGGAGGGTAAGGGGGGGAGGGGGGGGGGGTTGAAATAAGATAATGAGGAATTAAGATGGTTACAAGCACGTCTTGATTACTCTTTGTAACGTTTAAAAGGTAAAAACGTTTAGCAAACCACCACGCGCTTCTTGACTTCAATATTTATTAAACACATCCTTCACATACATCGCAGCGCTAAATTAACACTATAGGGACAGCGCTGAGGCAGCGCTCACTTGAACGATATACCTTAGCACCAGGCACGTATCCAGGGGGGAGGCCCATGGGACCCGGCCCCCCCTCCCCCCCCGCAATCTTTCATTTTGCTGGGACCTCCTCTCCCCCCTCCCCCTAATACAGAATTTTGTCATGGGCGCCCCCCCCCCCCCCCTTCCCCCCCGAAACAAAATCCTGGCTACGTGCCTGCTTAGCACAGATGCAGGGCAGTATCAGCGCTGTTCTAGCAGACTATACTGTGGGGGAAGGGGATAGGGAGAAAAAAATTCGCAAGATGAAATGTAATAAGGAACGAAATATAAACGATGATGAGGTGATTAGAGTGACGTTATGTCACATCTCAGAAGGACCATGCCATTTATGTGTCTCGCAAAAAGACATTCAGATCGTTGGTTTCCTTAACGAAGCATTGAATAGATCTCGCGCCGCCCAGCACTTCTCAACGGTAAATGGTCTATCATTCCTGTTTGAGAGTGTTGTCTCAAGTATTTTCTCTTGGAGGCGTGAAGAGTGCATACAACAAGGAAGCGTTGTATGGTTTCCGGAGCTATACATGTTAGCTAGACAGTTCGGTCTGGCTGCTTTCTTGATCCTGTGAAAAAACTTCCTTGTTAAAGATACTCCAAATCGTCATTTGTGCATTGTAGTCTCTTTTCAATGAGGAGGACTGGGTGGCAACTTAAATACTATCAAGTTGAGATGCAGGAAGTCGAGGCGGGCGTGAAAAAAGTCACAACATTCTGACGCCTCCGATGTTAATTTTTTGGTTGCTTGACGAAGCGCCGATGCGGCATCAGTTCGAAAGTATGGTATCGCAACGCTTGTAACGTTTTGGTGAGAATTTCGTGTGGCTTTGTCAAAGCCCCTGTCACTGATGACACCACAGTCACCTGGAATCAACTGTGGCTTCCAGGTCCACTGTGGACTGGAATTTACAAAGCTGACCATTACGTGTAGTGTGGTGGGTCAAATATTAGCTCTTCGGTAGTATTTCACAGAAACAAATCATAAACGATTCATCAAGCGCTCCAGTAACATCCCGTTCATGTTTCAATCGGTTCCGACACCCCTAACCCGGTAACGCTCAATACGTCAGCCAACCTAACGGTCACCAACAGCTGGATCGCCATCTTGGCCGTCTGCTCGTCAACGCCATCCCCGCCCATCTGGAGCTTCCCCGGTTTCCCCCAAGGTCTCCCCCAAAGACGGCTCCGAGAAAGACGCCGCCGGCGTGTCCGACGCCAAGAGTGCGCGCGCGCTCGGGAGGCCGCGGCAGCGATCGATGGAAGGTTCGCTCACCACGTCGATGAGCTGCGACAAGCGGAGCCCCATCTTGACCGTGAGACGATCCGAGTTGTTGCCCACGGGCCGAATGAGCGAGCTGTAGCCATTGATAAGGTCGTGGTAGAGTCGCTTGGCGTCTGCGTTGGCCCGGCAGCCCCGCGTCGCCCAGCACAGGACGATGAGCAGGGGGAGGGAGGAGAGCTGCGGGCCGAACCGCGGGCCGAACCGCGGCCCGCCCATGGCACGGTGGCCTCACGTGTGGCCCCAGGTATCACATGCCCGCCGACTCATGCAGCGGGGAGCCGGCCCCACTCGCTGCTGTGCCGCCGCTCGAACGACGACGTTCACGGAAACGCCGTGCGGCAGGGACACACGGCGCGGGGTTCGGGCCCGGGACGTTCTGGAGGGCGATCGCAGCGCCGCCAGCTCCCTGGCGCCGGGTCTTGGTTGCGACGCATCGGGCGGTTAAAGCCCCGATCGTACTGCTCCTACATACAAAAGGCACAGTGTGCGCTGCACACATGAACACATAATTATATGTGGACATGCCTCCAGTACGTTTGAAGCATGTGTGTGTTCATGAAATATTTCCTCACCAATTCTCCCGGTATTTAGCTAAGGGATCGGTTAGAGAGAGATTTGTTGAATATATCCGACTGCTCTGCGGCGCGCTGGACGCACCCCGGACCGTGACGAAAATGGAAGGTTAAACAATGCCAAGCAACGATGTATGGTCTTTCTCCTTTGCGGGTCTTGAAACGCGCATATGGCCCCGGATGTTTGTGTTTTGTTCGCCGACGCGCGCTAATAGGACCTCTTGGAGAGCCGTCCCTGTTGCGTGTTACCGAGCGCTCATGAGGCGGGTTTGTCAAGTCGAACAATTAAACGTGTGCTGACGTACAACTTGGCAGTACGTGAACGTGAAAAAAAAAAAAAAAATCCACGAGTTTATGTGTTCTTCAAGCAGGCTCGAGTGCACATCGAGAATGCGGATCGAGAAAAACTGCAGAGTCTGGAGCCTCGTACAAGCTGGGCTCGAACTGCGTTCCAGCTTTCAGACCCGTATCACCTTGCAGTGTAGCGGGTTCAGTGAACTCACAGAGTTTAGATTAATACTTTGTCTATATGAACTATCAGTATATGGCGTAGGGAGCGTGTCACGCAGGCATTAAAGTCGTCAATTCTTCAAGACCGCTTGAAAAACGAAGAAAATTAATATTTATCAGTAAAGACAAGTATTTGCGAGTGGGCCTCGATTTTGTAATCGCCAGTATGACGCATAATTGTGAATGTTAAAAAAATATCGCGCAACTTTGATGTTGGTCTCGAAATACATAAGCCAAATCTAGTTTTTCGGGGAGACAAAGCACCGTTAAAATGTATCCTTTTTGGCAACAGTTTTGACAACAGTAGCAAATCTCCCCATATTTATTTTTGCTTTCTAAAAAGGGAAATGGTCTGTATCACACAACTTCCTACGACTTGGCGGATCATTTTAAGTAAATTTAAACAAAACTTCGCTGCTAAGCACCGCTCCCTTAACGGACCATTTTCCCCGTGAACACAAACGCGCACATTCACAGCCACGGTCGGCCGCCGATAGCCCGTAAACGTCAGACACATATAAACGAAACCCCACGCCTCTTACAGTCTTTAATTTGTAACGCGGATTCGTGCTGAAACCTGGGCCCCGACTGGCCGCGGGCGACACCCACTATATTGAGGTCTGAGAGAGCAATCCGGGATGCGCAGACGCGAGGCGCGGGAGCAGCCATCTCAGATCGATGCCTGCGGGGACGTGAGGGTAAGGAGGGAGGAAGGGCTGCTCCGAGCGTCCTCCGGCGAAGTGCGGCACAGCCACCAACGAAGCGGGTGGCTGAGTCCGGCTGCGCCAAGCCAAGATGGCGGGTCCCCGGCGACCGGGACTCGCAGAGGCTGCCGCGTCGCTCAGGGGACTCGGATAGCGTCGACTTCTGGGCCCCAGGCGTGCCATGGCCTTCTCGGCAGCCGGCTTCGCCGTGCTCCAGCTGCTCGCCCTGTTAAACGTCGGATGTCGGGGCAACCCGGACGCCAAGCGGCTCTACGACGACCTGATGAGCAGCTACAACAGATTAATCCGACCAGTGAGCAACAATTCGGACCGGCTCACCGTCAAGATGGGGCTCAAGCTGTCACAGCTCATCGACGTGGTGAGTGCGCGGCTCGAGACCGCCTCTCCTCACACCACCTCCCTTCCCTGCCCCTCCTCGAGCATTATTGACGAAAATGGACGACCTAGCCGCATGTCGCGGTGAGCTCAGTCAGTGATGTGCAATGGAGAGTTGCTATAGCATTTTGTGAAATTCGGACCCGATATATTGCTTCGTTTATTGCGTACGGAGTGCGACGTGGCAGGGTGCACAATATCGAGGAACACGAGATTATTATCGCTTTACAAGTCACTTTGAAACCAGTCAGTTCTGTTTACTAACATCACTCAAGGAGCGATTTTAATTTACAAAACAAGAGAATCAATTTTGCGTAATGGTAAACAGGAGTAGCTTACATCTTGTTGTGACCGTACTTTTCATGTAAAAGTGCCAAAGAATTTACTATGAAAGTGTCTCACCTGATTGCAACTCGCTTATAGAGACATATCATCACTGTTATTTCAGAACATCAAGAACCAGATTATGACGACCAATGTCTGGGTTAACCAAGTAAGCCTATTTCGGTTTACTAATAATTTAGTTTCGTAAATTGTAACTTACCGTCTTGCTCAGTCGTCTACTGGATATTATAAGCACAGAAGCTTAACCAGCGATCTACAAAAATGATTTCTTAATTTTTTGTCTAGAACGCTTACAATGTTCAGCTGCCTTTCTCGTCTTAACTTTCCTGTTTGATTTTGATGCCTAATGTTTCATAATGAAGCCTTGCGTTTGTGGGACGTGATGGCATGTGGCTCCGCAATACTGCTCAGGTTTAAATATCTTAAATTTTACAACAAAACATTTACTATCAAATGAACTTTTACGTTTACTTAGGCCAAAAATATTATAAGGTCAAACTTAGGTCAAAAATATTATTTAAACTGATTTTTAACATATTATTTTACATATTCAGGAATGGTCCGACCACAAGCTCAAGTGGGATCCGCAGGAGTACGGCGGCGTAACCGAACTGTACGTGCCTGCCGAACAGATCTGGTTGCCTGACATTGTCCTCTACAACAAGTAAGTTTGTACGCGGAACACATCGCATAAAATTGACTGACACAATAAGTGCACTTTCCTAGAATAATCTATTCATGCATGGGATTCAAACCGTGTGTGCAGTGCGGACGGCAACTACGAAGTCACCATCATGACCAAGGCGATCATCCACGAAGATGGCCGCGTGGTCTGGAACCCTCCAGCCATCTACAAGAGTTCATGCCAAATCGACGTGCAGTACTTCCCTTTCGACAAGCAAGACTGCTTCATGAAGTTCGGTTCCTGGACCTACGATGGTCATCAGGTCGACCTGAAGCACCTGAACGAGATTCAGGGTACCAACATCGTGCCCGTGGGCATTGACCTGTCCGAGTTCTACCTGAGCGTCGAATGGGACATCATGGCCGTGCCGGCCATGCGCCGAGAGAAATTCTACTCGTGCTGCGAGCAGCCGTACCCGGACATCACCTTCAACATCACGCTGCGACGCAAGACACTCTTCTACACGGTAAACCTGATCATCCCCTGCGTGGGCATCTCGTGCCTCTCCGTGCTCGTCTTCTACCTCCCTTCGGACTCGGGCGAGAAGGTGTCTCTGTCCATTTCCATCATGCTGTCGCTGACTTTCTTCTTCCTCGTGCTGGCCGAGATCATCCCGCCCACGTCTTTGGCGATGCCTCTGCTGGGCAAGTACCTCGTCTTCACCATGATCCTTGTCACCGTGTCCGTCCTGGTGACCATCGCCGTGCTCAACGTGCACTTCCGGTCTCCGTCGACGCACCGCATGGCGCCCTGGGTGCGCCGCCTCTTCGTGCACCTGATGCCCAGGCTGCTGCTCATGAGGCCGCCCCAGTACCGCATCGAGACCGATGAGTCGTCAGCGGCCAAGCCCCCGCAGGGCGGGGGCTCGCACGGGGCCCTGCACGACGACCCGCTGTTACTGCCGGAGCCGCTGCTGGTCGCCCGCCCGCACGGACTGCACCAGGCGGCCGAGCCCGCGGGGGACCAGCCGTCAAGGGATTTGGAGCGCGCCATCCACAACGCCATGTTCATCGCGCAGCACATCGACAACAACGACGATTTCGAAAGCGTAAGGCCGGCTTCTTCCTTCTTCCGGTTTATTAGAGCGTTAAGCCACGGCCAAACTGCTTATACATCATACAAGACACAGTTTGAAAACACTGTCTGAGGCGAGTTTCGTCCTGGTATGACGGTCCCGTAACATTGGTCATACAAAACCTTTCTGCATACATGTTGGAAACATGCGCACATGTAAAGGAACATGCTTGAGTCCTGTCCGCAGATCATTCTGTCAACACGTCTGCAGTAAACACCGTGTCCTTTGTATGATGTGTATGCATCAGTGTGGCTGCGGCTATAGTTTTATTTGGAAACCCTGCTCGAACCTTGCTTGCTTGTGTAGGTGTCGCTCGCACCGCGTAGAAGGGCCATGGTAGGGGAGAGTGTGAACAACGGAGCACTGTTGTTGGTTTGACATCATAGCACGGGCGACCAATGACGTTGACCCGCGCCGAGTGGGGAGGGGGGTAAGCGGTGTGCTAACACTTCCCTCTCACCCCTTTCCGTCCGCTGCGTAGCAACGTGGGTAGGAACTGCGTGTTAGTACGGTAATCTAGTGGGCGCGAAGGCATTACATGCAAGTGCTAACGTACGTTCGTTAGTATTTGAATGAATGTCTAAGCCAAACTATGTTGGTTCGCACAATGGGCATCCTTCGCCATTCCCTGCTGGAGTCTGTTTACAAATATGCAAGCGCGAGTTTGAGCACTGAGCACCGACAATGATCGGTTCTGAGGGCAACGTGTTTGATGTACACAGTGCACACGCTTGAATCGACATTTGTGTGAAAACTACTAGTGACCAGGGTGTGGGTACTCATACAAAAGGGTACTTATGTCGTTGGCAGAAGGCGTGTCAGAGGGCGTGGTCAAATCATGAGTTGGTCTGATTAGGCCAAACAAATTTTCGCGATGCATTGTTAGGATGACTATTTAAGGGTTGTGGCGGTGTATAATCGACTAACCTAACGATCAATCGATTAATGCATTAATTATCAAGTGGTTTCTCATGGCCAGCTTTCTGGGACACGCCGTTTTAGTTCCCGATTCTCACGACACGTGGCGTATCAACCTTGAGCAACCTAAAGCCCCTCTATCCTGGGAAAAGTGGCGCCATTCATTGTTGTAAAAATGCTCGAGGCACGTGCTGCGCGCCACTTCTGGAAAATTCATGGCGCCTGAAATCTAGCTCAGTGCTGCGCTCTACCGCCATAATCTTCCCAAGGGCTGCACGCTGCACGTGCCTTGTGCATCGCGCATCGACGAACATTGCGCGACTTTTGAAACATGAAGGGGCTTTAGAGCAACCTATACTCTGTTTCATACTTAGCGTGCAACGCTGTCAAAGCTACTGGCGCGAGCGCGTGGCTTCATACATGGTTTTGTTTGCGCGAGAACGCGTGCAAATAATCAACGAGATCATGCCCCACGCTCGCGCCAGTAGCTTTGACAGCGTTGCACGCTAAGTATGAAACGGAGTATAAAGCCCATCTATCCTGGGAAAAGTGGCGCCATTCATTGTTCTGGAAATGTTTGAGGCACGTGCCGTGCGCCACTTCTGGGAGCAATAGGGCGTCTGAAATCAAGCTCGGTGCTGCGCTGTGCCGCCATGATCTTCCCAAGGGCTGCACGTTGCACGTGCCTTGTGCATCGATACCCCTTGCGCTACTTTTGAAACATGAAGGGGCTTTAGAGAAACCTTGGCAGTGTAAGCCAGTGTCTCGAGGTATGAAACAACGTCAAATGTGTTGCGTGGTGTTTCCGTTTGATACTTTTTCGAAACGATGCACACGATATACCCCAAGTTTCAGCAAACATTAGTTTAGTTTAGGTTTCTGAATTTGGCTTTTAGAAACAAAAAATCTCCCCAATTATGTGTATTTTGCCGTTTGGCGTTCAAGAGACAATCTGTTATTTTTTGTATTGCGTATGTTATTTCAGTGATGTGCACCACTAGTATGGTGTAGTTTTGGAATTTGTATTCTCTAAACGAGGAAACGCTATTGTTCTTCCTTTTAAGGCGCTGCGGCTGTTGGTCAGCAAAGCATTTTGTCTCTAGTCCTTAGTTTTTAGTCTTTATTTATTTGGCTCTAGAGAGCCACGGCACCGCGGAAAGGCAGCAGCCCGTACCATGGAGGCCCGCAGAGCCGCGTCTGGTGAACATGATAATGTGATGAGTATATACATGCATGATGACGACGACATGAATTGTTGGTATTGGGGAGGATGGCAGTCCGATTCACAGAAGTCCAGATTTCGTGGAGGTGGGTTGGGCGGGCCAGCAGCGAGCCATGGGGATCTCGCACGCCGTTCGATCTGTGCATGAGGAGCCCCAGGAACATGATGGCGCTGTTTCACTAGACGTGGCACCGCGGGCCTCCAGGGTACGGGCTGTCGCCTTTCCGCGGGGCCACGGCTCTCCTGAGCCAATAAAGATTATTATTATTATTATTATTATTATTATTATTATTATTATTATTATTATTATTATTATTATTATTATTATTATTATCATCATCATCATCACTGGGGTCCACTGGGGTCAAAGCATCAGGCTCCAAGAAGGTAGCCCAGTCAAAGTAGAAGCTGCCGCTTCCGAGGAACCAGGGCTCAGATTGAGGCACCGCCGTCGCCCGGTGTGTCACCCTCTCAACGCCGTCGTCGTTGTGTTCTTTATTTATACGTGTATATATGTATTAATAAAATAAGATAGATAAAATACACACAATCAAACGGCCAGCGGCGCGCCGTTCTAGTTATATTTCTAGTTATTTCTAGTTATACACGCCTGAAAGAATTTTGTTCAGTTTGTGTCTGTAACCGAGCTAAAACTTTACGTACACAGGCAAATTCAAAGAAATATATACAATGCAAATGTTTCTGACCCTACACAACAATTGCTTATATTTGAAATCCTGGGCACAAATTTTGATTGTAATCACCTAATTATTATATAGTCATATTATAACCACCACATTCTTAGTCAATATGCTGTCACAAACGCATCGTACATATCTTTTTTTCGGTAAGCCTATGTAAAGGTAGTTTGGCCGCAAGCTCCTTGGTGCACGGCGGAGTGCTAACTTTACAGGGGCAAAAAGCGGGCCGAATTTGAAAGTCTCGAGGAATAAAAAGTATTAATTAGAATACCTAAATTTTAACAGCGGTGTGTGCTATGAGTCGGCAGCTATTATATTCCTCGGGAACTTTGCGATTCTTCATTTCAGTGAGAATAAATTTAAAATTTTGTCAAAGTGGCCAGAGGACCCAATGCACCAAAATCATATCGGGCCCAGGAATAAAAAGTATACAATCCTGAGGTTCAAGTAGGTATTAAATAAGAGTGTATTATTGCACTCTATAGATACCCCAGGGAACGTAAGGATTTCTGCAGTAGTTTGGCTGAAATTATCATTTTACTGCATTTTGCTGGGAATAGCCAAGAGAGGACGCAAGGAGACCATGTTCGGGAATGCTGGGGATGTAAAAAAGTTGGCCAACCTAGACCCTTCTGTGGGTTTGTCATAGGCTTCATATATGTCAGTGTCAAAATAAACAATGATTTAAATCACTAGCGAGACTTTTGTCCCTCCGGGAGGGCATGCCCACAAAGCATACAAAACCGAACTTTTTTTTTACACTTAAATATGCGTTTAACTATGAAACACCTGCTGTGACCATACAACGTCAAAATTCAAAACTGTTAACCAAAGCACAAATAGCATACCCTCTCGGAAGTAGTTGGCAGAAATGACATATATCTCGCACTTCTCAATTACATAAATAGTTCTTACTAAGTGGAAAGCGGACGTCAATAAAAAGTTCATATGTTTATTTTTGTCCTCACCTTTACTTTGTTCGTCAGCAAATGGCACTCGAATATATGACAATGACCTCATTAAAAAGTGCGTATTTTTTCTGCGTTGCGAAAACTATGGGCAGCCCAGCAATCGTATTCCCTAAGTCAGGGGTTCGCAACCATTTATGTTTCGCGGACCCCTTGGGGATCTGCGGAGATGATGGAGGACCCCTTTCGTGGTGAGGGGAAGGGAAAGTATAAGTTTGTTATGATAGTGATCTAATAAATAGATATAACTGAGTGCTAGTGGGAAGTAGATTTATCCTATTGACATATACACGATAAAACTCAGACGGAAACTGGAACGTTTCTTCTCAATCCAAGAAAATACAACTTTTATTTCCTAGGTTGACTGATGAGGCTGGTCTCCGCGGACCCCTAGAATGCCTTCGCGGAGCACAAGGGGTCCGCGGACCCCCATTGAGAACCACTGCCCTAAATGTATCATATTGTATAGAAAAATATTGGAATGCCTTAATAATCCTGGCAGCATCTGCTTTAGACCGATTGACCAATTGATTTAGGCCATACATTAATCCGGGTACAAATATTAACTAAACTTGTTTCTCAATCTTTAATGCGCTCGTGAGTACTGAGCAAGCGCTGAACGGTTTTAAAGAATATAAAATTGTTAAGCCGGAAGAATTGTGAATACCCAAAATAAGACGGGCATACACGACACAACGTTTTGCAAAGCTAGCAAAATCCAGATAAAGGCAATCTTCTCTTTTTTTTCGGTTTTGACTTTTTCCGATTACAGATCCGTGAGGACTGGAAGTACGTGGCCATGGTTCTGGACCGGCTTTTCCTCTGGCTCTTCACGCTCGCCTGCGTCGTCGGAACGGCGGGTATCTTCCTGCAGGCCCCGTCGCTCTACGACCAGACAGACCCCATCGACGTCAAGTTCTCCCAAGTGGCCCGCCGAATGCGCATCGACTACCCCTGGACGGACGTCTGAAACACGCTCTCGCGACGACCTCGCCGCAGCACGGTCTAGATACGGCCGCCTGGCGATAAAGTCCCCGCAGATTACGGCTCGTGAATATCCGTGGTGGGCGGGGTTAATGCATGTCGCAGGTGTACGAATCGACCTTCTGTGTATGTCCGTAGGCCCATCCATCTGCGCACCAAGAAAGCCTGCAAACTGGCCTAAAAGGGTAAGGTTGTAAAGCCCCAGTCAGATCGCCCGCATACATCACAAAAGACACGGTATTTGCTGCAGATATGACGTGCGAATTGTCCGCGGACGCGCCTCAACCGTCTTATAGAAGAACAATTTTTGCTTTATACATATGTAAGCTTCGAAGATGTCTGCGGGCAATTGTTTGTATGACCACTGCTACAGTCATAAAAGGAAGACACACGCATCAGAAGTGTATTAGCGGATGTGACTGCAACTTTAAAGAGCGACTGGACAGGAGTTGCGGTTCCCCGCGCCTCTTGTGCACGGGGCCGCCAACTGTTTCAGATGATACTATTTTATTTATTGTACGTGGGAGCCACTGAGAGCTTCAGAAACGCAGGGCGTGGTTAACTATGCGTTCACGCTTCTCGCTTCGTGATTGGTTGTCTGCAGCGTTCATATCAGCTCGTGCAGCACTCTCATTGGCTGCAAAGCTCTTGAATAAGATACTTCGGGACTCGCCACACCTCGCGCTTCTTAAGTTTTCGGTGACCATGGGAGCTCCTGGGATATGTGCGCATTCGAGGCGGGGGTATAGATACGAGTATATACATTGCATTTGCTGCCGCGCGCAGTTTTGGTGTCACGCCAGATTGCAGGCCTTTTTTTTTTTTTTTTTGCTGTACAGAAGACTAGCGCGCACGTTGAATCATGACGCATATAACGCTGACCGCTAGACATGCGCAACTCCTGAATCTGTTTTGTACACATGTGTTCCCCAAGCAGTCTTTGGATACAGAGTTCTTAACCCTGTTTGCTCAAGCGGCAACAGTTGCACTATACCTCGCTTTGCCGTCGGCAGCCGATGGGAACTTAAAGAGGCTAAGGCTCGACATCTTCCGATACGGCAACCGATACTGCATATTTAGACGAACGAGTGTCCAGGTCGGCATGATAGTGCTGTCGTTAAATGCGAGCAATAAAGGAATATCAGTCGTAGACCACGTTGCATCAATACGAACTTCATTTCTGCTGGAACCACCCGTTGTCCGTTAATCTTTCCGCTTAAACTTGGGGAATCCTTTCGGTGACAAAGCTCTAAAAGGTATACGAGAGTATGTGCGCTCGCGCAATCCTGAACGCCAGCTAAAGCTGCGCATGCGATGTCGTCCTCTGTTCGGAAACGCGACAGAAAGTTCTCCCTGAGCAAAGACCGTGAAACGATATTGCGTTAGGATCTCATCAGCTGTTTATCGCGCAGTGGGACGCAAAAGAGCTAGCACTTTAGAATAAAAGAATAAGAGTCATCAACGTCATTTCCGTCACGGAATTTAGAAAATAGGCTTATATCGCGACCTACACGGGAGAATATGATAAGGGATGTTGACAGGAAGCTCGGCAATTGTTGTTTTTCGGTGCTCTGTGTCGTTCACGCCACTGACGAACAGTGTTGCTGAATGCCCCCCCCCCTCCCTCCGCCCCCCCCCCCCCCTCCAATTCCATTCCAATTCTATTCCGGGGAATGGGACCGTCCTAACAGTTCTATTTCTTTCAACTCCTCAAAACGAAAACATTGGGCCCATTTCCACTCCTGAAATGGCTGAGCTCCACCCCTCCATTCCTTTAATTCCTAAACGTGAAAATAGTGGCAATTGAAAGCCACACTGTGTTGCTGGGGAAAAGCGGCATAAAGCTGCTGACGTTATCAAACGCGGAGACGACTGAAAAAGTATGCAAAAGCTTCCTCAAATCATTCATTTTACTAAGCCGAAGGGTGGTCGCACAAAGCGCTTCGTGGCACTTGGTGTCACTGCAGACATCGATCGTGCTATCAAGCGCAAAAAGCTTGGGAGTCGCAACAGAGGCCAACAATTAAAACCACCCGTTTTCTTCGCAAACGGACCGTATACCCACAACAGATACATGGTTAGCGTGTTGTTTGTTTGGTAAGACCTGAAAAATGCCTAGTTCGTGCGTGGCGCAAGAACAAGCCACCTTGCTATCTTCTTTGTATACTTGCACAACAGCACCGCTAGTGCGCTGTTAGAAGCGACGCCGCGTGTACCCGCCCCAAATCTCCACGCACCGCGGCAAGAACAGAAAACCGCTGACAAAGTGCAATCGGTATGCGGCGCCAGCACAAGGGAGTGTACCAGCATATTACGGAAGCATGCCTCAAAAACGTAAAACGTCGGTTAAAAGCAGGGAGTCGAACTGGTCATTTATCCTGTTCGGTTCGGGTTCAGTAGCATTAAGTTTTGTTCCGGTTCGGTTCCGGTTCAGTGATGTGTTTCAAATAATGGTTCGGTTACCGGTTCCATCAGGTGCAAACCAGTTTAAACCGCTTTAAAAAAAAGCCCCAAACTCCCAGTCATTAAAAAGAACAAACGGTTACTTAGCGTCACCTACATTAAACAAAAATGAGGTAATCAAAACCCGTGCAGGGGAAACGAGGTCAGCAAAAGAAATACATGATTCATTTCGCTTTTGCCGATCTTGAATTTTTAACGCAAACACCGTTCAATGAAAATTACGTGGTAATACAGGTGCTTGGAAACAGTAACAAAGTACAGCACTCACACGTGAGGTCAATCAGCCAGCACTCACAGTGACGGTAGCACGCACCGTACTCGCAAACTACCCACAAAAAACGAATTAGTCCTTAGTTGTTTAGAGAGTAGGAGTTTAGTGTGCAAGAGTATGGCAAAATTGTTACCGACTGTAGATGAGGCATTTAGCTAGTGCAGTACGACTGCTAGCGTGGAGTCTTTAACGAATATCACGCAGTACTGACCATAGCCTCCTCTATACGGAGAAAGCCTGGCACATCGACGACGGAGCCATAGGGCACGCGGCCGCAGGAAAAACGAGAGGAGCGCGCGGAACGGTGACCAATATGGTAGCGCAGAGCAGAAAGGGCAGAGATAGTGTGCGTGCGCTTGGGTCATGAGCGGCCGCTCCCTGAACCACGTTTGTTTTCGTGTTTTCGTCACCGTCGTTTTCGTACTCCGGGATAAACGGCTCCGGCGATTCGAAAGGGCGCTGGCAACAATGCATCATGCCGGTGGCGTCGGCGGAGTTGTCGGCGTGCCAGCGGAGTGCGTCATCGTCGGACCATCGTATCCTGCCGCGGAAAAACCATGCAGTTTTTACTAAACGAAACCGACGGCCGCGACAGTCCGTTTCGCGTTCAAGAACCGTTGCGGAGATGCGGGCGCAGTGAGAAACGGGAAAGTGTTGACGTTGAGTTTCTCCTCTCCACGATACCGAAAAGAAAAGAGGAAAAAGGAAGTGTTTATGCGTTTGGTCGCTCGCTCTTGTGTGGCACTAGCAGGCAATCTCCCCTTCGCTTTCGATTCCCCGCCCCTCCTTTCCCATTTACAGCGGCCGTCTCTTCTACGCACGGCCGTACGCCGGTACGGTGCTCATCCATATCGAAACGGCAAGTACCCACACCGCACTCCCGAACGACTTGCTCGAACTACTGAGTTGAAGAGGAGAAGGACAGTGAAGGCCCGTCGAGAGACGATTAAAGGGGCGATGCAACAATGTTTGTACTTTGCGCAAATACCGCTTAGAACGGATCCCTGACATTAATGACCCATGAAACACGCGTTCGTTTTTCATCCCACGCAGTAGAAGTCCCAGAAAAAAAAAATAAAGAAAAGCGAGCAGCGTTCACCCCCTCAACTCGCAGCCAGAACAAGCGGCCACGTGACCTGGAACCGATTATATGCCGCCAATATGGATCATAGCCACGCGCTGGTGTTGGCAAAGCACAGGACACGCGCTGAGTTCCAGACATTGTTATGGCTCGGCTATTGTCGTCGTTGCAGCGATTGGACACGGGCCACTACCCGAATGCTTCTCGAGCTAGTAATTATCACGAGCCCAAATCGAGTGCCCACGCAATGCTCGGGTCCAATCTATGAACAGCATTCAAATATCGTCATATGGGTGTACTGCGATCCCCACGTTACGTCATCGAATTTTGCAAAGGAGAGATTGAATGAAAATGGTCGCTTTTGTCCTTAAAATTACAGCGCAACAAAGGAGTTTCTTGGCCAGTGGCGTTGCGTGCGAGTATCCTTGAGTCCCACTAGTGCCAGTAAGCTTGTGTAAAGTGAAAAACATTCCAACTGAATATTGTTGCACAGCTCCTTTAAAAGAGAAAAGTACAAAAAATACAACGGGCGACTTGTTGTTTCTAAAAAACACATACACACACACACCACACACACAGACACAAAAAGAAATTACTTCAAGCACCGTCCAGGGCTCTGGGCGACTGGCGTCCCGGCGCCGCAATGTCGCGCTCGTCGCGGCTTCGCATCTTCGCGCCTACAGATATCGCCTCCGCGGAACAAACGCGCCGACAGCCGTCAACTTTTGTAGCGTGAGCTACACTGGCCGAGGTTGAGCAGTTTCGCGTGACTCGCATAATGAGCCGTGCTCCGTGCTGCGCAAGCGCGAGGAGCAGTGACGTCACACGGCGCACAGCTGGCCAGAGCCGTATATTAGGAGAGTTTGGACAATAGGCGGAGGAGCAAAGGCCGCCGCCAGCGCCGAATATTCCCCCCACGCTTAGAGCGTAAACTAAATTTGTGACACAGCGTCGACCAATCAGGAGACCTCTACTCCATCTCACAAATGTCTGCAGTGAATACAAAGGCACAGGCGCGTGAGCCTAGCTCAGCGAAACGCTTTTGTTTGTACGAGACCTCGTGCACAGGAGGCACTTTCCAAAGCCACGCGCTCGTGCCCATGCCTTTGTCTGCACTGCTAGAACAGCGTCCTGAGACTGGCTGAAAGAAAGCAGTGCAAAGGGTGGGGTGCGCGAGCGTCTTGAGACGCGGAGTTCCGCTCGGCACGGCTCAATTTATACTTCGTTTCACTTTATCTGCGAGCGAAGCCAAAGCTAGAAGCGCGAGACCAGCGCTTTTTGCATTCCTCCCCAGCTCGCGCGCTCGAGCAAAGCCTGAACGCACGGAGCTTCCGTGCTCGCGCTTCCAGTTTTGCCTTCGCTCGCACATAAGGTGAAAAGAAGTATAGTCGTGTCACAAATTTAGAGCACACGACCACCGCTAGGGGCTGTTTCGCGGCCTGTGGTTGGCCCCGAGATTTATTTATTTATTTTATTTATTCAAAATACCCCTAAAGGCCCTCTGTATGAGGGTATTACATAGGGGGGGGGGGGGGGGCAAGTAAATATAAGTACACAGATAAAACACAAATTATACAAAAGACAATATGAGTACAAGGAATAAAAAAAGAACCTTAAGTATTAGTATAACTACGCACTAGCTCTTGGAAGTTAGACATATCTAGTTCAGTTGCAATGTGAGCCGGTAGGTTATTCCAGTCGATTATGGTCCGTGGTATGAATGATCGTGCGTAACTAGATGAGTGGCATGTGATGCGCGCTACCTTGAATGAATGATCGCGACGTGGAAAAATAATGGGTGGTGTTTTAAAAAAATCGTCGTGAAGCGGTGCATGGTGATAGAGCTTGTGAAATAATGACAGACGGGCATGTTTACGGCGGCGTGATAGGTCATGCAACTCAGCTTGATTTTTTAATGCGGTGACACTGGAAAATGGAGAGTAGTCAGAGAAAATGAAACGCGCAGCACGGTTTTGCAGCGACTCGATGTTACTTATAATGTAGGCTTGATCAGGATCCCATATGGCAGAAGCATATTCAATTTTGGGGCGGATTAGAGTGATATGAGCAAGTTTACGTAAGTGAGCGGGTGCTTGTTTAAGATTGTGCTTTATGAATCCAAGGGAACGGTTAGCAGAAGCAAGGGTGACATCAATGTGGTAGTGCCAGGACAAATCAGACTGAAAGTGGACACCCAGGTACTTATAGGTAGATGTAAGTTCAACAGTATTGTTATTCAGAAGGTAAGAAGTTGGAGTCTGAGAGGAGCTTTTGGTAAACGACATATGTTTTGTTTTGTTGTGGTTGAGGGTCATTAGCCACGAAGAACACCACGTGGCTAACTGGTCCAGGTCTGATTGGAGAGCTTGGCGATCGGTGTTAGAAGAGATGTTACGGTAGATGACACAGTCGTCAGCAAAAAGGCGGACATGAGATGAAACGCAAGTGGGTAGGTCATTAATGTATATGAGAAAAAGTAATGGACCCAGCACGCTACCCTGGGGAACTCCAGATGTCACTTGGACAAAAGAGGAGTTAGAGTTGTTAAGGGAAGTGAACTGAAGTCTATTTGAGAGAAACTCTTTTATCCATGAGAGAACATTAGAATGAATGTTAAGCTGTGCAAGTTTTAGTAGAAGCCTGTGATGAGGAACGCGGTCAAAAGCCTTCGAGAAGTCGAGAAAAATTGCATCAACTTGTGAACCAGCATCAAGAGATGTATGTAAGTCGTGAACGAAACCGGAAAGTTGAGTGTCACATGAGTAACCCCTGCGAAAACCGTGCTGATACTTGAAAATAATGTTATGGTCCTCTAAATAGCACATGACTTGAGAATGTATGATGTGCTCCAGAAGTTTACAAATAGTGCTGGTTAGTGAGATAGGTCGATAGTTTAGTGGGGAGGATCGATCACCAGATTTGAAGATGGGAATTACCTTACCTATACGCCAGTCTTGAGGAATTAGACCTGTAGAATGCTCGCCTATTCAAACCAATGTATGGCCAAACTCTCTCAATAAACGGCTCTGCAGCTGGCGCGCCGGAGACGCGCCAGCTGCAGAGCCGCGCGGTGGCGGCGCGCCGGTGAGGCGCGCCAGAGCCGTTTATTGAGAGAGTTTGGCCATACATTGGTTTGAATAGGCGAGCATCTCGGGCCAACCACAGGCCGCGAAACAGCCCCTAGCGGTGGTCGCGTGCTCTAAATTTGTGCCACGACTATACTTCGTTTCACCTTATGTGCGAGTGAAGGCAAAACTGGAAGCGCGAGCACGGAAGCTCCGTGCGTTCAGGCTTTGCTCGAGCGCGCGAGCTGGGGAGAAATGCAAAAAGCGCTGGTCTCGCGCTTCTAGCTTTGGCTTCGCTCGCAGGTAAAGTGAAACGAAGTATAATTTGAGCCGTGCCGAGCGGAACTCCGCGTCTCAAGACGCTCGCGCACCCCACCCTTTGCACTGCTTTCTTTCAGCCAGTCTCAGGACGCTGTTCTAGCAGTGCAGACAAAGGCATGGGCACGAGCGCGTGGCTTTGGAAAGTGCCTCCTATGCACGAGGTCTCGTACAAACAATAGCGTTTCGCTGAGCTAGGCTCACGCGCCTGTGCCTTTGTCTTCACTGTCGACATTTGTGAGATGGAGTAGAGGTTTCCTGATTGGTCGACGCTGTGTCACAAATTTAGTTTACGCTCTAAGCGTGGGGGGAATATTCGGCGCTGGCGGCGGCCTTTGCTCCGCCTATTGTCCAAACTCTCCTAATATACACCAACTCATGTTTACAAACAAACCGGAGCGCCCGGTGCGCCCCTAGCGGACGCCACCGGCGCCGCGCATGCGCGATGGGGGTGTGGGCAACAAGCTCGCCGTCGCCCATAAACACACCATTGAAATGCAATGTTGTCGGCGTCAGTGTGAGTTCCCCTGCCCTTTTTCGCGTTCAAATTGTTGGTTCTACGTCTTCCTGGCGATGTCTGACTATCTTGAGCGGCGTCAGCGAAATTACCGAGGTTCGTTACACCGCAAAGCTTTGCGTGAAAAATGTGACATGTGGCGATTCATTCCGCGTGGACGCCGCAGAATGTACGCTAAAGCCTGATTCGCATGATGAGATTTCGCTCGGAATTTTCAGTCGCGACGCCGCTCGGGCTGCAAAAGCGTGAACCGTAGCTGAGATGGTCGACGTCGATACTGACAATCGCAAGCTGAATCGGACCAACTGAATTAGGCATAACAAGTCGGTGATGGTCACTGGGAACAATGATCAACATCTCCTTGTATCTACTGTTTACACCGAGCCTGCTTACCAACCTTCAAATTTAAGTCTTTTGAGGCCTGCACTTACTTCTTATCGCAAGTACCAGGCCAACATTTGGTCTACGGACCGGCGTCGTCAAAGAGAGCAGACGACAAGCAGAAACGTTTCAAAGAGCAGACGACAGTTCGGACAATCAGGCGGCCGTTTGAACTTGAAGACGCACTGAACGTAGTCCGCAGGTGGTCCGCACAACTTGACGGTTTTCTGGCGTTCATGTTGGAACAAAACAAATAAATCTGATCACCACAAGTGTCCGTGAATTCACCCCAAAGTGCTTCTCGCCCAAGCAATCGTTGTCCGACGGCATCTGCTTTTCCCTTTTCACGGCACATATCCAAATTCTCGGACGATCCGAGCACGTGAAAACTGACCTTCAAACCTTTCTCGACACTTTTGGTACGGCCCCAGTCGCGGCGTTTGGACGAGAAGGCAGGTTTTTGTCTGGTTCCTTTCAAAACAACGCAGGAATACACGTCTGGCATGGGGACTTCTGCCCACAGCCCCAGACCGGAAGTGCGACCGACGCGCCACCACCGCGCCGTG
This sequence comes from Ixodes persulcatus, assembly GCA_013358835.2. Lineage (NCBI taxonomy): Eukaryota > Metazoa > Arthropoda > Arachnida > Ixodida > Ixodidae > Ixodes > Ixodes persulcatus. The sequence goes on along the minus strand of JABSTQ010010758.1, from coordinate 33,099 downwards.
ACGTCACAGAGATGAGTTCGTGTATACGGCTCTGAGGCGCGCCGCCACCGCGCGCGCCTCACCGGTCTTCGCATTCCAGAGGAGTGACGTCATAGCCGCGACAGACGCAAGCAGACGCCGAGGGAAGCTATACACCGACACGCGGGCTTGACGTCACGGAGCTGCGGCGGCGCTGCGATCGCGCCGGAGCCGGGGGGTGTGGGCAAAAGCGCGCACGTTTCGCATGGGCGTCATAGCATTTCAGCATGCCGCGAAGCTGTGTTGCCGTTATTTGCACCGAAATGTACAAGAAAAGCAGCGGAGTGAGTTTCCACAAGTTCCCGGCAGACTCTGAAAAACACAGAAGGTGGATAATATCCGTGGATCGAAAAGAATGGTCGCCTCGCGCGAACGACCGTTTGTGCGGCAAACACTTTCTTGAATGCAAGTGCGACTTACATTTCAATTTCCGTCCCGAGGCTTGCTTATGTGCAGGGAAACCGTTGTCTGATCGAGACCACCCGGATTTTGTTCCCATGGTGTTCGCGCACAAAGCAACGGCCAAGCGCTCGTCGGAGGCTCGCTACGCCCGTGCTACCCAGCAGAAGGGGATCGGCGACAGAACGGCAGTGTTGTAGGCGTTGCCGAAAAAAAGTAACGAAATACGTTACTCGTTACTTGCAAATAAAAGGTACCCGTTACTGAGCTACGTTACTTAAAAATAAAAGGAACGCGTTAGCGCTACCGATAAAAAGTAACGCACGTTACTTCTACGTTACTTTTTTTAAATTATGATTTAACACATTTTACGGTTTTGACGATACAGGTCATATATCAAGAAACATTATGTTCATGCAGAAACTGAACATAATTACTTTATATCTTTTTACGGTTTCGAAAAACATGGCTTGACGCCTAAAACACGGAAAAAATTGAAGTGTAATTTCTTTAAGACTTGGGAAGTAGTCACGAGTAACGTAACTACGTTACTTGAAATAGTAACGCAAGTACATTACCCGTTACTGTGTCGAAAACGTAACGAGTAGGTTATTACGTTACTGAAAAAAGTAACGCGTTACCAACAACGCCGTTACTTTGTAACGTGTTACCGCCAAGACTGCAGAACGGACAAAGCGTTACTGCTTGTCATGCCTTGTGGTCATGAGGGTAGGAAAAATACCACACCCTGACGTGAAGACGCTGTGTGTATTCAATCAAATAATGAATACACACACTTCCGCAGACCCACAGTCTGCTGATCCCGCCGGCAGTGCGGAAACCGACTCGAGTAATCGTAGGCCTCGAGAGACTTGTACGCCTGCACCGTGTCGGCCGTGAACTGGCTTGGCGAAAAAACTAAATAAACGACAACGTGAGCCGTCGACTTTGGTGGCATCAACTTTACGTCGGAAGTCCAGCAGGCCTTGTTTACGGCGTACGGATCCTCGGAGGCAACGCCGTCCACGCACAGTTTGTTTCGATACCGCTGCCGTTCAGGCTCGGACAGCGAGCTCAAATAGTCGGGCATAGCATACGACATGCATTGCCAGGAAATACGACGCACAAATAAAGATACAAGCGTCCCTACAACGTCAACAACGAGCGCACGCCATAGAACGCAATGGCGAAAACACGGAGAGCCGGGCTGCTTTTGCCCACATAGCTACCGCGCATGCGCGGCCTTCCGGCCGTGTTGGTAAACAGAGTCGCTCCGCGTGTCGGTCTATACAGACGCTATGTTTGCGCCCGTGGAGTGTACATGATGGAACGCTAGGACGCCGCTTCACGTCACCATTAAATGGTCGCGCCTCGCGGACGCTATCGGAAGCGCGTCTTTTGTGGTCGCGTCTCGTGAATACTACAGCTCCCCCTGGCCGAGGGAAACAGACCTATAGCCATAGAGAAGGAGAGCGAAATTGCTCCTCAGCGGCGCAGAAGAGCGGCGAAGCTTAACACAGATCTCGAAGTAGTTGCCCGGCAATTAGCGGTTGAGCTTAGGAAGACCAAACAGAAGAAGGCTAGACGTGCTGCGGAGACATCGGAGCAAAGGGAGGAACGTCTAGCAAAGCGGCGTCGCCAGGAGGCTGCGCAACGTGCCCGACCATCTCTGCAGCAGCAACAACAAGACTCCGTCGATGACGTCAAGGCTCGCCGATTGACTGACTATACGGTGAAACTTAGCGAAAGCGCCAGTGCGACTCGGACCTTCGAGACGGACTTCGTAAACAAACCGTTTGGATATGTGTGCGACGTGTGTGAAAGACTGCGGCACATGAAAGACTCTACGCCGGTAAGTAGTGCCATGCGTGAAACGTTGAGTAGCGGCGCCGCCTGGGTAACGCTACCCGCCCATGCAACCAGGTCTACCGGTTCTAAACGATGTGGCCGTACGTTTACTTTCTCCACGGATTCCCTTCGTTCACATCCGTCGTCAGCGTGTTATTACACTGGCCACCGAGCCGTCTTTGTGGCAATAGAGAAGCAACCAGACGTTGAGCAAAAAAAAAATATACATGTGTCACATAATGCGTATACCGTGTGTGTGTCATTGAAGCAGCAGTAAGCATGATAATCAAGCTAATCCAAGACAACCAGGAAAGCTAAGAATAACCAGCTGAACCTTAGCTCACGCTACGTATATCCTGGCATAGCCGAGCTAAGCCACTGCAATTTTTTTTATTTTTTTTATTTTCATGTTTACGTTTGTTTTTTCCTTCCTTGAGGAATATTGCTTGGCAGCAAGGAAATACGCACACACACACACACACACACACATACAAACACAAAGAATACTTTTTTTAGCGTCTAAGCCACGGTGCTCTCGGCATAGTAAGATATACTCCGTTTCTCACCTTATGATGTACCGCGATGGGCGCCACGAGTTGCACAAGCCAATCTCCTGACTTCGCGCTCTTCTCGTCGCTCCGCCCAAACGGAAGGACACGTGACGCCCTCCGAGCTATGAATTGGCTCCGGTGGCTCGTAGCGTCCTTTGTGGTTCATCGTAAGGTGACAGAAAGTACACAAGTGCACGCCTCCACACCGACTTGCCGACGCCAATTCGTGCTGTGCATAGACGTGAAATAAACTTATATGTGTCATTATTATTGAGCTGTCTCTATGTCGTCGCTGTCGTTTGTTTAGTCAAAACTGAACCGCTGACCCTACCGTCGCGAATATTTAATTGATTTCTCGCCGCCACCCGCAAGAAGCGCGGCTCACATTTCATTACGCCGAACCATTTCCAATGAATCGGTAACCGCCACATGAGATTACAGTTCCGTTCCGGTCCGGGTTCACTATCAAATGTCTGATTTCGGTTACAGTCTTCTTCCATGCTCAGTCAAAAATAACGGCTTTGCACCGGTTTTCGGTTCGGTTCGACACCCTGGGTGACAGCTACATGCTAATCGCACATGATTACAACAGCCGCGTTGTCGCTTCTCGCGGCGCCAGGAAAGACACCTTGTTCGTCTACAACTATTCAGTTTTGGTTGCTTCACTGACGGCGGGCCATTTTCGTTCTCGACGTAGCATACACCAGTGAGACAATCTAGCCATCAGACACCTCGAGTACAATAATGCTATTTCAAGAGCCACTAACCATGCTCTAACCAACTGCGCCATCAGCCCGTAGGCCCTAAATGAAAATCAACGCAGCTTGCATAAGAATCGGGCCCATTCCATTCCCACTCCGTTCCGAGCAAAAGGCATCTAATTCCATTCCCATCCCATTCCCCCTGCGCTGCCGCCATTCCATTCACATTCCACTTCGGGGTTGCGAAAGTGCGGTAAAAAGTCCGGAATCACTCCAATTCCGGAGTGGCAACTCCGCAACAAGTGTCGAGTCGTCCGGAAGCGAGGGACACGCTGGCGCGTCACGGCCAAATGCAGATCACGGATTGGACACAAGCACTGCGTCATCGGTCGGTTTGTGCTCGGTAGCAGTCAATCTGTTGGCGAATATTTCGCTTCAAGATCGTGGCGTATTGGAAATCGCCGAACTGTAACAATGTTCGCAGCACAGCACGTACACAGGGTACTACCAGCCAGACTTGCACGACAATCATACAAGTCATCAAATTACTTCTAATCGATTACTCTGTGTAGTATTTTTGCAATTACTTGAGTACGTTTATTAGAAAGTAATCACAAGAGTAATAGGATTATTTCTAGGTAAAAAATTAATTGTAACCATATTACTATATATATTTACCTCCCCTTCCTAATGGCGCCCTTTGTTTTCACAAGTTTCCTACCAAGGAATCCTGGAATCAAATATCCCCCATGAGGGTTTACCACAATTAGTGAATTAAGAAGATAAACAGTTTATAGTTCGGTGGTTTTAATCCAATAGTGGGCAGTACGAAAGACCCGTTTTCAAACTGGCAGAAAAATCTAACTTTTCGAAGATCACAAGTAATCGGAAAAGTAACAATTACCTTGTGAAGCAACGGACAGGCTTTTTTTTTTTTTTCTTTTAAGTATAATCAAGTAATTTAATTGAATACATTTCAACCAAGAGTAATTGCAATTGTAATAGCTTACTTTTTTCGAGTAACGTTCTTGTACCAGCGCAGTCACGTTTCTGATGAACACTGGCGGCTCAAGCATAGAAGCACCGTAAATGTTCGTCGTGTAATTTGAAAACGTGTATCCAAATATTAAAATACCGTGTCCTTTTAACGTTCTAGGTTAATTTTAAGCGGGGAATTTTCGCAGCTCTCAGAAATACAGGTAAATAAATACAGCATGGGCTCTCCGCTGGGCAATATGCACAACTGTTTGGCCTTTTATTTTGTTTTTATACAGACTGAAGGTTCTTGCGTGAGGCCTGAGAATAATGCTTTTGAAACAGAACTTCACTTACTTTTATTCCAGGCTGCGTGGTTATATAGCTAAAAAAGAAAAAAATATTCTTTTTGACAGTAAACAGGAGCACCTGGCACTTGCACTCCCTGCAAAAGTAAATGAACTTTCGCTTGCATGCGCTCATCTTTATTTTTCGACCAAAGTCGTGACTTGCCGGTGGAAATGACGAACTTGATTACAACGAACGTCGGTTGTAACCGCGCTCGCCTTGTGTGGAGTATTCGCTGTTGTTTCGAGCAGAAAGCTGAAGCAGACTGCAAGTAAGACCGACCTGGTTTTGCAGTAACTCGAGCATAGTCTGAACCAGCGCCCTGTTGCACCAGAGGGCTTGAACTTGCCAAGCTGCATCTTGCACAGTACAGGATGAGACGTCGGTAGAGTATAGCCGTGAGCTGTCACCTACTACGTCTCTATCAGGTGAAAAATGGCGCGTCTGTACCGCTTTCTTGTTTAAAATTGCATTTGGTAAAAGGAAAATAACACCGCTAACGATTTTGTTGTGTAGCTTGCCATCCCTGTTTCAAAGTGCATCCGGTAAAATAAAACTAACAGGTCGCATTTGTTAAGGCCGCCGATGTTTTCGTTTTAGGTATATTGCTAGTCTTGTTGTCAAGGCCATCCGGTAAGAGAAAATTAGACTTGTCCATGCCACCGATGCGCATCACGTGTGCGTGCCTTTTTTTTGTCCAATTATTTCATTTTTACAAGCGGGAGCACGCCGTCCACGTTTGATCCCATTCAAAACAGTCGGTTCCAAGAACCAGGTTCCAGGAGCATACTTTACTGGTCATTGGCAACGCAGGCGGCTGCCACGTGGAGGCATCCGAATCTAACCAAGCAGTGCATATAGTTTCTTTTTTTCTTTCATTGATCCTTTGTAACATTCCGATAGAACCTTGAAGTCTTGTCGCATGTTCTTGCGTGGGACGTTCGCGCGCCTACTTTACCGCATACAGTCGCACTGTATACACTTTACAAAATATGCACGAAGTTTGTCCGCAGAGATGATGAGAGTTCTCTGCAGACACTCCTCAGGCGTGCGTACGCTTCGAAGACGTCTGTAGACAGTTTTTGTATGACCAATCTGTCAGGACCGTTACGCAAGGACGGAACGCGCCTCAAACAGTGTATCCAAAAGGCCTTTTGTATGATATATTAGTAATGCGACCGCGCGGTTTTTTGGTTTTCCATATTATTTGCCTACGACCCCAATATTCCTTGTGGAATGCCTCACAGAAATTCTACGGAGGGTCAGAAAGCCTGGATGTTGTACTAAAGGCTTACGCATATTGGCTCTTTCAAATGCAATACATTTATACAGGGAGCCTCTCGGAACTCTGGCCAAATCGCTTCTACAAAAGTAAGCGTCGCACAGAAAAAAAAAAATATATTAATGTCGTGTTGTTGTTGTTTTTTTTTTACCAAAAGGCATGCTGGAAAATTAATATCGTTCAATATAATTAGGTTATTAATTTTTTTCAGTAAATAACTTTTTTGATTGGTAACTTTGAACGTATGGTTCCAATAAAAAACGTTCTGCGCATTACCCTAAACCGTTATAATCGGCCCACTCTACAAAAAAAAAAAACAACACAAGGCGCGCGCAACACGGGGAGCGGCGGAAGGATGCGCTCCGACAGAAAATTAAAACTTAAAAACAAATCCGATTTTTTTTTTTTTTTTTGGGGGGGGGGGGGGGACACTGTAAAGTGTTGTACGTACCTAATATATTTTTAAAGCGAATCGATTGGTAATCTTTAGGATTCCGTGTTTTCGGAGTTCATTTTTCGTCAAATTCGGAGGGTGTTTTTCGGAGTTTTGTTTTAGTTTATTTTTGTTTGATTCCGAAATCTCCGAAATTAGGAGCTTAATTGCGCAGTGTTTGCTATGAAAAATAAGTAAATAATATCCGGGTGTAAACGTATGCTATATAAATAAAAATAAAGCGCGGTTATATCAATTAATATTTCTTTAGCTGGATTTGGTGTTGGTGCCAATGTCATTGGCAATTCTAATTTGTCCCACGGCAAACGTTGCACACGTCTGTGACTTTGATAAATGTCGATACCTTAAAGGGCCCCTGAAAAGAAAAAAAAAGTTTTCTTAAAAACAGTCTGGTTGGGACACGCGTGTCGAAAAATGAATTTTAAGCGAAAAAGAAATTTTTAGAGCAATATTGACGGCGAGAGATTTATTTGAAATTTTGCGCGCAAATTCCATGGTCATTCAGCTCGGGTTCTCATTGGTAACGATGGTCATTCAAATCAGCTTCTCATAGTCCAATAGAATGAGTGACAGCTTAGATGTTGGTTATAAAATCTTCGTGATCTCTCGAAATCGCTTTTTGAATTACATTTTTTTTTAGGTTTAAGAAACAATCCATCGAATGAACGTCGTAATTGTTTACAAACGTTTTACAAAATCGTAACTACCGTTCGGACAAAACAACAAACAAAAGCTTCGCCATTTTTTTTTTTTTCTGTCATGGTCGCCGTCTTGCAACGCGTCTCGCGTCTTTTGGTGGTTTTATAGTTTTATCGCGTTTATATGTGAAGACCTCCTGAAGAGGGCTTGTTGCTTGTGTTAATTAGTCATGGCCGATTCACACGACGGACTGATCCGCGAACGGATTGATCACGTGACGACATGTCCGCGGTTCGTCCATAGAGTAATATACACAAGGTAAAGAGCGGACACTGCCATAGGCCCCAGCGGCCCAGATAGACGAGGGACAGCTAGCGCCCCTAGCGGGCGGTGTTAAGCATAATCTGAATCCGGTTCCGGTTAAGTTAGTTTCGGTTTCGGTTTGGGCGCTTCTGCTCCGGTTCTCCGGTACCCTTCTCCTTCTCTTTCTCCTCATCTTTCCTCCTTGCGTCGCTCCTCGCTAGGCTCTCGGGAGCTCTTCGGCTATCGAAGCCGCGGTTTCTTTTTTTTATTTTTCATGTTGACCAGTTTCATTTTAATTTCTACGATATAATCCGTGCAAAATGTGTAAAACAAAATTTCTCCACTAAACAGGTGCGTATATCTTGTTTGTTTGTTTTTTCTACTGTAAAACATTGAAGTTACACAATCTCCACATTGACTCCTGACTGGTGGATCATTTCGGGGTAAACAACAGTAAGTGGTTCGAAAATATTTTATTGGGCCACATTCGTATATACATGAATTACTTCAGACACTCTGTATGTTTTATAAGAAACATATACTAATACTCAGAAAAATAAATGAATATGAAGGAGTTCGGCATATCGTACACTTCGTAATAGATTTTTAGCGGAACCAAGTTAACAAAACTTTTTCACAGGGAACATGCTGAAGGGTCCATTCGCTTTCAAGCCGACTCGGGCTCGGGAAGTAAGTCCAGAAATAAATAAGACATCACTATCATTACCAGTCATAAGAGTATAATAAGAGTGCAAAGCACACAGCGAAGAGTATGAATTCCAACTTTCCGGCTATTATAAAACATACGAATTGGCATAGCCTGAAACACACTGCGGGCGAGCCAATCCCAAACACTGAGAACTCTATTTGGAATCTGACAAGATTCAACGTTCCTAAACATTCCTCGAAATACATTTGATCAGAAAGAAAGTATGGCTTAAAAAAGGCGGCTAAAAAACTATAGACAGTCACAGTGGATACAAATGTGGATACATTTTCTTTCTAATACCTATAGCATCCATGCACTATTTTTCATAGAAATTCAGTAGAAAGTGGACAAATACTTTTGCAAAAGGGCCGTGATACACATTTGCTGGAAATAAGGGAAACAAATGTTTGGAGTGCAAGCTGCACCGCTCAATTAATACGCACTTTCTGTTTCTGATTTGGCAACCACGTCTGTTAATACACTATTAACAGTTAAACTTGTCTGGTTGCTTTACAGCAACTGAAGAGTGTAACCAAACTTTGACCAAGTTCCGGTTAAGAAATCGAACATGCCAACACAAGCATATTCTGCAAAACATTTTTAAAAAACATTTGTGGCACTCTGAGCAATGCTAAAACCACCCAGACCTGAAAGTGTGCGATACAAGACAGCACACACTCCTGAAACATGCGCCACGCTCCCTATTACGGGAAGAAAGCGATTTTCTAGTTGCTGAATGAAATTAAAGGCAGCCTGGGATGGTATATTATATTCCCGAAGAGTTTTCCAGGAACGTGATATGCTTTAGGCACGAGAAAGTACTGGTGAGGCCTGGCCAAGCTGTCAGACTCGTCCCTCAGCGGCTGACAACAGTCACAGCTGTGGGTTGTCAGTTCAAGGAAATGCTTGATCAAATATCCCCTAACGTAACAAGTGGACGAGCCATCAAGTATGTTAAACCTGATGATTGATGTCAGCTCAGAAATATTCTCTAGTGGCGGGAAGTTATCAATTGGAAGACATTCCCAATTGTCTGCAATTGAACTTTCATGATGCAAAAATATTGGCAACTCCTTGAGGAGGTCAGCCTTGTCATCCTCTACGTTTCCATTGTTCGACAGTTTGAACAGGGCCCTATCTGCTTCAGTCCTGAGGTGAACTGATACACTTTTGGGTTTGTATTGCAGCCCTGCATTTGTCATATAGCTCCAAAAATGTTCTCAAGTGGGTCTTGCTGTAGGCGTCATGTAAGTAAGAAATTAAAGTCATGGTTGTTTGAAAGCTCCTCCCAGAGCATGATGACACTCTTTATAGTAACGTGCCACCCTATGATGTTTTTGACTGCATCCTACTTTGGAACTTCCATGCTCAAATTTATCCGAGTTGCAGGTGAAGGAAATCAAATACCTCAGATTCTCCTTTCAGAATGGCATGACGCAACTTCTGCCCTGTCTTCTTGAATTGTGAGCTATTTAGAAAGCTGTCCATTCTATCGCAGAAATAGGCTGTAGCCATGGCTGCCTCAGGAAGCTCCTTGGCATAAACAAGGAATAGGATTGCAAGACAGACTGAGGCACTCATTACCTGTGCGGCACGTTTTACTTTCATGTTATTGAAAGGGTTCTGAAAAATATGTCTCTCAGTAAGTTTCGGAGCCAATCGCAACCTCATCTCATGGGTAGAACGATAAAGTTTAGCAATATGGGACCACTCAATGACCTCATTTCCAATGCAAAATTCGTGTGCTTGGAGATTGTTTCTGGTTGTTTTGATAAGGTGCGGAACATCAAAGATAAAGTAAACATATTCGTTGTCAACTTCAAAAAACACGGCTTACCCACAGATACAACAAGTTGGTTGGCCAAGCTTGCATCCAATTCGATCGAAGACAGCAGTTGCTGACATGCCTCCCGCTTGCATAGTGCCTAGCGAGCTGAGTGAACTCCGCTCGTGCCCAAACTATAGGCACCAGCCTGCAAAGGCCGTTCTAAAAGAAATACTACGTACGTTTGGTGCGTTTCCTCTCAAAACATATTCGGCGACTTCCCCCGTAATGTTTTTTTCACATTGCACTAATGTATCTATGAGTGCCTACACACATTAGTGCATACGAGTGGTGCTTATGCGTATGCATGGATGTATGTTTATGTATTCATGGGCGTATTCGTGCTATATGCATGTGTTTGTGCACGTGTAGGCCTATAGTATATGCGTGCAAGGTAAGTTCGTACACAATAATCGACTTTTATATGAGTACTGTCTTTATTCACATTAATAAAACATACTGGTCTGTAATTTGCGAGTATTGATCAAAAATTGATATATATATATATATATATATATATATATATATATATATATGGGTGGTTTCATTTCAAATCGTTCAGGCAAAAAGGGTCGAATTTTAATTTCGCTAAAAAAATATATGTTATGGCGCCGTCTCTAAAAACGCAGTAGCCACAAACCGCAAGTTCGTCGGATTTTTGGTTCACACACTCTTGCGACCGAGTTCGACCGAGAGAGACCAGACCGGTTTTGAAGCCTCTTGCGATCTCTTAGGACCAGCTCCGCTGAGCCGGTCCTAAGAGATCGCAAGAGGCTTCAAAACCGGTCTGGTCTCTCTCGGTCGAACTCGGTCGCAAGAGTGTGAACGGGCCTTTAAGAATTTTAAAAGAGGCCGCGGCGGAAAACAGTGTTTTTCACATCCGTCGTGGGTTGGATGGTTCGCTCGATCTCCCGCCGTGGATTTTCAGTCCACATTATAATAACTTTTTTTCAAGCACTCTGTGAGCACAGGTAAACGGCTCTAATACCATAAAATAATTTTAGGCGTTTTGATTTTTTTCTGTAAAAATGTCAAAAACGCCCCCTTGGTTAATTGTTGACGAACTTTGACAATTAAATACTGGCGATCTACTTGAGTTACGTCGATACTTTTTATGTCTATGGAGTCCCCGAAACACGCTCTTTATAGATATTATAAAATCATTCAGCTCTATAAAATTCCATTTGCGGTACGTTTACGTTAATGATTAAACATGAGGAAGATACACAGAAAGGGGGGACGGACAACGAAGACTTCCAACTATAAAACAACATTCATTGACCCGAAGTTTGCATATATAGGTGAAGGAGGGGGAGGGTGAAGGACACCACACTGGAAAGGGGGGAAAGCGATGGGAGAGGGTGTGGAGGCAAGAGAGTGAAGGAGGATCCCGTGAGGTGACATCTAATCACTTGGAGCCGCGGAATCGAGGGACGTCAGCTCTGGCCCCAGGAAGTTTATCTCCCTCCTGGATAAGCCTATGAAAGGGGACCCGAAGTTGTTTTGAATTTGGTGCATGGCGAAGGCCTCCATGATCTCTCGTCCGTATCTTGAGGCGTGACCTCCAATCCTGGTGGTCGAAGGAAGGTCGGCCGAACAGGGTTCGCTGCACTCAGAGGTGTGTTTGGCAATCGGGTGGTAACTAATCTCCGACGTGTCGGAGGCTGCTTTCTTGATCTCGTTTGCATGTTCTCTCACCCGATCGTTTAGGCAACGGCCCGTCTGTCCGATGTATTTAGCACCACAGGACATGGGAATCGAATAAACGCACTCTTTGCCGCAGGTTACATAATTGGTCTGGTGCTTTTTCTGGCAAGGAGGCGCTGGACCGGGGTTGTTGACTTTTCTACAAATAGAAGCTAATTTGAACTTGCACGAAAATACTACGTTGGTGTTGAAGCCGAAAGCAATAGATTTCAGGCGATGTGAGGTGTTGTGTATGTAGGGGATGCATGCGAAGCGTGATTTAGGAGGGAGGGGTTTGGACTTGTGCCCCACGACAAGTCTTTTGATTGTTGTTCCAATCAGGTCTCTCGGGTATCCTGCCTTTATAAGGCGACTAATCTGCTTGGATAGGCTGGGGGCGGAAAGGTGCTGACAAGATCTGACTTTGGCAGATGCAATTAGGTTTCGAACGATCCCATTTTTTACATTCCTCGAGTGTGAGCTGTTGAAAGGAAGAACGGGCTTAGAGGACCTCTGCTGGTGAGCCCAGCAGATACCTTTGCTAGTCGGGACCAACCTGAGATCGAGGAACTGTAAGCCCTCAGGGGAGGGGGTCTCTTTGGTGAACGTGAGCCCGTGGGAGTTCCTCTGGAACACGCTCTCTATGGCCGCGGAGTCGGAGATGGAGGAGTGTAGGATGAGATAATCATCAACATAACGAAAAACCTTCGCATCGGGAAAATCTCGTTAAATTCCGACTGAACTTTGGCGTCAACATAATACAGGTAAATTTCTCTGAGGGCGGGAGCCAAACAGGACCCGATACAAACGCCGGCTTTTTGTAAGTACACTTTACCCTCATATTCAACAAGCGTCGATTGGAGATACAGTTGTGTCAATTCGAGGAATGAGGACAGCGAGACGCCACATGAACTTTGAAAGTCTATGACACCTGTCTTGTGGATGGCGTCGGAAATGAGCCCCAGGAGGGTTTTCACGTTTAGGCTATAGTAGAGATCTACAACATCGAGCGAGAACGCTCTTACAGCTTCAGTGCCGGCGTGCAACCCGTCCAACACGGGAAGGAGATCTTCCGAATTTCTTAGTCTGAAAGGTTGGGGGAGCTCTAACGTGTCGAGATGTTTCTGCAGAAACTTCGCCAAAGGCCTCTGCCAACACCCCGTCTCGAATACAATGCTGCGGAAAGGCACGCCTGGTTTGTGCGTTTTAGCGGAAAAGAAAATAGAGAGGTATTGCTTCGCTGGGGCAAGAACGGCACTTTTTAAAGAAGGGAGGTTAGCTGAGTCACAGAGTGCCTTCACCCTGGACCTAAGGGACCCGGATGGCCGCGTTTTGAGGCCGATAAAGTTATTTTTTAGGGCCTCGTCGGATTTGTCTAATGTTATGTGAAAACCAAAAAGTGCCAAATTTGAAATCGATTTTCTAAAAAAAAAAACATTTTTGCATTTTTTTTTATTTTTCGTTAAATTGTAGGTATGATAGTTTTCTACTCGAAAAGCAAGTCGAGAAAGTGTGTATTTTGTTTGTATGTTCTATATTTAAGCATCAATATCGTACAAAAACGTGTTTTTACGGCTCGAAACGGACTTGCGAATTGCGCGTCTTTACAAATTTGGAAATATTTTTTGCCTTTTTTTAACGTTCCCAAATGAAAATGAAATACAGTATTTCCACCCAGTTATATTTATTGATCATTTAAATTTTATTATGGGTGGCAAGCTATATTGGAGGAGTTCAAAAGAGAAAGCAAAACTTCTTAACAGACCAGCAGGCGTCGTAAATTTTTAATGTGTAGAAATCGACAGACGTCGTATTGATTCGGGGCCTTCATTGGCCTATATGAACGTCCCGCCCTTTCGGAACCAGCAGATGACCACGACCTTTCACGCTCGTTGTGTTAGATAGGACGGCCCGTGACAGTAAAGCGAGCAGCGCACCCTGTGTCACGAGGAGTGAAGTGGTACAAATGTGTCGTTGACACGGCGAACAGTGACGGCCACCCCGGAGGAGTCAGCCAGTCGAAAGCAAAGGAAGTGTTGCCTGGGAGGATAAGGACAGCACGGCCTTACAATATCGACGGTCAACAACAGTTCTGCCGGCCAAAACAACGCTGCGAGCGCGCTAAAACCGGCGGTGCGGGACAAAAATCCCGCAGACGCACACATGAAGATGGGCCGGTTCCGTTAGGGATGTGGGGAAATTTTGAAACCAGCCATCTGTGCACGCGTGAAACGATACCGCGTATTTGCCCACACTTCGAGCGCCCTATCCATGAAACGGCCGTGCTCTATCTCTCTCCGCGGAGATCCGATAGCACCGAAAGGTTATCTCTTTTGGAAACAGCAAAGCCCGGAGACTAACATTAAAAACGAGCGTGTTGGTAAATATATTTGTGTTTATTCTGCACGGGGACTAGTTGGGTCGAAGTCAGCCTCCTTGTCAACTATAAATAACCGTTTGTGAAGAGTGGTCTTCTCCCGATATGAAAAGTTAGCGCCGGCTGATGTGTTCTTTTGAAAAAGGGAAGGGGAAAGAGAAAGTTTGAGTAACTGCAGTAACTACCTCGAAAGCTTCCCTTCCGATATGAAGCTCGAGGCATGTTACGTCTCGGTTACCTTCTCGCGCATCGCCGCTCGAATCTATTCTTCACTTTGTTCCGCACGGCGACTGTTCCGCACAGCCGTCGTGGCTGTGCGGAACAGAGTGAAGAATAGGTTCGAGCATCATCTGGACGCCGTCATCCTGCCAGGCTTCAGTGTCGTGGGACTGAACTCAGCGTCGGTCAGTTAAGACTTTTTTTGTATTATTTCGTGCGTGTTTCTTTGTTCCGCTGAACTTAGTATCTCGGTTGCGGTTCTGCTGAACGTTTTTTTTTTTATGTTTTCTTACTAACTGTCTGTTAGCATTGTTTAGTTGTTGGGTTTATTTCGTCATGGCGTAGCGGCCTGACGGTGCTGTAGAGAGCGTGTTCGCACGCATTTGGTGTCGTCCCGTTTAGGGAATGCCCGGAGGAGTTGGTTTTTGTTCTTGCCGTGTGCGGCTGAGGATTTTCGTCTTGATTGAATCAATTATTTTTATTTTACCTTTACGTTTCGTTGACTTTTTTGTCTGACTCTCCACCAGGCGTGGACCTATCACCTTGGCACCACTTGAACCTAAATCTTTTATCTTTTTAACGCTATTTTCGTTAAGATCGGAGTTGGGTAATAGTATTCTTAATTATTTATTTTAATTCCCTACCCCTCTCCGTGACAATCTCTCCGTGTGTTTCGGACCGTTTCTGTGTCTTCACTTTTGTGCATTACGGAAGTGAAAGGCCTGGTGATCTGTGCGATGTGCGGTGAACAAACCCTAGCGTTTATCTTGGGAAAGAATTCTATATAATATATCGATGATGTGGTGACTTTCTATGTCTTAGTAATGTGACAGCTAATAGCTAGTCGTGCTAGTTTACAGTGAAAGTTTTATAAATCGAAACAATACAACGTCTGTGCCTCTTCGATATTGAAGGTCTACTCGGCGTACTGATTTGATTAGATACGTTTCTCGTGATTTCCCGCTCTTATAAAAACATAAATAACTATTCAATACCACAAAATGCGTTTACAATTGATTACAAAACGCAGACAAAAATTCAAGAAAACTTTTTCACAATTCATAGATGCCTGACTAGGGTCTTGCAAAACGAAGACGTTTTTTTTTCTGATATTGAGGCTTAAATATAGAACATACAAACAAAATACACACTTTCTCGACTTGCTTTTCGAGTAGAAAACTATCATATCTACAATTTAACGAAAAATTAAATAAATAAAAAATGGGTTTTTTTAGAAAATCTATTTCAAACTTGGCACTTTTTGGTTTTCGCATACTATGGCCAGGAATCCGAGACATTCGTTTTGGTTTCACTGCGCGACGACACGTGGCGTCCAAGCCCGAGCGGAATTAAAGCCCTTCTATCCTGGGAACAGCCTGGGAAAAGTGGCGCCATTCATTGTTGTACAAATGCTCGAGGCACGTGCCGCGCGCCACTGCTGGGAAGAAAACGGCGTCTATACTTCGTTTCACTTTATCTGCGAGCGAAGCCAAAGCTAGAAGCGCGAGACCAGCGCTTTTTGCATTTCTCCCCAGCTCGCGCTCTCGAGCAAAACCTGAACGCACGGAGCTTCCGTGCTCGCGCTTCCAGTTTTGCCTTCGCTCGCACATAAGGTGAAACGAAGTATAGGATCTAGCTCAGTGGTGCGTTGTGCCGCCATGATCTTCAAAGGGCTGCACGTTGCACGTGTCTCCTTCGTCGACGCACTTTGCGCTACTTTTAAAACTTGATGGGGCTGTAAAGGGGGGGGGGGGGGGTGCAACGATTTTAAGATTAAAAGGGTTTGCATCTCGTCATTTTTGCGTTGTTCATTGTGTCCCGGAGGAAACAGAAAACATCTCCTTCATTAAGAAATTGTCGCGATTCCGCTGCACAATCGCGAAGCCAAAGTCGAGCTTTTTCCCTCACCTGCAGCCGCGAGTGGCAGCCGAAGGGACTACAGCGAAAAGCTTACGTGACCTCGCTCGGCTCTAAGCTGCAGCATAACGCCCGCTAATGTCAGCAGAGAAAGGGAGAGTAATACCCCTGTTACACGGGCACACTTAACTGCGGTTACGCTAAGCCACAGTTAGTGCACGATACTTGCGGAGGACATTCTGCGGCTATGCAGTCAAAGCTATGGGCGAACGTGCGCTTGAGCATCTTGAGCACCCATCAAAGCGGTGCACGCGCGCTCTTCACTTCTTCTAAAATAGCTCTCCGAGAGTATAGTGCGGTATCAGTGGTGCCGCGTAACAGCAGTTAAGCTGAGTTAACCGCGGTTAAGTGTGCCCGTGTACCAGGGGTATAAGCGTTCTCCGAGAGAGCATACGGGAAGCTACACGGCACCCCGAATTATGCCACTAGGAGGGGGACCAAGTGTGACCCTGAAGACTAGGAGTGAGTGGAGGGGTGCCAGAAATGCCAATGTTTATCTCTTTTTTTACACAATAACTAGGAAACGCAGGAGAAATCGGTTTTCTGTTTTTTACTTTAGAAGTGTCAGAGGGTAACTTCCACAAATGTTTGACCGAAGTCCTGAAATCGTTGCACCCCCCCCCCCCCCCTTCCTTTTTAAGCGGAACACGTTTCCAATTTCCTATTTGCCTTTTCTTTTCGCCTCCTCCACGGCTCCGCCAATCTTCGGATCCGAAGATGAGGCATCAGGTAATGCCGCAAGGGCCTACTATGTTAAAGACGGCTCGGGACCTCGGAACCTTCCAAGGCCAGAGCTGAGTGGGCATAGCGCAGAAGCGCTAAATGTTCACTTGCTTCGCGCGCTTGAAATGTGAATTCGCTCCTGCGGCCAGTGCGCATTTTAAAGCGAATAATAGACACCATAAAGAATTTCGTCTTACGTACGAGCGAAGTTGAAGCTAGAAGCGCGAGCCGAACGCGCTGGGTGTTCCTACCTCGCACGCCCGCTCGTGCAGGAATTGTTTCACGAAGCATGATTGCGCGTGTAGCTTCGGCCTCGCTCACACATAAGGTAAAAACTTCAGTGTACTAGGATTCGAGGTAGTCCTGGGACCAGAGCGGCTCGTGTGAGGCGTGTGGTGTAGATCGCGATAGGCGTTGACACCGGCGCATCGGCAGTAATGTCAGTATGGTGGTGGTTGTGCGCGTGCACCGCGTGCACCTGCACGTGCGGCGGAACGTGTGGACTGCAGTGACTTTCTGCTGCCCTATCAACTGCAGCGCCGCGATTGCTGTCTACGCGCGCAGCCTCACATGCTCCCATTGCCGAGCCGCGCCGGTCCAAACACTACCCCGTATTCTAGTATACACTGTAGTAAAACGCAGAGCCGTATATTAGGAGAGTTTGGACAATAGGCGGAGCAAAGGCCGCCACCAGCGCCGAATATTCCCCCCACGCTTAGAGCGTAAACTAAATTTGTGACACAGCGTCGACCAATCAGGAGACCTCTACTCCATCTCAGAAATGTCGACAGTGAAGACAAAGGCACAGGCGCGTGAGCCTAGCTCAGCGAAACGCTATTGTTTGTACGAGACCTCGTGCATAGGAGGCACTTTCCAAAGCCACGCGCTCGTGCCCATGCCTTTGTCTGCACTGCTAGAACAGCGTCCTGAGACTGGCTGAAAGAAAGCAGTGCAAAGGGTGGGGTGCGCGAGCGTCTTGAGACGCGGAGTTCCGCTCGGCACGGCTCAAATTATCCTTCGTTTCACTTTACCTGCGAGCGAAGCCAAAGCTAGAAGCGCGAGACCAGCGCTTTTTGCATTTCTCCCCAGCTCGCGCGCTCGAGCAAAGCCTGAACGCACGGAGCTTCCGTGCTCGCGCTTCCAGTTTTGCCTTCGCTCGCACATAAGGTGAAACGAAGTATAGTCGTGGCACAAATTTAGAGCACGCGACCACCGCTAGGGACTGTTTCGCGGCATGTGCTTGGCCCGAGATGCTCGCCTATTCAAACCAATGTATGGCCAAACTCTCTCAATAAACGGCTCTGGTAAAACGATGCTAAGGCGTCTGTTTGAGGCTGGGCTTTCTCGTTGTTATCTTTGGAGTGTGTTATACTCCGTTTCACCTTATGTTGTACCGAAGCGAAGGCTAGAAGCGCGAGCTCGTAACGTTGGCAGCAGCCCTTGGTGCACGAGAGCTTGTGCCGCCGAGACGTGCCCTAGAGCAAGGAGCTCGCGCTTGTAGCCTTTCCTTCGGTACATCATAAGGTGAAATAGAATATAGACAGGGTCTTCTGGATCGAGCTGAAGTTCGTCTTACCTCAGCATTGACTATGTTTAGTCATGCATGGTAAAGGCGCGAGCTAATTGCTTTGGGTCACTCCTCGGTGGCTGCGCGAGCGCTCGCGCAGCGAGAGCCAGTCGGGGAGGCCAATGGTTATCGCGCACACGTGCACAGCCTTTGGAGTTAGTCCATGCTAAGGTTGGAGCTCTGGGTTGGAGGGATCGGTGGCCGACTTCTTCTCCCATGTAATAAAAAAAAAGAAAAAGAAAAACGGGGAAAGGTGGCTGAGTGTGCTAGAGCACACCAGTACAGAGTTCTGTTACACCAGCTCGGAGTACATGGAGCGAAAGCTCGCGCTGCAGAACCCAGGATCATGGGTTAAATCCCCACTCCTGCCCGTTTAGATCTGGATGAGCATCGTACCGGCGTGCGGTCGTTGCCACTAGCCTTGAGTTAAAGAGTCAAGGCTAGCGGTTGTACTGCACTGGCTAAATTTCTCATCTACAGCTGGGAGACGCGTCGCCCGTTGAAGGAGACCGAGTTCTAAGCTGTATAAACATAGATACACCCCAATTTTTTCCCATGCTAGGATGAGGCGAATTATAGCTTTGGCCGTGAAACGGTGGCATAATCGTGTCAGCTATATATTTTTCTGTTTGTAAACAAGCTCACAACCGCCCACTATTGGCAATCCCCTGCGCTTCCGGTTTTCATCTTCGTTTAACTATCTTTTTTTTGCCTCCTTTTGTTTCCTGTAGAGCTCGAAACGCAAGTACGTTCATATAAAGGTATAATCCGTAACGCGAAGCACGCTTTGCGTTGCAGATGAACAAATAAATACATCCATCACCGGAAGTCCACTGGGGTATGAAGCACTCTTTTGCTCTCGTAATATCAACCCATGCCGAGCGCGCGGTGAATAATTGGCATTAGGTGGTACAGAAGGCACCCAGGTGGTACCAAGGGTTGAATCACACCGAGAAGGCCAGCAGGAGAAGCCCCGCCTCCAGCTCGCGCTTGTCACTCTCCGTGACAAGCGCGAGCTGGAGGAAACACAGACGCTCGGTTTTTATCCGGCGTCCCATCCGAATGAGCATGGGACGTTAAAGGGATACTGAACCATAGAATTTAGTGTCCATAATAAGTGGCGCACGTTCTTTCCACGAGCCAGCAGCCGCCGGTGTGCGCGAGCACACGCAACAAAAATGACGTCAAAGATCTCCATTCGCGGTTAAGATGGCAGTGAAATGCATGGGCTTCGGGCAAAAGGAGAATAAAGACAAGTTTTTCATCTATTCAGTGGTGTCTGGTGTAAAAGGTAAGTGATTAATTGGTCTAACAAGCATGTAGCTTTCACTTGTAGAGATGAAAAGCCTGTCTTTATTCTCCTTTGGCCCGAAGCCCATGCATTTCACTGTCCTCAAGCGCGAATGGAGGTCTTTGACGTCATTTTCGTTGCGAGTGCTCGCGCACACCGGCGGCTGCTGGCTCGTGGAAAGAACGTGCGCCACTTATTATGGACACTAAATTCTATGGTTCAGTATCCCTTTAAAACCACTCAGTTATTTTTGTTTATTGCACTTAGCTAAAACTGCATGTGTTGTTGCGAGCTTGAAATCTCGTCACGAGGCACCTGGCATTGGGCACGATCGCGCGCATATCACAAGTGAGTATTAGCCCCGTGCGCGACCGAAAGCGTCGCTGTGGTCGGCCTTCCACGATTGGCCGAACGCTGACTATGACGTCGGAAAGGGGATTTATCATCGACGGAAATAAGAGGAATGACAGAACTTTAATTTTGACGGTGTTGGCAGTGTTCCTTTGAGAGCGCAATGATTTCAAGCTTCCACCATGCTAATAACAAACACCATTGAACTTGTTGTTTGCAAGGTAATGACGTCACAAGGGGGAACCACAGGAGGGCGCCACCAAAACTTCTCGCCGCTAATAGGAGTCCAGGGGAAGAAGTACACTCAAGTGCTTTGGAGGAAACCGACAGACGCATTGTGCTGGTGTATAACAACTGATACCACAAGACACGCGAGATATGGCTAAAGCGCGAAACACATGTGCGACGAAACCGTCCGACCCGGCGTCCGATCAGGCAATACGACGGTCGGACGCAGCTTGTTTGGTCGTGTCGCACGCAACGTCGGAACGGCGTTGCGTCATGCGACCGACTGTCCAGGGGGGGTTGCGGTGGTCGGATGGCCGCGGCAAATGACGACGCAGGTAGCGGGAACGTCATGAGGCCGTCACGTTTTGGGGAACGGGCTATTCAGGAGCAAGGATCCGGTTGCGAGTCCCTCTTCCTTTTCTTGACATTTCCGGGGAGAGGAGGAGAACCCGCGCACAGCTTTATTCAGCGCTCAAAATGGGAGAGGGAACGTGTGCGTGCCTGTCCCTTCCACTGCAGAAGGGCGATCGTAGGAAGTCGGGCAACACGCATTGGTCACGGAGCTGGGCGGAGCAGATCGGAACCGTCGGAACGACGCGTCGCAAGCTCGGTCGGAAGCATGTGTTTCGGATAATCGTTTGCGGCGAGTCGGAGCAGCGATCGGAGGTCGGATCGGACGGATCACCGTACATATGTGTTTTGCGCTTAAAGGAGTCATGAAACGTTTTTCCAATATTTTTATGTTTAGCTTTCTTCCTCAACTCATAAATCGCGCATTCTACCGAACAGTTCAAGAAGACGGAAAGGGGGAGTCCCCTCTTGCTCGGACTCTCGTTTGTGTAATCCGGACACATCCATTCTCCCCCTAGAAGATTAGCCCGTCGCTCAAAATTCAGACAAAAGTTGCTATCCTCACCCCGTTCACCCCGAAGCTGACAGTGCAATGAAAGTTACATGCTCCTTAGGCCAGCCACACCTTTGCCACGTGATCACGCTCTCTCGCGCATACCCACGCGCAGAGACAGGTGATGAAAGGAGGTGGCTGATTGGTCCGGCAAGCGCGTAGCTTCCACCACAATTTCAGCTTAGGGATGAAGGGAATAAGTGAGGTCCGGTGTCGTGTGACGTTCGTTTGGGCCCGGTGACGCGCTGCGGGGGCCCAGTGACGCGCTGCGGGGTCCGCGGATGTATCACAGTGAAAAGGCAGAGAGCTTACGAAGGGAAGGATTTACGAAATAGTCCGCTGTGTTTTTCAAATTTTCGTACTGAAAGTCACGCTTTTGACTTTCTACCTTTTTTCTTTTAGCCCACTGAACGATGTGCTATTAGTAAAATCCCAATATAAATTGATTCATTCCAGCCCGAAATTCGTTTCATGGGCCCTTTAAAGGCCGCTTCAGACATTAGAGAGTTTTCGTAGATCGATTTCGCCGTCCCGCAAAGCTCTCCGCAACACGCTACGCTACCCGGAACTCTACAGTCAAGGCATCATCATCTGCATCTGCCTCAGCATCTGCATCTGCTTGCAGGCGCATTAGCGGCTTCTTCGTTGCGGAGGGCTTAGCGGAGTGGGAAACGCGGTCTACAAAAACTCCCTATTAGCGTTTGACTGCGTTCCGTCCGCCTGTTTCTTTTGTAAAGATATTACGATAATCCCCGTAGAACGGTAGCTCGCGCCGTCTCAAGCGGACGCAGTGGGGATTAGCGCAAGCAAACGCAATGTCTGAAGCACGCCTAAAGGTTCATACGCACATCTGTGTTTGAGCGCGGTGCGTTCCGTAGCGGCAAGCGGACGCGTTGCCGCTGCGTTGCGAAGAGCGCTTGCGCCATGCTTGTACAAACAGTTGCGCTGACACGCAGTCAACCGTAGTCAAGAGCCCATAACAACGCGCTATCATCGCTAGCAGCTCACCAATAGTAAGCGAAATCCACGGCACCATGGCGGCGCCCAGCGACAGCGCCGAAGTGTTCGATCTTGGGACAATGCCACTGGATTCCCCGACATTTTGTCGAACTTGAACATCGCAGCCTTGGGAAAACCAGTCCCCACCGCTCCCCAAAACGAAAAAGCAAGCACTGCGAGCGGAGAACCGGATACGTCTCGCCGAGTCGGCCGAGTGGTGCGAGTGGACACGTCACGTTACTCAACTCACAGGTTCGGGATGAGGTTTCGACTTTACAAACTCATCACAAAACCCCGCGCATACTCTTCCTGCCTGATTCCCCACGGAGCCCTGGCAGTTGTTGGCTGCTGTTTCAGTCGTGAACCGTCTTTTTTTCTTTTTTTTTTTTAAGACGCACAAATTGTGAAAGGGCGGTATGTAGGTGGGTACAGGTATGTAGGTGGACGAAGATAAAAGTCTAGGACTGTTTCAAAATGTCCATTCAAAACTATTTTCACGTCCATCACTAGTATTATTCGCAGCAACGAGTTTGACATCAACCATCAAAAATAATATTCACAAAGTTTATAATGAACACTTTGACATATTTTTTCACATGTCCACAGCCAGAACACATGCCCACAGCCAGAAAAGTCTAATGACAATCGGTTTGCTTTTGCCTCAGATGGTCTTGTGGAATCAGGGATACATACAGAAAAATTGCGTACTTTGACATAGAGCAACTTTAGGATATACAAGTTAAGTAACTACAGCAAATAATCAGATTTATGATGTACGAATCATTCATAAACTCACTAAAACAGTTTTAGACAAAATATAAAAGTACTCTCCCAGACTAGCGTAATATATATAGTCAGCTACGCTATAGTGGCAGCTGAAGCTTCTAAGGCGAGTTTTCTGCCTTCCTGAGCAAAAGGCAACTTGCCAAGACTGTCGTTAGGACTTAGTCCTCGGAGCGAATACACGCGGCTTGCGGTGCGACGGACCAGATTGAAAAATTTATAGAAAAATAAATATAGGTAATATCAAAATTCTCTCCCGGAATATATAACTAGGTAAACAGAGGTACGTGATAGGAGAGAAATTAATCTTGTCAGATGATTTGTGTGGCTTCCTGAGCGAGGGGCAACTGCCCAAAAAACTCGTTCGGACTTAGTCTCCACAGCGAAGAGTGCCGACGTTTGTTCCGAGAGACCAGATTAAAAAATTTACAGAAAAATAATTATAGGTAATATCAAAATGCTCTCCCGGAATATACCAATAGGCATACAGAGGTACGTGATAGGAGAAAATGTAATATTGTCAGATGATTTGTGTGGCTTCCTGAGCAAGGGGCAACTGCACAAAAAAAAAAAAAAAAACAATTCTAATAATCATCAAAATTGTCTCCTGGAATGTGATGCTATACATACCGAGCTATGCATTGAAATGCGAAAGCATTATAGTCCCGCGGGAGAAATGTTTTCTAGTAATGCTTCTACACGTATTAAAGTTGAGGACGACGTATGGGACGACGTCGAGGACGACGTCCCAGAGATCGACGCCAAGTAAGGCATATAAGTCGACCCCTTGCACGACGTCGAGGGTGACATCTAGGACGACGTCGAGAGCGACGCCAAGGACGTCATCTAGGGCGACGCGGAGGACGACCTCAACGACGACGTCTAGGATGACGTCGAGAACGACGCCTAGATGACGACGTCTAGGATGACGTCGAGAATGACGCATAGGTGACGACGTCTAGGAAGACATCGAGAACGACGCCTAGAGGACGACCTCAAGGACGACTCCAAAGACGACGTCTAGGACGACCTCAAAGTACGGGTTGACGACGTTAGACCTTAAAGAGTAATGGTAGACCTAACATCAGGCCATCGCATACCCGCTTCCCACCTTCACGTAATACATCTGCGCGTACCGGTCGACGACGTTAGACCTCAAAGCGTGACGTGAGCCCAGCGCATAACCGCCCCACCCCCTCCCCCTTACCCCTGCGCCGCCAGCAGTTTGGCTGGCTCCTCGGCAACGATGACCCCGTTGCTATGGAGCCACATGACGCGTCGCACCCATTGGGAATTTAGGTCTCGTTACACTCAGCCAATGGGAATTTAGGTGGCGTATTTCGCCGGCTTCACTCCACGGGACAGTTAATGCTTTCGCATTAATACATATTTAATCTCTTGAAATAGTAAATATTCGCAAAAAGGTTTCAGCGGGAAATCCGTGCTGGCCCATCCATGTTTTCACGCTATTGCAAGCTCTCGATTATCGCGGAAATTTAGACCTCGATAACTCAAGATTAAACGTGAATTTCAATATGCTCTCCTGGAATCAATTAAAGCTAAGATTAATCAAATAATCGTATTCGACTTCAAGTGTCTGTGGCGCCAAGATTTTCTTCCTGGGAAGTGAATGTCATGGTCTCTTTTTCAATGGGGGTCTGTGGGAACCGGTTCATTAATTCAGGGAGAAAATATAATGGTCGTGTGGCATTGAATTTCTTAAAATAGGCGGGCCATTAGGTCAATATTATAATTCTCCGAGTGCAAAAAAATCGGCGGGTTCTTTACTGAATTACAAAAATATATATTTTTTTTGCCCATTGAGTTAAGCTGGGCCGCTGACGTGACTGCCGAGAGATGGCGCAAGTTGTAAGCAGCGGCGTGTCCCGGATTCTTGAAACGTACCGCAAATGGAATGTTATACAGCTGAATGATTTTATTATATCTATAAAGAGCGTGTTTTGGGCTCTCCATAGACATAAAAGGTATCGACGTAACTCAAGTAGATCGCCAGTATTTAATTGTCAAAGTTCGTCAACAATTAACCGAGGGGGCGTTTTTGACATTTTTACAGAAAAAAAGCAAAACGCCTAAAATTATTTTATGGTATTAGAGCCATTTACCTGTGCTCACAGAGTGCTTGAAAAAAGTTAATATATTGTGGACTGAAACTCCACGGCGGGATATCGAGCGAAACATCCAACCCACGACGGATGTGAAAAACACTGTTTTCCGCGGCGGCCTCTTTTAAAATTCGTAAGTCGAGAACCAAAAATCCGTCGAACTTGCGGTTTGTGGCTACTGCGTTTTTAGAGACGACGCCATAACATATATTTTTTTCAGCAAAATTAAAAATTCGACCTTTTTTGCCTGCACGATTTGAGATGAAAACACCCATATGGGTGGTTTCATTTGAAATCGAACACGCTTGTCGGGGTGGGTCTTTCGATTTTTTTTTTTTTTAAATATATGTAATTGCCCCATTTCCGGAAAGAACAAAACCGCTTTTCAAAATTTTTTAAAAAAATATTTCGCTTCACAAACAAATATTGAGTGGAGCAGGGTGAAAATCTGTTTTTTACTTCTTGATTTTTCTACCCAGTTCTGTGCTTAGAGAGAAAGGGAAAGTAAAAGAGAACGGGCATTGCAAAGAAGCCAACTGTCAAGGGGAGCCTTGCGGAGAAGCGCACTACCAGTTCAGCCTACTCATGCCGACGCTCCTTGAAGGGAGAGAGGGAAGCGCTACGGCCTTAGCTCTAGGTGGTGTTGGCACGACACGCCGAAGCGTCGTCCAAGCAGTCTTGAGTAGTAACGCGTTACTAGTAACGCGTTACTCTAACTTCGTTTCTTTTTTGGTAACTTGTAACTGTAACGAGTTCCTTTTTAAAAATGTAACTTGACACTGTAGTTCTATTACTCTTTCTCAAGTAACGATGAAAGTAACGACGTTACTTTTGTCGTTACTTTCCAGTTTTTCATGAATAACATATCGTTGAACGAGTACAATATTATCTAGCTATCCCTTGCGCTTTCCACATCTTCTGTTCCGACGTTTCGAGTGTCAAGTTGGCCTTGCACAAACTTGTGAGTGCGTTCTTCCTCGCTAGTCACGACCCGAATATAGCCACGTGTAGATGTGAGGAAAACAAAATGACCGCATCTCCACGTGGTGAATGATGTTGATTGGGACGAAGCTCTGGTGGTGCTGATGATACTGATTTTATTGTTCATGGGTAGTGCTGATGGTGCTGATTTTTTTTTTTTTATTGCTCATAGGTAGTGCTGAGTTCCGGGTTGCGGTTCGACTTCATTATTACTGCTTTATGGTCGGTGAAATGCAGAGCCAGTGGTTCTTCCAGCGGATCAGCTTGGATCCGCTAGAAGCCGCGGGAACGCATCTCCACCGCTTAAGGGGGATTCAACCGCTATTTATTTGTACCCTTTTCCTCATAGATGGCGCAGAATTTTTCCGGAACAAACGAGTTGCATGTTCGCAGCTGCGCATGCAGGTCGGGCGCTCGGGGTGGGCTCGGGCCACGGGCTGTTCGCCGCCGACCTCGAGCTAGATCTTCTTCGCTCTGCGTCCGCCGCTGAAGGAAGCTGCCAACAGGCGGCGCGAGATACGAGCCAGTACATGAGTAGATTGCAGTGGCTTACAAAATTGATTTCTTAATGAATTCGAAGTTCCATCCACGTTCGAAATTATTGAAAGCACGAGGTGCGGCGTTGCGGCCGTTTCGACCACCACATTTAACACGCAAACGTTGTTTTGCAAAAAAATAAAAATAAATAAAAAAGATTGAGCTTAGTTTAAAGCTAGAAAACAAAAAAGAAATAAAGTCGCAGTTTTGCCTTTCCTCTGTCGTATATCGGCCTGCTCTTCGTCTGAATACTGGTTTGCAAACCCACTCTCAGGTTGTGTGGAGTAAAGCCCATCTATCCTGGGAAAAGTGGCGCCAATCACTTTTGTGGAAATGCTAGAGACACGTGCCGTGCGCCACTTCTGGGAAGAGCTATAGCCACTAAATGAGCTGCGCTTAGAGTATCGGCACTCTGTTCCCCGACATTGTTGTGGGCGCCGGCATTTTGGTGCTTGTGCAGAGTAGACGCAACTGTCGATCGTCATGATTCAAAAGTGCGGCTTCCTCAGGATTAGATTCGGTGTTACGAAGCTCATATAAAATTGCTTTGCTCTGTCACAAACTGTTTAAACATTTGTGGAGGACGGAAAAGCGTTTCCTGCGATTTCAGTTAATTCTTCAGATAACTGGCAACATGGCGTTTGAAATCTAGCTCAGTGCTGCGCTGTTCCGCCATGATCTTCCCTAGTGCCACTAAACAAGCTATGCTTCAGGGTAACAACACTTGTCCATATTGTGGCTTAAAATCATGGCTGCCAGTTATCTGAAAATTTATCTGAAATCACAGGAAACGCTTTTACGTCCTCCACAAATGTTTAAACGCTTCGCGACAGAACAAAGCAATATTACATGAGCTTCCTTACACCGAATCAAATGCCAAGGAAGTTGCACTTTTGAATCATGACGATCGGCAGTTGCGTCTGCTCTGTACAAGCACCAAGATGGCGGCGCCCACAGCAACATTGGGGAACAGAGTGCTGACCCTAAGCATCGCTCATTTAGTGGCGAGGTCCACACTTCTGCACGTCCAGAGGTGTGGACCTCGTCGAAGAGGTCCACACTTCTGCCCGTCGAGTCAAAAACAACAAGAAGCAACCGTTTCCCACCAGTAAACTGTACCAAGGAGTTCTGTCCAAGCAAGTGGCGCGGCTCTACTACTCGTCCACAATCGCTCGCCAAGTGCACAGCAGCTGACAAGATTGGCAACGGGTATGGCAAGAAAGGACACTTTCCGTCTGTCTGCCTGTCAGCGAAAAAGAACCACCGAAATACACAAAGCCATGTTGCACTCGAGTTATCCTCGTAAATTTTATAAGTTGAAGGCGCTGCCGGCAAGTGCAGTCTAAATTCATTTGATAAAAATCACGCTTTCAAGTACCGCGAACCATTGTTCTGGAAACGCGCAAGACACGTGCGAGGAGCGAGTGCTCCGGTGCCATTTGCTTCCAAGGGCCGCTCATTTCAGCACTGCGCCGACAACTGCAGACTAAATTCATTTGATAAAATTCACGCTTTCAAGTAACGCCAACCATTGTTGCGGAAACGCGCAAGACACGTGCGAGAAGCGGGTGCTCCGCTGCCATTCGCTTCGCAGGGCCGCTCATTTCAGTACTGCGCCGACAACTGCTTCCAAGAGCCGCTCGAGACACGGGCCTCGTGCACTGGCGCATTTGACGCCACTTGCAAGACAAACGCAAACACATCGAAAGGTCCAGACAGATAAAGAGGGATCGGTGGCCAAGTGCAATAAAGAAAAAAAAAAGGATCGGTGGCCGAGTGGGCTAGAGCACACCAGCTCGGAGCACGTGGAGCGAAAGCTCGCGCTGTATTAGCGGCGAGATGTTTTGGTGGAGCGCTCCTGTGGTTCCCGCTTGTGACGTCATTACCTTGCAAACAACAAGTTCGATGGTGTTTGTTATTAGCATGTGGAAGGTTGAAATCATTGCGCTCTCAAAGGAACACTGCCAACACCGTCAAAATTAAAGTTCTTTCATTCACCTTATTTCCGTCGATGATAAATCCCCTTTCCGACGTCATAGTCGGCGTTCGGCCAATCGTGGAAGGCCGACCACAGCGACGCTTTCGGTCGCGCACGGGGCTAATAGCCCAGGGATCCTGGGTTCAATCCCCACCCCTGCCCGTTTCGATCTATAGACCTTTCCAATGTTTACAAAATCACAGTCCAGCGTGCGATCTTCACAGCCCAGCACGTGCGTGTTCGTCGCTTCGGAAAGCGAACAAAGCACGCGCCATACGCACGAACGCTCAAGATGGCACCGGCCACACGCTCTTTTTTGGAAAGGTATAGACCTTTTCTTTTACTGCGCTGCCATCTTGAGAATTGCGGCGCCGACGACGCCGTCTAGCGGCTTAGAAAAATAAATACCGGCTAGTTCTGGCAGCACAGCTATCTGGGTAGGCAACGGTGTGGGTATGGGGGGAACTTGGCTAGACTTGGCTATGGTGGGCTGCAATAACTTGGCTGGAGCTTGTCCGGTTGAATCCAGCTCGCTACTCACAGGCCATCACCTTGCCTCCTTGAGAGAACGACGACGAAGATGGTGGGGTGTTTTCATTGAGTTTCCACAGCGAAGTATTTATGAGCAGTTTAATGTAGTCTATGCAGGTAAGCTCTCGGCATTTGATAGCTCCATCTTGAGTGGTGGCATGTAGACTTTTTTATACATTTCACATACCATGGGGCTTGCAGTGATAACCTAATTGGACCACCTGCACCGGGAATTAAAATCTGTCATCTTGTCGTAGACGAAGTGGTCGTGAGCTTAAACGTGACGTTGACGCTGATACGAATCTCTCGCGATTCAAGCTCGCAATCGACTGACTTCATAAATAAGAATTCTTGGGGAAAATGCGAAGCTCGATAACACTGCAGCCACACTCGCGCTGCAGCTTCTTGTGCTCATGGCACACTTTCTGCTATTGTTCTTATGAGTTTTAAAATTATTTATCCATCCGTCGACCACGCCGTGGTAGCGAGACAACCGTAGATTTTCGGAAATTGCAGCACGGTAAAAAGGAGCACTCGGAACTAACTCATGCACGACGTCCGTTTTTAAGCCTTTTCGCCCATACCCTTGGCGGTTGCATACCCTGTGTCAGCGGGCAATCTAAAAATTCACCAGGTCGAGGGTACGTCAGTTCCTGGCTGGTTTGAGGTTATGCGAAAAAGGTCTATAGACCTTTCCAAAAAAGAGCGTGTGGCCGGTGCCATCTTGAGCGTTCGTGCGTATGGCGCGTGCTTTGCTCGCTTTCCGAAGCGACGAACACGCACGTGCTGGGCTGTGAAGATCGCAAGTTTGGACTGTGCTTTTGTAAACATTGGAAAGGTCTATACTCTGTTTCACCTTGTGTTGTACCGCAGGAAAGGCTACAAGCGCGAGCTCCTTGCTCTAGGGCACATCTCGGCGGCACAAGCTCTCGTGCACCAAGGGCAGCTGCCAACGCTATGAGCTCGCGCTTCTAGCCTTCGCTGCGGCACAACATAAGGTGAAACGTAGTATAGATGAGCATCGTACCGGCGTGCGGTTGTGTATTATTACTATTGCGTGATGTACGTTAAAGACCCCAGGCTACCGGTTGTACTGCACTGGCTAGATTGATCACCTACAGCTGGGAGACAAGTCGCCCGTTGAAGCAGACTATGTTCTAGGCTGTATACACATACACACACCCCAATTTGTTTCCAGAGAGGTAAAGTAGCACCACTTCGTTCCACCGTGACATAGTAAGATCACTGTTGAAAGAGGTGTTCGTAACAAACAATAACATAGTGAACTCCCGAGGTTACTTATGAAGACACTAAAGTTATTGTGAGGTTCATTTGATTTTGCCTAAAAATTAGAAAGGTGAAGAGAAAAAAACAAAAAAACGTACGCCTCACCTTAGGTAGAAACGTACTTTCTACCTATTGATGGCCTGTTTGCTTTTCTTAGTAATCCGCAAAACGGGAAATGTTAAATTTAAAAAAAAATTGTTTTAGGCGCCAAAACGCTAACGTCAAAATTCAATTTGGATCTCAGAGTAAGCACCTGTTTGTTGGTTAAGAAAATATATTGTAATTGTTTAAAATAGTAGACTTCATGCTTCTTTTTTGTTTTTCATATCCACTAGCCACCAAACAAGGTCTGCAGAAATTGAGAATATCTGAAATAATGTTTCATAAAATAAATGTTGTTCGGAATAAGTATTTTAGCCTTCTTTGCAACTCATTCAACTGTTTTTTTGTTTTTTTTTCATTTCCAAATACATATTAGTAGGGTGCCTTCATGTGCGCTTTGCTTAGGGTGGTGGAATCTCGCCATTTTGTCCCACACGTTCATGTTTACTTTTTGTTCAGAAGCGCGTGAAAGAGCTTGTTCCTGCATGCGTTTGTGGCGCTGACTGTGCTATGGCGACATTTTGTTTTCGTCTAATTTTTGTATTTTACCCATGAGCGCGTGCTGTCGGCAACGGGTACTACAAAGGGTGGCATCACCCTAAAAAGAAGGACATTAGAGAGTTTTAGTAGATCGTTCCGATACCTCCGATACCCCCGATAACGATACTATATATGTAAGCGCAAAGGCGGAGGCAGAGTATCGGGTATCGTTATCGGAGTCATCGGAACGATCTACTAAAACTCTCTATTGAGGCACCCTACGATATCTCTGCTCAACCCTGCACGATCTTAGGGTGCTTACGAGCCACGCTTGAAGCGTATGCAAGCGTTTGACCACGCGCGCTAACATAGCACACACACACAAAAAAAATAGAATCAACAAAAGTATCGCCTTCACAGCCTTATCAGGCATTTCGCTAAGAGTCTGCTGATGACTATACTCTGTTTCACCTTGTGTTGTACCGCAGGAAAGGCTACAAGCGCGAGTTCCTTGCTCTAGGGCACATCTCGGCGGCACAAGCTCTCGTGCACCAAGGCCAGCTGCCAACGCTATGAGCTCGCGCTTCTAGCCTTCGCTGCGGTATAACATAAGGTGAAACGAAGTATAGTTACACTTTTTTTTTTTGCAGCGTTCAAAAAGTGCCGACCAACGGAGCCATCAATTGTAACTCTGTTGTGTCTATGTTTATACAGCGGGAAGTTAGTCAGCTCTGAGGGCATCTGGTGCCTTCGTTGGAGATGAAAGACAGTGCAGTATACCACTGCTGTCTGACATCTTAAACGTGCATCACGCAATAGTGATACATGCAGACTTATACCGTACGCAGTACAAGTAATCAAATTACTTGTAATCGAATACTTTTTGAAGTAATTTTGTAATCAATTGATTACTTTGATTAGGCAGTAATCACAAGAGTAATCTGATTACTTTTTGAAGTAATAAAAATTACTTCTAACCCCCTGCACACACCTTCTTTTTCTGAAATGAAAAAAATAAAATTTGCTTCTTTTTTCGAACAGAAAAAAGAATGATTTTTGCGGGGCTGTAGGAAACGAGGTCAACCCCTTTGTATGTACAATTTCTGTGGAATGTTCGTTTTTCGTTTGTTTTTTTCGCGCTGGGACTGGGACTGGGAAGCTTCAGGGAAGCCCCAGTGCGTGACAAAGGCCGTTCAGGGCGAAGTTTGAGGGAGCAGAATGTAGCTTTGTAAGTCCTTCGTTCAAACTAGCGCCCTCACGCAAACACAAATAGAAATAATAAAAAAAAACAATCCTGCTTACGGTGTCTACATGCAGCCCGTAGGAGAACCAGAACCGAAGAATGTCTAAAGCGGATGCAAAATATAACAAAGCCAGTTCAAATATTTTCCTATTTCCCCTACGTATACGTCTTTGTGACAAGCAAGGTTTCGAGTTGAGAACTGGTTGGGGCGATCTCTTCCCCTAATAGATACTACACATGATCCGTTTCAAATCCTGGAGCTGCTGCTCTTTTGTAAAACATGCGAGTTCATCCACATGTGAATTGTAAAATGAGCAACAATCAAGATCTAGAACCCCCTCCGCTCCCCCCCCCCCCCCCCCACACACACACACACCCCAAGCTGGCGAACGCCCAAATCATTAAACTTCTTTAAACGAATTCTATGCTTGTGTCCGCAATTTGAAGGTGCAACGACCACGAAGAGGGAACCCGTTTTTTCTTCTTCAATACTTGTGAAATGTGAAATATAGGTTCGAAGTAGTTCATTGTTATGAGCGCTAGACCTGCAAGTCTTCACTAAATAAAGTAATCAGAAAAGTAACGGTTACTTCTTCAAGTAATGTCCAATTACTTTTGCTGTCGAGTAATCAAGTAATCTAATCGAATACTTTTTAGCCAAGAGTGATGGTAATTGTAATCGATTACGTTTTTTTAGTAACGTGTACAAGACTGGATACATGACAGCACGCCGGTTCGAT
>JABSTQ010010757.1:0-153005 GCA_013358835.2 Ixodes persulcatus | reverse complement strand
CATTCGACATTATAGAGAACTGTAAACGTCTGCCATTTTTTTTTATTATAACTCTCTGAAATGCTATAGTCCGGGGCTGGGGCGATATCCCCCCCCCCCCCCCCCCCCTTACACCCTTAAAGGAGCTGTGCAACGATATTCAATTGGAATGTTTTTCACTTTACACGAGCTTACTGGCACTAGTGGGACTCAAGGATACTCGCATGCAATGCCACTGGCCAAGAAACTCCTTTGTTGCGGTGTAATTTCAAGGACCAAAGCGATCATTTTCATTCAATCTCTCCCTTGCAAATTCGATGACGTAACGCGGGGATCGCAGTACACCCGTATGACGATATTTGAATGCGGTTCATAGATTGGACCCGAGCATTGCGTGGGCACTCCATTTAGGCTCGTGATAATTGATAGCTCGAGAAGCATTCGAGTAGTGGCCCGTGTCCAATCGCTGCAACGACGACAATAGCCGAGCCATAACAATGTCTGGAACTCAGCGCGTGTCCTGTGCTTTGCCAACCCCAGCGCGTGGCTATGATCAACATTGGCGGCATATAATCGGCTCCAGATCACGTGGCCGCTTGTTCTGGCTGCGAGTTGAGGGCGTGAACGCTGCTCGTTGTTTTTTAATTTTTTTCTGGGACTTCTAATGCGTCGGGTGAAAAACTAAGGCGTGTTTCATAGGTCATTAACGTCCGGGATCCGTTCTAAGCGGTATTTGCGCAAAGTAAAAAAATTGTTGCATAGCCCCTTTAATGCCCTTTGCGCCCCCTTTTTCGACGCCACTTGGGGAGGGTGTGTGTGTGAATCGCCCCCCTCCCCGTTCTTCTGTTTCGACGACCCTGCTTAGAGGCGTTCCAACTGAGCGATGACGAAAAACAGCACAGCGTGCAATTTTCTAAATTATGGTTCTAGAGATTCTGGAATTAAAACGGGGCGCGTTCCATGAACTTACGAGCGGCCATGACAGATTTTCAATCGAGAGGCTCGTGCTAGGGCTCGTTGTGTGCAGGCGCGTTCAGTGACGTCCTTTTATAGTTCATAACTTTGACGTCAGGGTCAGGATGATCAGTTGTGAACGACAAATTTGATGGTGCGTGTTGTCGACGGTGAAAAGTTTGGTTGTGTACGATGAAAGCTTGGTGTCCTCGCGTTCTCGAAACATCACCGTCAATATTGACCAAACTGACATTACTCTTATTTCAGTTGATGAACGCAGACTTGATCCCAGTTTGGCTAATCTTTGAAAACCTATCATAAAATGATTTTATCTCCCGCTGATGGGGGACAACTGCCCGGAAGCGAAATCCGTCCAAAGGTGGACAATGCTACTCGGCTGGTTGTGACCTAGCCACGTCGGGCTACACTCTGATCAAATTCAAAAGGCCGAGATAAATAAAAGGGACGACAGGGACGTTTTTTTTTTAGTAAATTCTGCTTTATCGGCGGAATTAAGAACGATATCAGACTATTAACTTTGACGGTGTTGATTTTAGAATGCAATTACCCAAGCTTCCGCTGTGCTTTTTAGAGACCAT
Source organism: Ixodes persulcatus (assembly GCA_013358835.2). Taxonomy (NCBI): domain Eukaryota; kingdom Metazoa; phylum Arthropoda; class Arachnida; order Ixodida; family Ixodidae; genus Ixodes; species Ixodes persulcatus. The sequence goes on along the minus strand of JABSTQ010010757.1, from coordinate 151,473 downwards.
CAAGGTCGCAGTTGATAATCTTCATCGAACCACGTTCGTTTCCGCGTGCTTTCTCGTGCTGCTCTAGCTCGGCGCCTAGGGAGTAGTAGGGATTTTTCGCCCTTCAATGAAAAACGTCACGCAGATATACGGATCTGCGGGTTTGTGAGTAAAGAAAACTTCGCCGCAATCTTTCGGCTCCTCCCCCCGCTATGTCATAACACGAAGAAAGTTGTGTCTGACGAGTTTAGCGACCCTGCACTGGAAGAGCCGGATAAACAAGGACGAAGAAGGGTACAGAGACGAAGCGCACTCTCAACTGAAGGTTTATTGAAACAAACATTGACTATTAACACCCCTGCCCGTTTCGATCTGGATGAGCATCGTACCGGCGTGCGGTCGTGTATCACTACTGCGTGGTGCACGTTAAAGACCCCAGGCTAGCGGTTGTACCGCACTGGCTAAATTGCTCATCTACAGCTGAGAGACCAGACGCCCACCGAGGCAGACTAACTTCCGGCTGTATAAACATACACACAACAATTTGTTAATACCGCCTATCTGGGTGTTGGCTCAAAAAGAAAAACTCTTTATCTGTTAAGTGCAGTGACGGCGCAGTAATATACAGACCCTCCCCTTTCTCTCTTATGCGGAATGCCTCATGTATTTCTCGCGCTGTTTTGTTTGCGTACCTGCCCGGAACTCTTGTTTTTTCCGATTTCGGGCCACATGGGCACCTATCACAGTGCACCGCAAGATTGCTCGACGGGGACTGCTTTCACTGACCAGGCATGTTCCCTGACCCTCTCATTTATGCAACGCCCCGTTTGGCCCACGTACGATTTCCCGCAACTCATTGGTATGTTATATACCACTGACGTTGCACACTCAACGTATTGCTTAGCGTGTTTCTTTTGACACACATTACCCTCTCCCTTTTCATTGTTTATTTTTGAACATAGATGCGACAGCTTGTGTGGCGCTGAAAACACCACTGGCACTTCAAAATGAGCCGCCACTTTTTTTAGATTGTGAGATAGATTGTGAATGTAAGGAATCACCGCTGGTCTTGTTAGTTGTCTGGGAGGAATATGATTCTCATCTTTTTTCTTCATCTTGGTAATAAGGTTATCCGCTACTTCCCCCAAGAAGCGATCGGGGTACCCTCCGCGTTTTAGACGATTCACCTGCGTGATGAAGCTTTCATCCGCGACATGGTGGCATGATTTTGCCAGCGAGGCTCTCATTAGGTTGTGATGCTGTTCCCCTTTTAACGAGTTTGGATTGCGCGGAATTGAAGGGCAGAACCCCTTTCTTAGTTCGCGGCTCATATTTCCAACAAATATGGTCACCTTCAAAGTTGAGGCTCAAATCCAAAAACTGCAGCCTTCCCTTCGTCATTGTTTCATGGGTGAACGTCAATCCATGTGAATTCAAGTTAAAACAATCCAGCACATCGTTGATTAAGTCCATGCTGACAATAACGGACTTTGGGGCAAGCAACAAGAAATCATCCACATACCGACAGATTGGGAATTCCCCCAAACTTTCGATATCCTTACGTATTCTCTTATCACATTCAGCCAAAAATATATCGCAGAGCACTGGCGCAACATGGGAGCCGATACATATGCCTCACTTTTGAACGTAAACACCATCCCCAAAGGACACAAAGGTTGAGTTAAGGTAGCACTCTAGTAACTCTAAAAAAGACTCCACACTTACTCCGCTCGAATTTCTAAAGCTTATCTCAACGTTTTCTTCAATGCACTTTTTTACCCCTGGGAAAAGCTTGTCATGCGGGATGGAATAGAAAAGGTCCTCCACGTCAATAGAAAAGCCTCCGCCGTAGGACTGGTCGCCTTTCGCCAAAAGTTCTATGACAGCCTCCGAGTTCCGCACCAGGAATGGGTCACTCAATTCAAGGCCGGCCAACTGCCTGCTAAGGAAGCCCCCCCCCCCCCCCCCCCCCCCCCCCCCCACACACACACTTCGTTTTGCCACATATCCCTTTCCGTTACGATCGCTCTAAACGGACAGTTTACTTTGTGGGTCTTGACACTAAAGAACACATCTAGACTGAGTTTTTTAGAGGCTTGTATCTTCTTCGCAAGCTGGCTCAGCTGCAGCCTGTCACACAGAACCTTGGCAGACCTCTTGACTTTGCTGAGAGATATCTTGTTCACTTGCCTGATGTTCTTGAGGATGGCGGAGTGGGACTTTTCACCGAAGAGCCCCTTTGGCAGAACCACGAAACCTTCCTCTTTGTCCGCGGTCAAAAGCTTGAGTTGGTTCCCTCCACCTGCTTGTGGTGCGCTCTGCCAGCTTTATAGCTGCAACGGAGGCTCTGGCGAAACCCAAAACCCTTCACCTGGGGGGAGGAGCCCTAGCAATGGGGTTGCTCTCAGGAATGAAGGGGAAAAAGAGGGTCTGGTCAACCCTAGCCTTTCCCGCTGGAGGAGGGAGCCTCTATGGCGGGGAGTGCGTCGCGTGACGTGTGGCGTGAGACATGGGGACGGCGTGAACACGCATGACGTGAAACGTATGGCATGTGTGGCCGCATGACGTGTGACGACCCTCCCTGAAAAGGGAGGGGAGTGTGACGTGAAGCGGGTTGACATGCGGGGCGTATGACGTGCAAGGATTTCCCCAGAACCCCCTTCGTTTTTCCGAAGGCACCCCCTTAATTCACAACGACTCCTATATTCGCAATGCCCCCCCCCCCCTCCCCCCTTTAACCCCCCAAAAAAATTTAGACACCCCCCCCTGATTTCAATTCCTGGGAAACCCCTGATGACGTGTAGCGGTTCACGTGAGATCGAGACGTGTGACGCGGGACGTGTGGCGTCGCGCAGTGATCCGGACGTCTCCCCAGGGTGGGAGACCCCCCGCATGATGGCGGAGGTGTTCTCCAAGGGGAGCCGAGAGATATAAAACTGATCACTGCGGCGGGACCGTCTGGTTCAGTTATGGTTGCCTTGCGGTCTCGCCGACCCATTTGTGCAACACTCTCATACCCTCTTCGTTCCGGTACAGGATCGGACGGGGGTCGGGGTCTCGGGGTCCTCTTCCCAGCGGGTCCTTCCTGGGTCGTTCGCTTGGCGACGCCCAGCATTATTTTTACAATAGTTAGTCCCCAATTGGCTTTTTCCTGAAAATCAACACTTGATCATATGATCCAATTCATTTATATTTGAATTGGCTTTAAGTCTGCAGTGCCTCTCGGCGGGAGCGGACAGGGGACTATTATTTACATTCTTTTTATCGAGCCCCGACCTCAAAATCTGTCCCTGAAGTATGTCACCACATCCCGTGTCCTTATCGTCTCTCTCCTGTTCCGCTTTCTTCTGATGACGTCGACGGTCTCTGAAATGAATCGCTTCCTTTCTTCCGGAACGACTCTGTCAGCAAGGGTCCCTCGCCAGGCAGAGTTTCTCAATGGGCTTAGGAGTGGGCTGGGTGCTGAACTTCGGTCCAAGTTCCAGGATCTCGGTGATTTTCTTAGGTGCCTGCGCTCCTCCAAGGAAAAGAACTTCGTTGGGTGACAAAGCACTTGCTTTCTTCTTCCTTGGCAAAGAGACCAACAGCTTCTCCCACATGAACTCCAAGGTTTGGGACGCCAGTCTCAGATTTTCCCCGTACACCTTCTCAGGTGTCCTTGCAGTGGGACTTGATTGATAACACCAAATCCTTAAGCAGTCTCGGTACCTGCCCACTTGCTTCCAGATTTCAGATCTCAGGATTTTGCAGATCCTTTTTGCATGTCCGGCCGAGGACAAAACGCCACCGAAGAGGGCAAGGACGTCCAAAAGTATAGCTCTCCGTGCGGATGGTGTAGGAATAGTGTCGAGCCCGGCAAGTGGAAGCCGCAATAAGGGTGACATACGAGACACCTGAGGACGGATTATTGTTAGGAGACAACTCTAGCAGGGAGAAACTTGAGTGGGAAAAGGAGGTAGGTAATGTGGGCATGTCGCTGGTGTTTTGCCGGTCGGTTTAATCCCGACCTCCCACCCCAATGGAGGATGCCAATGGAGATCGGGTGCAAGTGGCTCATCCAAAGCTAGCCTCTTCTCCGGTGATCGTGTTGTCCCATTCTTTGCTGAATTGAGTGAAAGAAGACTTCTCCACAGAAAAATGATGCATTCGCTTGACTTCATATACCCAGAGCCGGTGTGGTTATCGTGATGGTTCCATCCGGCGGCACAAAGTACTATACACCTGACTCGATGCCCACCACTCGAGGCTTCCAGTGCGGACGTGTTGCACAGCGAGCCCACGTTTTGCAACAATTGTGTTCTTCGTGTTTGACCTATACTCTGTTTCATACTTAGCGTGCAACGCTGTCAAAGCTACTGGCGCAAGCGTGTGGCTTCATCTATGGTTTTGTTTGCGCGAAAACACGTGCCAATGATCAACGAGATCAAGCGCCATGCTCGCGCCAGTAGCTTTGACAGCGTTGCACGCTAAGTATGAAAAAGAGTATAGTGTTCGCAGCTTTTGCAGAGCATTGTTGTTTGATATAAAGAGTTTGGTATCTTGCACGGGATGTTCTAAATACCAAGAGAGTTCCCCTGTCATGTACGGCTATGAAGAGGGCAGAGAGTTTTTAAAAAAAACTCAGTTTGTCGAGCGACGTTTCATCGACAGATCATTTTGTCAGCACTGCAACGCTTCATCGAAAGGTGCCTGCGCTTGTTTTTTTTTTTACTTACCTCGTGGTGTAGCGGTGGCAGCGTTTTTTTGTACAGATCGTCTTGGGCACCGGCATCCTATTAGATGCCATGGCCAAAACTCCGGCTTGGCACAAGCCCGAGATGAGTGAAGCTACTCGAGACCTGATGCACATAGTGCAGTCTGTTCGGAACTGCCTCGGCAGTCCGCTACAGTTCTGGTATACTTGCAGCGAATGAAATTCATCTAGTAATCCAGTCCACCTTGTGAAAAGAAAAAATATATATTTTAATTTTTAACGAAACAATGCAGGGACATGTGTTTTAACGAGACAAGCTTCCTCAAAGTGTCAACGTGTCTACAAATTGTGTGTCCATGAAAGGTCTGTGGGTGAAAACGTGCGAGGTAATGTTTCCACAAAACAATACGGACCCTGTCTGGGGCCCGTGTCCTTCTGTCAAAACACAGTCTTGACAAGGTCTCGGCAGTGCCATGATGATTAGCGGAGCACATATTGAACTTCGCGGGAAACTCTGCAGTGTCACATGTATTAACATTTGAGATTCTAACTAGTAGGTAATAGTACTCGTCACATGATGTCTTGGAGGTCCTTTTCACTAAATGCCTTTTCCGCCACAGGCTATTCCTGCTACACTCCGCAGGAGGCACCTGCATTAGTAGGTGTTTGTTGAGAGGTGCAACCACGGACTCTGCGCCATGCAAGTTCGCCGCCCACACCTGGCTGTGCGTGGCTTTCCCGTGTCCGAGGAAAAGGTCATCCTGGTGGTTGAGCCCAGCTTGGGGTACGTTTGGACCCTTTGGGGCCCCCGACGTGGGGCAATACACCACTCTGGCCCCCGTTTCTCGTAGAGGGGAGTCCTGGTAAGGTCCGGCAAGGATACGATTCAGTCTAGTTGCCTCTTCTACTGTCCCCTCTCTTCTTTCACATCTAAACCTCTCCTTTTTATTTCATCCCACCTCCCTTACACCCTTTTCACCTCCTTTGGCAACAAGGGCCAACCTTGTATGGCGATGACTACTCTAAATTCAAACCATGCTTGGGAATTGCACTCGGGCAAGTGCTAATGGCTCAACGGTACCAGGAAAGCCCTATTTGTTATTGGCTGTTGATCATTCCCTATGTTGGGCTCGATGGTGTGCGGCATACCACGGGGGCCGAATGTTCTCTCCCATTCATACGGATACTAAAACTAAATCCTTCCTTGATCTGTCCCCGAAAAGGGCCCGGACCGAAGACACAACAAAAACAAGCCCTTCAATGCCTCGCCAAAATTTCTAGTCATGCGCACGGAGAAAAAAAAAACTGCAACTTTGAAAACTTTCTCCATTTTAGGTTGCAAAGACCCTAGAGAATCTGATAGGAAAAAACTTCGAAGCAAAGAAACTTCCCATTGGTGACCTGCTTGTCGAAGTCACTACTGCAAAGCAGAGTACGGCACTTCTGCCGCTCAACGAACTAAGGGAATACAAAGTATCCATGGCCCCACACCGCTCACTCAACAGCACGCAGGGCGTCATCTCTGAAGATGACCTCCTTAAAATTCCCGTCGAGATCCTCGAGGGAGTTTCAAATCAGGGTGTCGTTGCTGCACGACGTTTACCCTCCGTCGTGATGTTGAAGAGCGAGACACAAAACATCTAGTACCAACCTTCGACTCGACGGCACTTCCTCAAACAGTCGAGGCCAGGTATCTGAACTGTAGGGTTCGGCCCTACATCTAGAATCCAAGGCGTTGCTTCTGTTGCCAACGCTTCGGACACGGGACTGCTTCTTGCAGGGGGAAAGCCACCCGTGCAAAGTGTTCAAGAACCGACCACCCCACCAATAACTGCAGCAACGACACTCAGACCTGTGCCAACTGTCGAAGACCTCACCTGGCATACTCACACCATCGACCTCACAGGGCGCAGCTGTCCCGTGTGGAAACGAGAGAAGGAAATCCTTTCCCGAGAGTCAAAGACAATATTTCCTACCCAGAAGCAAGAAAGTGACGTTCATTTCTATCTTGGGGTTCGTTCGCAGAGACTGTGCACATACATGCGCGGTCAGCGAGAACTCGGACGTCGATGGACGCCCTGTGTTTCCCTCCCAAGTACCCCTCAACCTTGTATGGAGTGGCTCAAGCCACTCTGCACACAAACCGAAGGGAGGATCCTGCTCCGCCAGGATCCACTTAAGCGCAGAGGTGTGTACCCCCTGTGCACCCCAAAACCCAGCTGCCTCGAGGTCTGGGACTTTCTCCTCGTACCTCTCAAGGCGCCCGAAAACCTGGTGAGCCGTCGGGGTCACATTTCCCTAAGGGTCAGCCTGCAACGACCTCGGGTGAACCAATGGACTAGAGTTTTGAAGTTCGATGAGGACAGACCCCGCTCGAGTTCACGAGTCCCTATCTTCGGCCTCTGGTGGCACCACTGGTAGGCCAAAAGATACGGCCAAAAAGAAGAATGCTCCCCGCATCTACATAGACTTCAAGGTCTAGTCAAACATATGCTGTGAAGGTTTTCTTGTTTTTTTTTTTTTGCACGATGGCAGAAACATTTCTACAGTGGAACTGCCGGGGCTTGCTTCGGACCTATGACAATGTTTACTCTTTACTAGATCTTCATCCCCCACTAGCGTTTTGCCTCCAAGAAACTCGTTTGAACAACGTCATAATAACATCCTAAGGCGCTTCAGGTTTTTCGTAGGGACTGTCTCCATTCATCCCACAACTCTGGTGGTGTAGCTATAGTTGTCGTCAGTTTAGGGGCTGTGGCATTTTGCATCTTGTCTGACCGACTAATAACCGTTCGTTCTGTGTACATTCCCCCAACCTACTCTTTATCTCGCGGAGAGCTAGAATCCCTGTATGACGAACTTCCTCAACCAACTCTACTCGTGGGTGATTTCAAATACATGGGTAAATTACTTACAAAATGTAATTTAATTTACAATTACTTGACTTCAAAAGTAGTTTAACTACAATTACAATTACTACTACATGAAAAGTAATTAATTACAATTACAAATTACTTTTAAAAAGTAATGCAATTACTTTACAATTACTTAATTGTGAGAGCAACCTGACTTGGGCTATATAAGTTTAAACGAGTTGCATATAATGCAATGTATTTGTTCATTCCTTGCCCCAATGTTTGAGGAGGCTTAAGCATCGCTGCATAAATGTCACGTATTGTACTTTCCTTTTATAAAGTTTTTAAATTCATGATAGAAATTGACAGTTTGGGGCAATGAAGTACTACGTACGTTATATTTTTAATAAATAATGATAAATTAGTTCAAATGCTAGAAAACGCCAAATCGCAAAAAAAGAAAATTGGGTTGACACGCAAAAAAAAAAGTGCGGCAAATAGTCGTATATGGATATTTTACTAGTGTTAATAAAAAACTAAAATACACACGCGCTAATACGACCCCATTCACATACAAACATCATGGTATTGTAAATTATTTACATTGAGTTGAAATTATAATAGTTCAGAAATATATAAGAACCGAATCATTGGTGTCAATATTCACAGGTGAGGTCAGTCTCCAAAATGCTTATGCAAATAATATCCGAATAATACTAGCAGGAAATAAACTTGAAAATAATACAAAGATACAAATATGCGACAGTACTGGAAGAGCGACGTAAAAACTGTCAAAAAAGAAAGACAAATAACTTCATACACAATTAAAATTTCCAACCTCAGCTGAAAGCTGAAGCTCAATTTTTTTTCTTTCAATATTTTGGCATGCTTTTCTGCTCGCACTGCATACGGCGCTACATGGCGCCGTTGAGGTAGGCTCCAAAGAGGACTGTTTCTCAGCCCCCAGTGTCAGCAAAAAGAAACAATGCGACACTACTTTTGTTGTGCGTGTGTTTGAGTGCGTGTCTGTGTGCGAGTGTTTCACCAGAGCTAGGCCGCTTGTGCGAGCACTGAGGCTTTCAGAGAGGTTCCGTCGGCGCCGCAAAGTTTTGCAAAAGTAATTGTAATTGTGCCTAAAATTTTGCAATTACTGATGCTAGAAAGTAATTAAATTACAATTACAATTCCTTTTAGCCGAAAGTAATTAAATACAATTACAAATTACCAATAAAAGTGATTAAATTACATTAATTCAATTACTGTAATTGAATTACTACCCAAGCATGATTTTCACTGCTCGTAACCTTATTTGGGGTAGTGGACGACGTGACACACGTGGCTCGATGATTGAGTGTTTTCTTTCTTCTACAGCTTTATGCTTGTTAAAGTGGAGCCTACATGTTTGAGCGCTCCAACTCATTTGTTTGCATCCATCAATCTGCCCCTCAGTGACCCAACATTTTTCCCTCTCTTTTCATGGGCAATAGATCCTAACCCATATAGACGCGATCATTTTTGCATAATTTTAGACCGCATTGATCCACCCTCTGCACTACCCACACAAGCACCCTGCTGGAAGTTTGAGAAGCCAAGCTGGGCTGCTTTTAGCGAGGCGTCTCAGCTTGCCTGCACATCGTTTGACAAGCTGTCTATCGATCAAATCACCATTCACATTCTTCACGCTGCAATGATAGCTATCCCCATGACTTGGTCTCACCTAGCCCGTCGTCCTAAACCATAGTGGGATGCCGACTGTGAAGAATCAAAAAAGCAAAACAGAGCCTGGGGCATTTTCAGACGTTACTCAGCACAAACTTGCCTCATCAAATTTGAGCAAATGAAGGCCCGTGCTAGATGCATACGCCGCCAGTCTAAACGTCAAAGCTTCCGAAGATATGCATCTTCGATGAACAGCACTGCCACTAGCGAAGAAGTGTGCGATAAAATTCGTAAGGTCAATGGGAACTACCGTGCTTTTTCAATACTTCTTTTTTCTGCAAATGGACTGTGCCCTGAGAGCCTTGAACAGCAGGCAGATCTCCTTGGGGAACACTTTCTACGTGTTTCTAGTGCTGAGCATTCTTCAGCTGCTTTTGTGAAACGCAACACTCGAGCAGAGCTGCAAGGCTCGAGAGGAGCCGTTGGTTCTCGAAACGTTTACTACTTGCTCCTTACGCTGAATGAGCTGGAACGGGTGCTACATGAAATCAAACCTATGGCTGCCAGACCAGATGGAACTCATTATCATATGCCTACACCCCCCCCCCCCCCCTCTACACTTGACATAGTCCTGTATTTGTTTAATCGGATTTGGCACATTTCCATCCTCATGGAGAGTGGCCACCGCTAGTCCTCTGCTAAAACCAGGAGGGCGTTTTCAGATAAGATCAAACCACGTCTGGTGACCATTTTTAATTTTGATGAAAAACAAAATATTTTACTGGTTCCATGCCAAAAAATTAAAAAAAAATAAAAACAATCCTTGATAAAAAAAAAATTTCTTTGCGAAAAAAATTGTAAGCGCCCTCTCAGTCATGTGCGCGTTTTGCGTATTGCGCGATGTTGGCAATTCGAGCGGCTTCCCCCCAAAAAACTGTTCCAGCTACGGGTCTAGAAATATTTACTGACAAATTAGGCATAGGAAGGATTGACAAAAAGTATTAATCGCCAAGTATTAGGGTCGTTATTTTGAGAAATAAAGTCGCAAATACGGCATATTGCGCAATAACGCGCTGGATTTAAGATTTTTTTTTCTCCGTATCTATAAAGAATAAGGTCTTCAAACTTTGCCAGTGTGTTGCCCTGTATGTAGTTAATGTGTGCCAAAAATGTTGTTGTCCTGGTTAGCGGAAAAAATTTACAAGAATTGCTCACACATGGGCCTTTAACTAAAAATGCATTATTTTGAAAATCATTTAAAAAAAAGGCCACCTTTAATTTTCTTTATACTCTCCGATATTAACATTTGTAATATGTACTAACAGAATTTGCAAAAACATAATGCAATATTTGTTTTTGGCTTTGAAGTTATAAAGCGACAAATATGCCCAAATTGACGCTGACGCAATTGCCATAAATGGGGCGTGCACATACACATTCTTTACAATTTCATTAGTATTAAAACATAAAATTGCTACGGGGTGGTCAGGAAAATACATATTGACAGCAGCAGGGGTGGACAATAGTTTTGAAGGGAAAATTCCTTAATACATTTTTGTACAATCCTTTAACGGTTGTACATATATCACTCGAAAGCCCAGCATGTGACGGAGAATGGCGGAAACATTTTTCTCGGATGTATAACGAGCACCTTAGTATTCTACTTGGTAGAATACTAGGGTACTCATTATATACTTGCATCATGCAGTTGTGTTTTTTTTAATTTTTGGGAGCTGTCGCTATTTTACACCGACTATGACTTTCTACTCAACTTCATGCCCATAACTATTTGCAAGTGATATACATAGTTTCAATCTATCACAGCTACTAAAGCTCTTTCCTCTCTGAAACCTTCTCTGCCATAGTCTGTGTCTGGCGCACCGTTGCCTAAGATGCTTTTGCGCCATAAAACTCCAATCAACCAACCCATTCTGCTGCGGAAGCCAGCAATGTGAATTGGTGATTTTAATTTTATGGAAAAATATTAGAATGCGTAAGAAAAGCAGAATGAGCTCCTCCCCCGAAATTCTCCACTCTTTCCGCTTTAGCAGGGCGGAGGCTGGAGAGGAGGAAAGCACCAATTAGGGCAAGGGGAGAACTTTGATAGAGGGGCTTGTATTGCGTGTTCTTAAATGCGACAGACAACGAGGGTTTTTATGCAATAACGAGAGATCTTGGGAACGTTCATTGAAGATGAGGTTTGATGTCGACTCGAGGTACCGCTGGCTTTGGTGAATGTTTGGCGAAATTCAACGAAGTTCGACTTGAACAGTGCACACAAACCGTAGGTTTTTCTGCTTCGGGTAAGAAATTGAGGTTGTGTTCGACTCAGCTGTGTAGAGGTTGCACCTACGTCACATGGCGACGTCGAACACAGACGATCATTATTCTGGTGTTTGAGTCGACGGCCATTGTTAGTGAGAGCCATGTGGTAAATTGCACCACGTTTTGCTGTAGCAGTCGAGGAACAAAAAGACGCGAGGAATTTGCTCAGTGGATTCGGAGATGTTTTTCCCTAGTGTCTTCCTGGGCATGCCAGTGCGGGCTTGCCTCTACCGTGCTATACATGCCTTGCAAGTGACGTCACGCTAGGGAAGTACGGGGCCCCGTACCATACTGGTGGTTGACTTGACGCAGCGCGGATGCGCTTACCAAGGCGTATAGATGCCGCTAACTGCCCGTACACGCGCTGACGTGCACCATATTTTCAACAAAGGTACCTAGTTGTGTTACATGTGAACTTGGTAAAGCGCGCCGAGCTTACGATGATGGCGTTCAGCCAGTACGTGCGGAATTTTCTGGCATTTGTGCGATTGCTCTACGAGCAGAAACTTTCGATATGCCGCTGACGAAGTTTTAGCGCAAAAAGCTGTCGTGTCACAACAAAGAAAAAAAAAAAAAAGCTCAATTGCGCGTTTTGAATTTTGACGAGTGGCTCTAGGAGTCGCTTGTAGAAAAATTGTTATGATTTTGCGAAATACTGTTAAACAACGCAAGGTTACCGACATAATCTAAACTCTGAGGCAAGGGTAAATCAAATAACGGACAAGACAACTCTCATTGTCTCGGGGTCTATATAATGATGTTTCCTAACCGGCTCGCCTGCATACTTTCGCGGACGGCACAAACCGATGCCCCGATGGCGTCGTCGTCTCGGCGAGTTGCACACGAGGGCCGCCGCCGACCGATCGCCGTCTGGCCGGGCTCGCGGCGCGACAATCGCCCGTACTCGGCCGGGAGCCCCGAAGGTGCGCTCAAAGCGTGGAAACGGCGTTATGTAACGAAAGGCAAAGGCAATCTACACAATGAACGAACAAAAGCCGATGCAAAGGTGTGCGCGAACGTAAACAACGCAGAAAAGTGCCGTCGCTCAGCGCTATGAAATGCGTCCCGCAAACTCTGTAATCCGCGTCCGCATCCCTTTTCTGCCGCTCGTAGTTTCTCTAACTTGACGGCTACTCTGCCTCGCGAAGCATGCCGACGAAATGATCGGACGATCGTTGGGATAGGTAGTAATTGCTACCGCCGAGCGCGGCGCAGTTTACCACTGCTCTTGCTGCGAAGGGGTGGTCCGTGACGACGCGAAAAGGACTTCCATACAAATATGGGCGGAACTTTGTTATTGCCCAGACGACAGCAAGGCACTCCTTTTCAGTCGTTGAGTAGCTCGTCTCCGCCTTGGACAGCGTCCGACTCGCGTATGCGATGACTCGCTCTGCCCCGTCTTGCATTTGGACCAGTACCGCACCAAGTCCGGTGTTACCAGCGTCCGTGTGGATCTCTGTTTCAGCGAACCGGTTGAAATGGTTAAGAATCGGGGGCGTCCGAAGTCTTCGTTTGAGCTCGTCGAATGACCGCTGGTGCTCTTCTGTCCATTCAAACTTCACGGCGTCCTTCGTGAGGTTCGTCAGCGGTACAGACAGCTTGGCGAAATCCCGAACAAATCGTCTGTAGTAGGCACAGAGTCCGAGGAATATTCTCACGGCCTTCTTGTCAGATGGCGGCGTAAATGCAGCTACGGCGCGAGTCTTCTCGGGGTCAGGGAGAACACCTTTGTTGTTCACGACGTGGCCAAGGAACTTAAGTTCACCATAGGCGAATCGACACTGTTGGTTTAAGTGACAGGCCGGCGATCTTGATGGCTTGAAGCACGGCTCGAAGTCGTCTCAGGTGTTCGTCTAAATCCCGTGAAAATACCACGACATCATCCAGGTAGACGAGGCAGCTCTGCCATTTCAGACCTGCCAGCACGGTGTCTATGACAAGCTGGAAGGTGGCTGGTGCTGTACAAAGTCCGAACGGCATCACTTTGAATTCGTATAGTCCGTCGGGAGTGACGAAGGCAGTTTTCTCCCGGTCGCGTTCGTCGACTTCAATCTGCCAGTAACCACTCTTCAGGTCCATCGACGAAAAATATTGGGAGTGGCGCAGTCGGTCTAACGTATCGTCGATGCGGGGGAGCGGATAGACGTCCTTCTTCTTCACAGCATTCAGTCGGCGATAGTCCACGCAGAACTGTAGGGTTCCATCCTTCTTCTTTACAAGGACGACTGGGGACGCCCATGGACTTCTAGGGTTGAATCATGTCGTCGTCGAGCATTTCCTGGACTTGATATTGAATCACCTTCCTTTCCTTTAAGGAGACTCGATACGGTGACTTGTGGACAGGAAGCGCGTCGTCGTCGGTAATAATGCGATGTTTCGCCATTGGTGTTTGGCGAACTTTCGACGATGTGGCAAGACAGTCATGTATTCGGCGAGGAGATCAACCAGTTGCCGGCGCTTAGGAGCTGGGAGCTCGGGGTCGATGTCGAGTGGCGGCGGCGACGTACTCTTCTGCTCTGACGACGAGGTTTCCTCGGAGATTACAGTGACCACGGCTGGCGCCTGAAGTTCCTCGATGTGGCCCATGGTGGTGCCCTTCGTTAGGTGCTGCGGCTCCTCTCGAAAGTTTGTCACGAGAACAGTTGTACGTCCCTCTTGGAGATCCGTTACGCCTCGTGCGACGCCAATTCCTTTTTCAAGGAATTGGCGTCGCCAATTCCTTGAAAAGAAGAGCTTCACAGTGTATGGCTGCGTCGGTTTTGACGGTGACAAAAACACTCGACCGCGGCGGCAGGTTCACATGGTCGGCGATAACTCGGATCGCGGTTGACGTCGTGTTGGTTTCCACCGGCGGCAGAACAGGCTTTCGCAGCGTCAACTGGTTTGCCCCGAGGTCGATGACGGCACCATACTCGCAGAGAAAGTCCATTCCGAGGATAACGTCCCTCGAACAGTCTTGCAGAACGACAAACTTGACAGGACACGTCTCACCGTGGATCTCGACGCGAGCAGTGCATCTCCCGACGGTGTAATGAGGTGTCCTCCGGCGGTTCTTATTTGTGGTCCATCCCATGGCGTCATGACTTTTCGAAGGCGGCGGGAGAGCTTCCCACTCAAGACTGAGTAGTCTGCTCCGGTGTCCACGAGTGCAGATGCGTCGAGGCCGTCGATAACAACGTTTAGGTTGTTGGACACCGATGCAGGAGCGTCGTTGTGATGCGTAGCGTCGGGAGAGTGAGAGCGCTCCGTCGTTCTTGGAGGCTCTTTACGTCGGTCATCTTCGGCAACTCCACCTCCAGGAGGACGGCGAAGTGATCTCGGAGTGTGGTTTCCCCACTTCGAGCTCCGCGAGAATTCCTTGAAATTCTGCTCTAAAGACCGAATCCACCCTGAATTCACACTGAAGAACTCACCTGCACACCACCCGCAAGATTGCCGTCGAAATTCCAGCGAAAAAAGTGAGTCTCCTTGATTATTCGGACACTTTCCGCCCAGACCACGCAGTCCGCCGCAAAGACTACTTTGGAGCACAGGCCCTCGCTGGCGCGGCGCGCGTCGCGTGCCGAGTTCGCCAGCGTAGCTCGCCGCTAGGCACCCAGAAGCCCTCCAACTCAGGCTCGATCGACGACACTCGCCGATCGAAACCCCTTGAATTCACCCCGACCAACGTTCTTCTCCTGTCTCACTTCGCAAACGAGCACTCCCAAGCCTCGTGGAGCAGTCGCTTGCCCACCATGGCTGATTTACGCGACACCACGCCCTGGAAGAGCACCCCATCAGCCCAGAAAAGATTAAATCAATACGAGACCGTTATAATCAAACCACAGACCGGAGTTGACCTCCGTCAAGTACCCCAGACCGAACTCGGCTTAGCCGTTATTACAACCGCTAAGCTCACCACAGCTGAGCGCGGAGAAACCTACATCAAAATCAGATATCAACAAAACTTGATCTACTTGAGAACATCGGATGCAACGGAAGCAAACTCATATCCGCCCATACCATCGGCAACAGCAATACCGCTCTACTTACCTTCGAAGGACTCTACCCCCGAAATACGTCAACATAAACTGGGTAGTTACACGCGTCTACCCCTATAGGCCTCGAAGCCTAATATGCGGCACGTGTTTGAACATCGGACACAAATCTGAGGTCTGCCCGCAGAAGAACCACCTCAAGTGCTGCCAGAAATGCAGTAAGGAATTTCCACCCGACTCCGAAATTAACAGAAACCACCAATGCACCCCATACTGCAAGAACTGCGACGAGGACCATTCTCCACTCGATTCCATTTGCCCGGCCCGGGTCTACGCCGACGAACACCACAACCAAAGTATCTTATACCGCAAGAAAATACAACTACTTGCCTCCAGGCCGATGCCTCGACGCCCAAATGCAAAAGCACCTCCCCAATCGCGCCACTACCTAGAAATAGCCAACCGGTATGCAGTACTGGAAGACGAATACTCGATACTGCCGCAGAAACAGGACCAAACCAACCCCGCCCCCCCCCCCCCCCCCCCCCGGCACTGACCGCAACGCAGGCCAGGACAGGCCCAGAAGACCACCTACCCAGAAGCCGACCCACACGCCGGGGGACAAACTTCCAAGAATCAACAGACGCCCCAGGGCCCGGGCCAGGAGCCTGAGTCTGCCGAGGAGGAATGACCCATTCCTCCCTCCTCAAGACGACCCCAAAAGCACGTTTACCAAAACACCGTCGTACCGGGACGCTCTCATCAAAGCGCGCAAGGACCCCACAATTTACAATCAAGCCCGAGTGATCGCTCTGGGGATCCAACACAGACACACGCAGGCCCCCAAACCCCTAATAGCGCCACCATCACGAAACGAAAATCACTACATGACTCAGGAGAGCATGGAGGAAGCGGACTCGGTAACGACGCCGTCACAACCCCAGCCTGCTACAGAGATAATCCTAAAAACACTTGTGCAAATGATGCACCAACTAACAATTCAAAATCAACAAATGCAACTTCAAATCAACCAAATGGAAACAAAGATTAATCTTCTCATGAGTCGCAAAAGAGGCTACCAAGACCAAGAGCCACAAGAGGGGACCAAAGTGCATATCCAAGAGACCACTACCACACATGAACGAGGGAATGAATAAAACAACACAAAGCCACCATAACACCACAATATGGCAATGGAACTGTAGAGGCCCTCGAAGAAAAAAAGCCGAACTCGCACTTCGCATGCAACAGACACAACCCAAACCCGACATCATCCTCATACAGGAAGCTAACGGAGACCTCAACATCCCGGGTTACCAAAAGTTCACTCAACCCAGCATCTGCTTCACACCTAGGAAAAACAAAAAGCTACAACCGCCCAACACAGTTATCGCCCCAATAACCACGACAGCTACCTACGTAGCGAGGCACATTCCATCCAACCAAATCAACACCGACCACCTCAACGATCAAAACCAAGAAATCGTAGGCATTGAGTGCCAGCCACCAAACCAATCCCAACCAATTACATTATTCAACGTATATTGGCGACCAAATACCAAGATTGAGAAAACGCAATGGATCCGAGACCTGGCTCAAAAAACAAAAGGTCATCGAGTCATCTTCGCAGGTGACTTCAATAGTCACCATCCACTCTGGGGATACGAGAATACAAATCACAACGGCAACACACTACACAATCAAACTGCACAACACAAATTCCACCTCATCAACAATGTCACCGCCACTACAAGAATCGGCAACAGCGTTGAGAAAGACACCAGCCCGGACCTCTGCTGGTCGAACAACCCCACCGGCAGAACATGGTCAAATACCGAAGGAACCCTAGGTAGCGACCACCACATCCTCGAAATCGAGGTCGCCGAACCCACGACCAATTGCAAGAAGTCTGACAAATCCAAACAAAACCTTCCTAAAGCGATCATCACCAAATGGGGGAAAGTCCGAAGTGACTTAGAAAAAAACGAACCCCCCGACAACTTTAGCGCGTGGGTCAAGGACATTACAGAAAGCATCAAGAAACACACTGCCACACCTACCAAGACAGAGGAGTCACCCAGCATAGATAGACATCTACTCAATCTATGGGACACCAGTCACAAGCTGATTAAGAAATGAAAAAAAAAAACAAAAAAAAAAACCAAATCGGAACCTCAAGAAGGACATTCAGAAGATCACCGAGGAAGCTCAAGATTACGCCCAGAAAATCGCTGACGACCAGTGGATTGAACTATGTAACGGATTCAACGGCCAACTCCACACCACCAGAGTCTGGAACATACTGAACACACTGCTCAACAAAAAGAAGCCAAAACACTCATTAGAAAAAATCAAACTTAAACAGGGCTTCAAAAATGAAGAGTTGGCGACCAAACTCCACACACTCTTCTACCCGTATTCTATATACCATACAACCCGGGACCAGGTCAAACCGTCCTCACAGAGGACACGCGAATAACCGAAACGCAGGAAGGATCAGACAGCCCTTTTAGCAAAAACGAGTTGTTGACAGCCCTCTACTCCATCAAACGTAACACCACCCCCGGACCAGACAGCATAACGTATACGATGCTTAAGAACTTGCCTAAAAACTACATGAATATGCCCTCCTTTATCAGATTAACCAAGCCTGGGAAAACGGCAACATTCCTCATGAATGGAAGGCCGCTGAAGTCATCCCCATCCCCAAACCAGGCAAGCCACCCACCGAAATCACAAACCTAAGGCTCATCTCTCTCACATCTTGCGTCGGAAAACTCAAGGAAAGAATGGTCCTCCGGCGACTGGAGTGGCACTTGCACAACCAGGAAACCTTCCACCAGACCATGACCGGATTCCGTAGACACGTGTTTACACAAGACACGATGCTGCGAATCAAACAAGACGTCTACGACTACCCAAGCACAGCTCAAACTCGCACGATAATTGGCATAGACATCCGCAAAGCATTTGACAACGTCAGTCACCAAGCCATTTTTGACAAAATTGCTGAAATCAGCCCAGGGAAACGATTAGAAGCCTACATCAGAAGCTTTCTTTCCAACCGCACCATACGGATCAAAATTGGAGAATATAAAAGTGAAGAGAAAGTAATTACCCCCGGGGTACCACAAGGCGCCATACTATCACCCACGCTTTTCAACATTGCCATGAAGGACCTACCTCACAAACTTCACGATATCACGAACGTCCAATCAGCAGTATAAGCGGATGACATGACACTATGGTGCTGCAGCGGCTCCCCAGCACAACAAGAACACACATTACAAGAGGGCCTAGACGCTGTCCATAACTACATCCACACATTGGGACTGCCCTGCGCCCCAGAGAAACCCGACTATGTCGTGGTCCTCAACTCCAACCAATCACAAGCAGAAAAAACCCGCGACCTCATCCAACTGAATCTCTCTGGACACGCCATTCCAAGAAGAAAGAAAATCAGAATATTAGGATTTTGGCTGGACCAGAATGGCAAAGCCAACGATTGGGTCCACAAAACCCTAGTACAGATACACCAGATTACACATATGATCAGCTGAGTCACCCGAAAAAGGCACGGACTAAAAGAGCACGAAATCAAGAAAATCATAGAAGCCTTCATTATCTCCCGAGTAATGTATGGACTCCCATACTACTCCCTCACTAAAACGCAACTCTCAAAAATAGAAATAAGCATACGTAAGGCCATCAGGATAGCCTTAGGCGTTCCAAAATTTACCCCCCTTCATCTTCTACAAGCCACAGGACTAATGAACACACTAGAAGAGAAGACGTAAATCCACACAATTGGGCAGATACAAAGGCTCCAAACATCCCAGCACGGCAGAAAAATCCTTCAGACACTGGGATATGACGTTACCTCACTCCCCCCTATCCCGCCGAAACCGCCCGCGTGGGACATCATACCAAACATCATGATCAGACCCATTCCCAAAAACATGGACCCGGAGCGCCACCAAGAACGAAGACAAGAGAGGGCCCATATGCTCTCGAAACGACCAGAACCCACCAGCTGCATCTACACTGATGCCGTCTGCTTACACCACACACAAGAAGGTGCGACGGCCACAGCCGGCCCCACGAAGCAAACAAAATGAAAACACCGCGAGGCCCCGTCACCCACTAGCTTGGAAGTGCAAGCCATCGCGGAGGCCATTCAAGAAAACGCCCAGCTACAAAGCATCACAATCCGCTCTGACAGCCAGGGCGCCCTAAGAACATTCAGAGAAAACAACCTACCACCTCATATCAATACTAAACTCACCAAGATCATGAAAGACCACCCAGACCTCCGAGTCACATTGGAATGGGTTCCAGGCCACACAGGAATCGAAGGCAACGAGCTGGCCCATCAGCTCGCCCGTGAAGCCATTACTGAACCGGGACCTTCCACTCCTTGGCCACAAAATTCTGCTCAGCAGAGCGCCTGTGCGAAGCCCCGTTCAAAACGCTCATAGCACGAGATTCGAGTCTTAATAGCGTCCATACAAACAATATATTACAATTTCTGTTGGTAGTTTCTGATAGACTACTATATTAACTAACTGTGAATAAAAAATAAAAGAAACAAAAAGTGTTTTTTTTTAGAAAATCGACTCCAAACTTGCCAGCTTTTCGCAATTTTCGTTTTTCAGGCACATGTAGCGCAATATATACTTATTGAAAAATATTGAAATTATACTCAAAAGAAAGAGCTTTATTGGAGCTTTACGGTGATGTAAAGATCATAAATATATGTTGATTAGGTCACATAGCACAGCTTGCTGAACTTCGTCAAATACCGTCGCAGAGAGGCAGTTTGACAAATAAAAAAAAAATCATTAAGATCGTTATGATCTAAACGCTTAATTAGCATGAAAAAGCCTATGTCTAGAGTGTTCCCCAAAAGTTATATTGATGTAGAGTAAAAATTAGGGAAAAGGGATGGAGTGAAATATGGCACCTCCGATAAGCTTGAAAAACGTCAGTTTCCACCTTGGCCGCTTCAACGGTCCATAACTTGAGAACAAAAAATCCGATGAAATTTCCGTTTGCGTCTTCTTTTATTATAGGAATTGCCCCAAAACATATATGTTTTTCGTCAAAATAAAAATTCGACCCTAAATCCGTGCCTGAGTTGAGATGAAATCACCCATATAATATATTTTTATTGTTTGGACACACACCGAGGCAAAGCTGCTGGATTTTAGAGATCATTACGATACTGCTCACCCGAGCACTCGCTTTACCCACACGTACTCTCAAACCGATATTAACTTCTTAGACGTCACTGGGAAAATAGAAGACTGCAAACTCTCAACAAAGTTGTACCGTAAACCAACCGACCGACAGCAATACGCATACCTTACCGAAACGACTACCCACACATTGTAAGAACAGCTCAAACGATATTAACTTCTTAGACGTCACTGGGAAAATAGAAGACTGCAAACTCTCAACAAAGTTGTACCGTAAACCAACCGACCGACAGCAATACGCATACCTTACCGAAACGACTACCCACACATTGTAAGAACAGCATCCCTTATAACCAAGCCCATAGCGGAGAAGGTTAAGACAGAACAATGCTGGTACAAGCGCGAAGAGGCTGGGACGGTGGCAGTGAGGACGGGGCTTTCGGTACGGGGAAATACAGGAACGCGAGGTTTTTGAAGCGTGGTCGCCGTTCGTCCTCGGCAACAAGCGAGCCTTTGGACGCGAGAGGTGAGGACTTTCTTACCCTGGAACAGTGCATAAGAGGCTCTATTTTTGTGCGGAAGCAAGAGTAACTCATAATCACAATGAATGACTATTTGTGTGCAATCCTCAGTTTCAATAACTTTGGGAACGAAGCAGTTTTGAACGCAGTAAGCTTGCACGTATAAATCAATTGATTACGTGTGACTTATGCATGCACGCGCGAACGTGAAGAGCCGTCCGGTCTCCCTCCCGCTAATGGGGAGGCTTTCAAAGTGGCCCCTATTCTTACGTCACTGTGACGTTGACCTCGCAATAGGAGCCACTTTAGAGCCAGCTCCCGCGAGCAGACAATATAATCCTGAACTGAAAATGCGTTGCGCGAAATCAAATTGTAATTCAAAATGTTTTATCTTTCGGGAAAAGTGCATCTTGTGATCTTGTGACATACATGGCTTACCCAGACTGTTTCTTTTTTTAAGCGCTTTTTTTTTAGGGGGGGGGGGGGATGTCGCTTAAAACGCTTTCAACAAAACGCAAAGCCAAAAAAAAAAAAATGTAGCGACGCAAAATATGCAAAATACCCCGACGTTGCCACACTCACACAAACGCATACACTTGGAGTAGCCCCACTTCATCCTAAAAGCGCGAAGCTGACGATAAAACGCATAAAAGCCCGCATTCGCAATAAATGAATCAATGATGGAGAAGCGCGATACAAGGAAACAGAAACGATAAATGCAAGCAAGCAAGAACAAATAACATATGGTTCGTAGTCCAAAAATCATCCTTCTTGCATTCTTTTTTTTTTGTTGTTGTTCCTGTTGAACCTGTAAATTGTGACAGGCGAGAAATCTTTGCGTTGCCGTCTCCACTCAGGAGTCCGTTGTGACTTTTTTTTCGGCTTTTCGTTAACTTTTTTCCCCTTCTTTTTCACATATATAAATGTTAGATATTGGGTCATCGTTTATCCGACCTGGAACACTGTCAAAATCGGGCTCTCGCGCGCCCATGTAAGTGCAACTTCTCTGATGCAGTAATCAAATGGAAGGCACCCGACCGGAGAAAAAAAAAAAAAGTTCTAGCCTTTTATACTTGTTAGGTTTCTTTGGCACACCACAACTTTAAGTGGTCATTTTGTACAAAAAAACATGGCCTTAGCTTTTTCTAGTGTTCTTTCAAATAGGCTGTTTTTCAGTTGTTTCGTATAGTTATTGAAATAAACAGTATCATAGCCTCCTTTACTCTTAAAAGCCTGTCAGTTCACCGACGGAGCTGTGGAGCGCCCGACTGCCGGAAAGGCGAGGAGCAACGCCGAACGAGTTTTTTTGTAAAAGCACATTTTGGACTTAAAACAAACGAACTGTAACTTATCTCGTCGGTACTGTTATTAAAGATCAATGAGCAGTTATTTGTGCGCGGTACTTCGTTAAAATCTAGACGTAAAACTATAAGGTCACGTGTCTATTGGTCAAGAATGTGCAACATGGCGGCGGCCAATTGGGGGAACACCTTTAGCTGCCAGTTTATCGCTCTAAGGCCCTCTACCTCGTTGGTAGAACCGCACAATGTGGAGCGGGTTTAACTCTGCACACCTTTGCCGGTATTTCATCGTTTAAACAATGTATGAATCGAACGTGCTCTATTTTTTTGTTTTGTTTGATGAGCGCCACGATCGAGTAACATACCTCGATGTATGTTTGTGTGTATGAAGGCACTCTACAGATGAGCCGCTTGTAGCACCGCCGGGCGACCTCCCGAAGAGCCACACAATGGCAGGCTGGTTCGCAAGCACCTGCCATCTAAACCAGCCTCGATTCGAAGAACAAAAATGAAACTACTCTAAGACTCTCACGATGGGGGATATAAAACGGGGCGGTCTTCCTTGTTGAGTGGTATTTCGGCCCTTTTTGCTGTTTCGAAACAGGTATTGGAATTCGGAGTACAGCAATCAGGATACAACGACGTTTCAAAGTTGGCGCGTTTTTTTTTTTTTTTGGTTGTAGATTGGTTTTTGGACAAATCACTAGCCACAAATCGTCAGACGTTACTGCTTACCGTTCCAACCGGAAATATATCTGTGGTAGTTGAGCAGCGAGTAAGAAAAAAAGAGTCGGCAACACTGGGCGTGTGGTCGCGCATAAAGAGCACACGAGTCGTGCGGTACGCCTTGCGGCGTTTTATGCGGGAAGGAAACTGTTCAACGCGAAGCAACGATGCCTTCTGTAGACTTTTCGATGACACTGTCAACAGGAACTCAGTGGGAAAATTGCGAAGCGGAGTCAACAGGAAGTCTACAGCTTTTTCTGTGGAGACAGGCTACAAAAAATCCAGAGAACAACCTCATACAAAATCACCAAAAAGTGTGCAGACATTCTGTCGACCATGCTCTATTATTTATTTATTTTTGAGTTTATTTACTTTCGGTACAGCGCCAGCAGTACGGTCGAGGCAGGTTGTCAGACGTATAAAATATAAAAAAAAATGTTATCAATAAAATTACACGACTATTTACATCATCCGTGGTTAGGCAGTTCTATTGATCGACGCATTTAACTAAAGAGAAAAAAAAAAACGTTTTTGAAAGAGTCCGTATTAAAGCGATAGAGCACAATACATTTGTTTTTTTTTTCGTTCTAGTTGAGTTATTGAAGTTTGCCTATGTAACGTATTTCTGACTATCAATTATGTAATCACCCTGTAGCAATTAAAAATATTCATTCGAGTAAACATCTATTTTTGTTTCTCCCTCGGCCCACCGATCATCTGGCACCGTGTTCACGTAAGATAGAATATAAAATTTGAGGTAAAATTGGGGCTTGGCGTGTAATGTTCGTTAAGATGTAAGACGCTGGAGAAAATCAGTCATCCGAGGTAAGCCTTTAATTTGAACTCTTTCTGTTCACGTTGCTCCCACTGCAAAATACGGCGAAGAGCCCAAACACACACCTGATCTTTTTACTTATTTATTTATTTACGAGTGTTTAAAAAGATCACGTGTGTAAGAGACCACCGAGCATTGTTCTGCACATTGCACGAAGACGGTACAAGCAGCCGCACACTCCAGCCTCAGTTACACAGCCTGAAAGATGCACACCTAACAGTAGCGAACCCCGAGTGCCGACCCTTCGTCTCGGAGCAAGTCAAGCAGTGGGTCCCCTACAGCCTGCAACCCGAGTGCAAAGGAAGCGAGATCACTTGCACAGTGAACTTATGGTTCACCGTTGCCGCCGCGGATGATGCAGGGCGCGCTTATGGAATCGCGCTCTTAATTGAGCCCAGCACTCTAGCCCTTGTTGCTTCGCCTACTCGATCAGCGTGCTTACGTACATAAACCCGTCACAAAAACGTTTTTACGCGGGTTTGCCTCCTCCTGCCACTTCCAGATCATCCGTCTTGGAATTATTTGAGATAGCTTAACCGCTGCACGAAGACCTCGAATTAATCTGGCAGTATTCATTAAGCGGGAGGAACGGCGAGAAGCGGTCAGGTTAGGCGGCAGCTAATTGGCCACTTGCAGCCCGGTATTACGTGAAATACTTAGATCGCTCTCTTGCGTCAGGAACGCACCACCAGCCACTTGCGATCTAGCGCGCTAATACGTGCCCGCTTACTCCTCGGGCAGTTAGCCTCGACGGAAAGAACTTCGATGATTGCGACACATACATTGCACACGGCTCCTGACATAGCTGTTTTTTTATGTTGGTCAAGTTCCGTTTAAGCGCCAGTTTTTGATTTCTTTGTCCCGCACGCCAGATGCAGATTTTAGTCTCAGTAACACTGCGCCATGTTCCGTGAAGAATATTTATTTGTAAAAGGCATACTATTGTATGGGCAGACGGTTGATTGACGGTTGCGTGCCTACAACCTATGACAAATTTACCGTACCGTTTTCGGGACAAGGTATTATGGAATGCCACTTTGACCTTGCCCCCTGAAGTCACTCATTTGAGCGGCATTACTCGGCCTTTGTTTATTCGTAACTGTGACTTCCTTGTTTTCGCAGTCGTCGAGTAGCGTGCTTATTCGCAATTCCTAGACACTCAGTGTTCACCATGAAGCTCGAGATTTAAGGGGTATTCACACGAGGGAGAAATCCCGAGGATTTCTCCCCGGCGCGCGCGCATCACGAGACAAAAACGCGAGACTTTTGCTCATCGCAAAGCCTGACGTTTTCGTTGTGGTATGCGCGTGCCATGGAGAAATCCCCGGGATTTCTCCCTGATATGAATACCCCTGTACAGTGTTCTAGAGAGTGGTAGTGGCAAGAGTGGCGGCCGCTTTGTGAAGCTTTTGCGCGTAGACGACACCGTAGCGCTGCTGTTCTGAGCCATAGGAACGTGCCCCCGTCAGCCTCGTCGTCGGCGCTACTTGGCGTGTACTACTGTGGTTCGACTGGAGCTTTTCGCGACGCGAAACAATTGCGATTGTGAAAAACTGTAGTTCTGCCTATGGACTAATGCCTCTAGAGTGTGTGCTATTCTCTACTTGAAATATTCGCATGTTTTGAGGGAGATTATTTAATTAATATCGACTCCCCCCCCAGTACTGACAGATCGTTCAGCAACGCTATCACTTGGGCTGCAGGCTTAATAGCTGCGAAAGAAACCACGCGATACTGATATAGCAAGGTAAAATAGACTAATAAATCTTAACAAATCTCGCACTTTTTCAATAGTGAGCGGAACAATAAACTGGTGTATTGTTTTTTGTCATCGTGTTGCTGATGCGGGGACCAGCGTTGTGGAAGGTGCAAGGCCGAGCACGTTTGGGAACGGCCAAGGTGCCACTGCAACTGGCAAACATATAGCGAATTGTATTTCGTGGAAGGCAGTCTATGAAGAAAAAATACCTCGATTGGGAGTATATGAAGCATTGAAATACATAGTGAACACAAACTTCAACAACCCCTAATATGAAAGGAAAAATTTTATTCTCAACACACTGGTTTATGAGCTCTCAAAAGTGGTAATGCACTTCATCCACATACACAGCAAGCACATGACAGATATTCAACCACGTACTACGCAAAAAGACTACAAAATAGTTATAATATATTGCGGCATAGAATCCTAAACTCTTCGCCATTGACGATGTGCACATAGTCCTGAAGGATAATGCGCGGTTCAAAATGTCTCTCGGACACCGCTGATGTCTCGGCGAGGCGTTTATGTTCTCGATTAAGATTTATTTTCCCATTGTAGTCTGCGCGACTCCTCCTTTGGCGCACGAAACAGCGACTGCTTACGATCGCTGGTGCTCCGGCTGCTCTTTTTGACCGGGTAGCCCGACTTGCATCCCAGCGCGAAGCAGCGTGTGTGTGTCCTTCTTTTTCCTTGCATTTATGACCGAGACGGCAACGGAACGGTGAAGACTCCCCATCACTACACCACAAAGAAAAGTGCTACGGTGCTACATTCGGGAGAAGCGTACCGCCTCAGCTTCGTCGTCGTCTTCGCTCATCGCACATCTGCCATCTGCCACAAATTCTCCTAGGGCTCGGAACTCCGCCGCCACTCGCGGCCATCTACGTTGACCGTCTTCACGCGGCCCATTGTAAGCGGGCGCCGCTCTTGCCACTACGTTCTCTAGAACGCTGTAACATAGGTTCGCCATTCCGAAACAAGAAAGAAGCTTACCTAAAAAGAACTCGCCTCAAAAAAGAAAAGAAAGACGTTTACAAATTTCTGTAACGCGGAATCAGAGCGCAGCTCTTGAGGAGGAGGAGGAAGGGAGGGTACAGAGGGGAGGGTATGCCCCTCCTTCTCTTCCTCCGTACCCTCTTCTCCCCTCTTCCTCTCCTTCTCCCGTCCTCCTCCCCTCCTACTCTGCTCCTCGTCCTCCCGTCCTTCCTCCTCCTCTTTCCTCCTCCCCTCCTCCTTCTTTTCTGCTCCTCCTCCTCTCCCCTCTTTCTCCTCCTTCCAACTCCTCCTCCCCTCCTCCTCCATCCTTCCTCTTCTTTTCCCCACCTCCTCCCATTCTCCTCTCCTCATCCCCTCCTCCTCATCTCCCCTCCTCCTCCTCCCTACTCCTCCAATCCGCTCCTCCTCCCCCTCGCTACTACTCCTTGTCATCCGTACCTTCCCTCCTCCTCCTCCGCACTTAACGTCAATTTTCCAGCTAAATCTATCGGAGAAACTGAATTTGTTCATAGGTGGCGTGACACCAAGTCATGTGACGTGATTTTTCCCGCCTTATTTAGCAGAGAAACTGAAGTATTGTTGAGGTCCCGTGACGTCAATTTTGCCACTAAATTTAGTAGGGAATTAAATTGCTGTCGAGGTCAGCGTGACGTCAATTTTCCCGCTTAATTTGGCAGAGAAACTGAATTTGTCCATAGGTGACGTGACACCCAGACATGTGACGTCATTTCCCCCGCTAAATTTAGTAGGGAAACTGAACTAGTGTGGAGGTCAAGCGACGTCAATTTTCCGGCTAAATTTAGCGGGGAATTGAGTTTCTTTAGAGGTCACGTTACGTCAATTTTTCCTCTTAATCTAGCAGAAAAACTGAATTTGTTCACAGGTGAAAAAAACAAACAAAACATGCCATCAAAAATTGAATTTTTTCTAAATGAAACATTATTTTCATCGCTTGCTCATGCAAGCGGCGACAAAAAAAAAAAAAAAAAAAAAGAAAAAAAAGAGAGTTTAGTTTGGAGGGGCGGGGAACAAACCGAGAATGAAACCAGACGGGAATGCGAACGAGTATGCTCGGACGTGGCCCTCGAAGGGTTAACGCCTCCAGTCCAGCCTACATTTGCAGGTATTTTTGTGTTCTCCTTGAAGCCGAAAGAAAAACTCTTTAAAAGCCTCGGACTCAGTGCCGAAGGTTACCTAAGCAGCTCCCTGCGGGTTTGTTTTCGAGTTCTCATTTGTACCATGCCTGTTATGTTCTAAACTGCAGTTATTAGCGGCGAGATGTTACAGTGGCGCCCTGGCTTGATTCCCTCTCGTGACGTCATGACCTTGCGAACAATAAGTTAGATGGTGTTTGTAATGAGCATGTTGGAAGCTTGAAATCATAGCGCTGTGAAACCAACTTTGCCAACACCGTCAAAACTGAAGTTCACACATTCCTCTTATTTTTGTCGATGAGAAATCCTTTGCTGACGTCATAGTCAGCATTCGGCCAATCGTGGTAGGCCGACCAAAGCGACGCTTTCGATCGCGCACGTCTGCAAATACCGGTTCTCAGAAATGTACAGCAGTCCTTACCAGAAGCACAATGAAAGCTTCTGCTAAGACTGCTGTACTTTTCTGAAAACCGGTATAACTGCAGTTTAGAGCAACAGGCATGGTACAATTGTTTTAATCTTTACGTCTGGCGAGCCAGTAACGCAAATTATGCACGGAATTTTAGTTTCTGAATACGGTTTCGCATGGGTCACGCGAACAATGCGCTCGCGATCGTACAAGCTTGATGAAATCCCTCATATTGTTTAACATTCATTCCTTGATGAACAGTGCACGGCGAAAGCATGCGGCCTTCACTTTCAATGAGAGATAACAAAACTAATCAAAATAAAAAAATAAATTGTGCCGAAGCGCGAAATTAAACACAAAAAGAGAACTCAGGAAAACGCGAGGTCGGATTCGTTCGACTCAGGTTCGACTGTAACGTATTAAGTAAACAAACCTGACGTCAAAATAGAAAAACGAAACCCGAAAAAAGAGTTAATTAACATTTTTAGGAATGAAAAATAAAAAAAAAAATAACAAGATTTGACACGTTTAGCCCGTAATCTGTCAAGTGCCCAGCACGGAAGGTATACAAGCTCGTGATCAAGTACTTGAGGCGAAATGAACATGCCAGCTGAAAGCGCGGCAATCAAACTCCTCTTCTCGAGAAGATTACGTTTTCTCAACGCCGAAGTGTGTCGTCTGCACTTCGGCATTGAGAAACGTCGAAACACAGACACACACCTTGGCACTGCAATGCAAACATAGTTATTTTCTTTTCTCTTTTACTTTGTTTACTCTGCCACGTGACGTTTATCGACTAAACTCAAAAAGGAGCTGAAATGTCTCTCGAAGTGTCGTAAATCGTTGCAGAGCGAATATAGGTCTTCGAAGCCAGGCGTGAAAAGATTAAGGATGAAACTGGGGACTTGAATGGGAAACCGAGGGGGGCCGCTAAAGAAAGTGTGGCGATAGCCACTGGGAAAAGAAGAAGAAGGTCGCGTGAAATTAAAGAGCCAGAACAGTTCGATTTTGGAATTCATCAGACGTAGTCGCTTTTCGTCTGTCTTTTTCTACATTTGGAACTCCTGTTGATGTTGCACGTCTTCTCGCAGTGCTGTGATTTCATCTCGAGTAACCGCGGCACTGCGAGAAGACGTGCAACATCTACAGGAGTTCCAAACGTAGAAAAAGACAGACGAAAAGTGACTGCGTCTGATGAATTCCAACGTTTAGAACTCCTGACGACGTGTTCTTCGAACACGTCGTCAGACATCTTTTTTAGGATCAATGTTACGGGACCGTAACACAAGGAAACGACGCGCTTCAGAGAGCAGAGTGTTTTAGGGAACCGTTTTCGCACATCCGATACGGTATACGATGGGCCCTCCGGTACGAACTGCGCATGCGCAATTCCAGAAGACTCGCGCATGCGCAGTGGGTACCAGAGGGCCCGTCGTACAGTATATCGTATGTGCCAAAACGGTTCCCTAAAACACTCTGCTATCTGCGGGTTGTATTCTGTATGATGAATACGTGACAATGTGACCGTGGCTTTAGGGCTTGATTTCTCGCTAGCTTTTGCATACGCAGAAAAAACATCAACAACATTACGGCGTGGCTCATGTTCACGCATCATGCTTCGTGGTTGGTTCTTAGCCTTTGCTATTGGCAAATACTGCCATCTCATTGGCTGCGGAGTTATAATGAGATGCGCGGGACCTGCCATCGTGCCCCGAGTGTCTTTGAACTAGCGGGGACTATTTGAGAAAAATAGCGAATCTCAACGTTTCCAAGTCTCGCGCATTCGCGCGCCCCTGCATCTTCATTTACGCGAGTTTTTTGTTGTTATATCGAGAAATATATATTGTGCAGAGGCGTGTCACAATTCGCACAAATGGCGGCAATGCAGCGCACAGATTGGTATTTATATAAGGTTCGTGTGCAGTTGAAAGGCCTTAACCTTCGGTAAAAGGTATACAAATATGAGCGGGTATACACTGCTTTGGCGGGTTTGGAAGCAGGTTTGGTCGCTGTGCCGGTTATAGACGTTTCCACTGTTTACAAAAATCACAGTCCACACGTGTTAAATCACAGTCCAGAACGCGCACGTTCGTCGCTTCGGAAAGCGAGCAAATCACGCGCCATACGCACGAACACTGAAAATGGAACCTGCCAAGTGTCCTTTTTTGGAAAGGTCTATATCAAGAGCCGAAAAGCGTCACATAGAAGAGAGATCGTGTTTGGAATCCTTTTCTTCATTACCGCGGAGGTGATCGTGGTGGAGTATATATAGTGTGACCCAAGTCACCAGGCTCGATCTAATATACACCATAAAAATCGACGCCTTCACGTAGCAATCTAACCCTTCCATGAAAGGTGTATTTCACCGGTCGTTTTTTTCTTTGTATAATTACAAAGCGTAGCTCTCTTTCTGTAAAAAATAGGGCCAAGAAACTTGCCAGGGTTAACACACCCCGCAACTCGACTTGGTCGTCTGCGTCGCCGCCCGCCGTTCACCCTGGCAAGTTGCTTGGCCCTATTTGTTACAGAAGAAGAGTTCCGCTTTGTAATTTTACAAGAAAAAAACCGACCTGTGAAATACACTTTCGACGAAAAGCTTAGATTGCTACGTGCAGGCGTCGATTTTTACGGTCCATTTTCGATCGAACCTGTGAATTTCCACATTGATGTCGCAAGTTGCAATAAGCCTTAACTTTTTTTTTTTTTCATCTGACAGTTTGGGGGTCAACGTACGTTATCTATGTCCAATAAAAAGGTGTTTTTGTTGAGGAATGTTGTTCGCCTCCTGAAGTATGCCATACGCGTTTGTTTACCAATACTAAAATAATAAAACAGTTAGTTCCCTCGATCGTTTTGTTCTCTGGTTTGCTATTATTACCTTCATCAACACACTTCCCGCAATTTATGTGTAGTTTTTTTCCTGTGTTATTTCGGTGCGCGCTATTTCAAAGTTTTAACGTTGTGCTTTTTTATAACGCGATTGTTTTTTTTTTTTTTGCGGGTTGTTAAATCTTTTAAAGCCATTCAGTGGTCACTCGATATGAGCGTCATCACTGTCCCATGGCAAGTGCCCTTACAAACTTGTTTTTGTTTTCTTGCCGGGCCCTTGAAAAGAAAAAGAAAACAAGAAAAAAATATACTATAGACGAAAGCGGCAAGTATTTTCATAAAGAAAGAAAATATACGAATGTGTTGTCTGCGTCTGTTTTAAAGCAAATTTAAGTTTACCCTATATCTTTTGTTATGCCACATCGGGCATGTATGGCCTTGAACCATGTCCCCCCCAACAGATATTGTGTTGTCACGAAGAGATTGTCTTTTGTGTAGGCATGTAGCCAAACACAGAAGGAGATGTAAGATGATTTAAGAGTGCCCTGAAGAAGTTTCTGAGATGGCCTAAATATGGCGATAACTCACTGTGCTGGCACTAAGCATCCTAAATCATGACGATACGCGGCTGATTTTTCCATTAAAAGAGCAGTCAAAGATCGCAACATACCGAGGTCATCTTCAGCGATGGCAGGAGCATGTTCCGAAGCCAGGACCACTGACAGCCAATAGCAAGCGAAGGTTCCTCGCACCTCCCTCCAGCCAATGGAACCGCGGAGTTGTATTTCGAACGCGCGCTGCTTGCTGCCCCTGCCATAGAGTTATTATAATGTATGCTAGAGGTTCAACTGGCGCTAGTGTCTATGCGACTTCCGTGACGCAAATTGAAGCAGACAGCAACCAGTCTACTTTTGCGGTGCTCCTGTGCATTCCTATGGGAAAACGCACGTGCATTTTGTCTCTTCACCGGAAAATAACATGGAACACTTTGGTTATTTGGATCGTACCGAATAGTATGTACTTTTATTAACACTGTAAAAGTGTAATTGCTTTAGTTAACGCATTTTTCATCATCAGCGAACGATGTTTAACTTCACTATATTTCAGGCCCAAACCTCTCTTCCATAATAGGTATGTAAAAACGAGCGACGATTCTAAGCAAAATAACGATCGGGAGGAATGTACAGTGTGTTCAAGTTTCACCAGCATTCTGGTGACGCTAATATATTGCTAATATGCCAGTGCTGTCACTATAATGAAAATGACCCCGTCGTGCATCTTTATAAGCGGATAAAACATTCAAAACGTAAAGAATAAGGTACGTGGGCTATGAAAGGTGTCTCTAATTATTATTTTCTCTGCCGGGCAGCTTTCATTAGACACTTGCTCCCAAAGATTTTGAAGCGTGCAGGCGATGTTTTGAACGCAGAACAAGTGTCTTCGCACAGAGAAAAAAAAATAAAGCATACTTACTTATTGAAAATCGGACTATATTACTTAAACATATAAAATAGCGCAAAAAAGACAAGGACAAGAAGTACACAGGACAAGCGCTGACCAAAACTCAGTAGTCTGCGCGGCAAGACGGCGAAATGAACGAAAGTTCTCCTCAGCTACACAGTCAGTGTAATACGTGTAGCACAGGACACGCAACATGTCATAGAAGAGCCGGACTTGGCGCCAGAGTTCGGAGCTCAGTATCTTCGAAATCCGCTTGACGTGGCCAAAGGACGGTCTGACGAATCCAAAAAGAGTAGGTATACTTCCGCGGGTACCAGTCCTTTCATCACGCAAAACGAGAAAAGTCTTGCACGACAAGTAGCAAAGGCGTTATGGCTGACCAGACACGAAGCTGATTCACTAAACTCAGTAGTCTGCGCGGCAAGACGGCTAAATGAACTTTCGTTCATTTCGCCGTCTTGCCGCGCAGACTACCGAGTTTTGGTCAGCGCTTGTCTTGTGGACTTCTTGTCCTTGTCGTTTTTGCGCTATTTTATATGTTTAACTAAGGTGAACCAACTAGCCCAACAACGTACCCTACTGGACTATATTACGTGGCCTTAAATTTATTTTGATCGTACATGCGCAGGAAGTTACCGATTCAGTGTTACTGCGTAGTTCTTGTCGTCTCTCTTGGCTTTCCGGAAAAGCGCCGGCGCTGAGTTCCCGCTAACAGCGTCCGACAGTGCACATAAATACGTGTACGAAGTCGTTTTAGCACCGTTTTTAATGCAATGAACTCGAAAGACAAACGCCGTAACTGACCATTTATTTCATCTGCCTGACTGAGAAATGTTACAAGCTACCTAGTGCTTACAAATTATTCAGGGTACAGTATCTGCTCTTATAATCGAGCGTGGGGAGAAAATGCACTCACTTTTTCCCATAACGGAAGTCGATCTTCAACTGGTTGCTGTCTTCTTCACTTTGCGACAGCACACAATCAATCAATCAATCAATCAATCAATCAATCAATCAATCAATCAATCAATCAATCAATCAATCAATCAATCAATCAATCAATCAATCAATCAATCAATCAATCAATCAATCAATCAATCAATTTGATTGATTGAGCGCTGGTTGAACCTCTAGTGTACATCATAATAACTCTATGGCCCCATACAGCCCGGACTACCATTCAACCCAGCGAGTGCGCGCTCTAGGGTTGACAACCAAACTCATCACTTCCCCCCCCAAAAAAAAACAAACAAACAAAAAAAAAAGAAACAAACAAACAACAACAACATATATATATATATATATATATATATATATATATAGTGCGCTGTTTTTTAGACGAATATTTGCGGTATTATGTTTCCTCACTGGGCAAAATTAACACTTTTTGACTGTTCTTATTTGCTTTTATCATCTACAGAAGCTTACACATTTTGTAATAACAGCGTTTGCAATCTCAGCAAAATGTCGAGTTTTCATTGGTCACATACCGTCCTGGCTGGCAGAAGAATGCTTCTCCCATCGCCGGAGATGACCTCGGCGTGTTCGATCTTTGATTGCTTTTTTAATAGGAAAATTAGCCACGCATCGTTACGATTTATGGAGTCCTTGGATGTTTAGATACCCGTCAGTGCTTGTCCTTTTTATCTCTTTTTTGTTTGCATGACTGGAATGTTCCAGATGACTCGAGAATCTTGTTGTTTGTTCGATCTCGGAAACAAATCGCTTCCAAAAAGAGCTTCGCATGAATGCTAAAGACAGTCGTCTTTCCGCCGCCGTCAAAGTATATACTTACAGTCTTTGCTATATTGTTTCGCGGCACAAGTTCGCCGCATTAAGCGTTCATTTTAAGTTTTATTAATCAAGTTTGCGTTTTTATTCGTGACAATATTTAGGCGCTCTCAGAAACCTCCTCAGGGCACCTTTAAGAACTTATATGCAACTATATAATTTGTAATTAAGCAATAATGTTCTCCGTCCTCGAGGGATCTTTTGTGCAGACTGAGACGGAAACGTATCGATCTTGGCGGTCCCTTGCTCAGTCTTTTCTAACGTACCGAGAAAAGGTGAGTCAGGCCAGAAACGTTTCCGAATTTGTTTTTCTAAGAAGATTTTCTCAACGACTGTGGACAGTATTGTTTGATGACATCACTCGCGAGTGAATGGCCTTTTCCTTTTATCCAGGCGTGGTTCGTCGTATTTGTTTATTATGTAGAAGTTCGGATATGTTTATTGGACCAATCACATAGAAAATGTTTCCTTTTTTAGTACCGTAGAGTACCGAATAAACGCCCATCTGCAACGGAGGGATACTGCTATAAAATAGGAAACTGACGATCTATTTTGGGGGAATTTTATGACACGACCCTGCCATAAAGTCTTTCGGTATTTTATGACGGGGTCGTCGGTCGAATCCGAATTTGGACCTAGTGTGACCAAGTATGGTAGACCCTCATCTCGAAATACGCTTCTCGTCGTCCAAGTTTCATGAGGTCAAGTGGTTGCCTCTCCGGATCGCCATATATCTAAAGTCACTGGATCCTGGAAATAGCGTAGCACCGATTGGTCTTCGTGCGGTTGCCATTTTGGGTGCATGGAATGAGCAGTTTGCTCGTCGACCTCTGCTGTCTTAGCGAGGCGATCCGAAATTCGTGGTGCCAGGTTGCTCTGTATACGGACAGAATTCAGGGAAAGGAGGAAATGAGAGCGCGCGGGGAGGCCAGAGCACCGAGCTCTGGTTTGGAATGACTAGTTGGTAGGCGCAAAGCTAGTCGTCACTGGTATCTTAACTAACACGGGTCGCGGTTCGCGCTTCCCACCTCATGATTGGATTTTCGGGTGCTGTGAGCGCTTAATGCCGGACGCCGAACGCCGGCGTCCGGCGTTCGAACCGTGAGTAGAGTGTCCAGACTGGTACCTTTACAAGCAGTCCAATGACTTGTGATCGATTACTTTTTAGAACAATTTCGTAATAATGCGAACACATTTATGAGGAAGAAATTATGAGAGTAATTTGGTTACTTTCGAAGTTAGTTAAAGCTACCTGTAACCGCCACTATTTTCCCCTCCCCTTCTTAATGGACCCCTCGGTCTGTACAAGCTTCCTACGATGGAACACTCGAATCAAGTCTCGGACTGTAGGGCGGTTCACCGAAATCGGTAGATTAAGAAGGTATGTAGCTTATAATTTGGCGAATCTAATCCAATAATAAACAGTATAAGAGACCCGGTTTCAGACCGGCAGGAACATTTGTCGTTATGAAAATCTTCGAGTGACGGCCAATTAGTTTTCTTCTCAAGTAATCGAGTAATCTAATTTAATAATTTTTAACCAATAGTGATTCTAATGGTAATCGATGACGTTTTTCGAGTAACGTGCTCAAGAATGGTAGGAACAAAGGCAGCTGGCATTGCCCCTATACCCACTAAAAAGTCCAATCAGAGCTCGCTGCTCTGATGCCCCCGATCGCTTTCATCACCTCTCCCGGAGTTCCTATCCGTATAAAGACTTTTCTTGTATAGCAAGATTTTGTTACATCTAGAACTATTATGTTATCCGCACACCGGTGAAACAATTGCGCACATTTTTGCACAGCCATCAAATGTGCTTGGAGGCATCGGAATTCTTTTTTTTTTTTTTTTGTGTTACGAATTACGCACGAAGAACAATGTAGTTTTAAGAGATCTGTGGAGATAAGCCAGATTGATAGGTTGATTGCATATACAGTGACAAGGACGCTTATTGTGGTGAGAAACGAGTTCAATGACTCGCCATCGGTTTATTGGCGCGGCTGGTTTAGAATGGCCATTTCGAAGCTTCAAAGATTTGAAAGGACCAAAAAAGGGCGATTGCCATGGAAGCAGATACCGTTTAGCCAATTGCCTTGCGATGGTTTGGTCGTCTGCTTGTTAATATCTGTGTGGGTCTTGCTAGCAGTCTGGGAAGGCAACGGCGCTACTTTCCTATCAGGATCCACTGACTTTAGCCATTATCGGCAGCGTCTGCAGGAGTAGTCGGCGACATAGGAAGCATAACCTGGTACTCGATTCTCTTACTTATCGGTCTTTATTCTGGCCTAAGACGAGCCGGGGATCGAGAACTCTACCTATCGGTGTCCATAAAGACCTCAGTACATGCCACCCGCGGGCGACTCCAAAATACAATGAATCGGACTAAACTTCCATTTATGCAACCCAAAGACTTACCGAGTTCTGTTGTCGACGGTGGCACTTGGGGGGGGGGGGGGGGGAGGGGGGGCATGCTTTAGCGTCTCATCAACACTATAAACGACGCCAATATCTGAGCGTCTGCGTGGAAACAATCGCAGTGATGTGACTTCTGCGCCATTTTCGCCAAACTGCGCCATTCTCGCCAAACTGCGCCAAAGTGGTTGCACTGTTACATCCTGCTACATCCTGCTACATTTCGGCAAAATGCGATGGATTTGCGCTCACGTGGCGCCAAGACGCAACTTTTTTCTTCATTAATACCAAAAAACACGGTCGAATCGTTGCGGTAAGCTTGTCCGAATTCGTAGAACTTTCGATTATTGCCCCGAATAATCTACTACTCGGTTTTATCTCTGTATGAAACACTGACAGCACTCGGAAGTCGCGCAATATTTTCATGTTCGTGGTCTGTTCTGGTAGGTTAGGGAACTTCGTTGAGTGCACTTCTCACTGCGCACTGGTGCTCTGCAGGGAAGCAAAAACTCCGAAGTAAGCATCGCGATGTTTTGAACTTGCTTCGCCGCAGCGCAGCCACGGACTAAAGGAAAAGCACTTCTCCAGAGCCAGGCGAAGCACACACTAGCGTCAAGTATATATATGGGTGATTTCATCTCAAATCGTGCAGGCAAAAAGGGTCGAATTTTTAATTTCGCTGAAAAAAATATATGTTATGGCGTCATCTCTAAAAACGCAGTAGCCGCAAACCGCAAGTTCGTAGGATTTTTGTTCTCGACTTAGGAATTTTAAGAGGCCGCGGCGGAAAGCAGTGTTTTTCACATCCGTCGTGGGTCGGATGTTTCGCTCGATCTCCCGCCGTGGATTTTCAGTCCAAATTATATTAAATTTTTTTAAGCAATCTGTGAGCACAGGTAAAAGGCTCTAATACCATGAAATAATTTTAGGCGTTTTGCTTTTTTTCTGTAAAAATGTCATAAACGCCCCCTCGGTTAATTGTCGACGAACTTTGACAATTAAATACTGGCGATCTACTTGGGTTACATCAATATTTTTTATTTCTATGGAGAGCCCAAAACACGCTCTTTATATGTATTATAAAATCACTCAGATGTGTAAAATATTCTTTGCGGGAAGTTTACGTTAATATTATGAGAAAACAAAAAAGTACCAATTTCGAAATCGATTTTCTCAAAAAACCCATTTTTGTTTTGTTTTGTTCAAATGTAGATATGATAGTTGTCTACTCGGAAAGGAAGTCGAGAAAGTGTGTATTTTGTTTGTATGTTCTATATTTAAGCATCAATATCGGAAAAAGACGTCTTCGTTTTGCAAGACTTAAGTCAGACATAGCGATCCGTGCGTTTCTATGAATCGTGAAAAAGGTTTTTTTTTTAAATTTTTTCTGCGTTTTGTAATTAATCAATTATGACAATGTTTTGTGCTATTGAATAGTTATTTATGTTTTGATAAGATAGGGAAACCACGAGAAACATATCAAGTCAGCAGGCCTAGTAGACCTTCAATGTCGAAGAGGCACAGCCGTTGTATTCTTTTGATTTATAAAACGTTCACTGTAAACTAGCATGACTAGGTATTAGCTGTCATATTACTAAGACATAGAAAGTCACCACATTATTGATATATTATATACAATTCTTTCCGAAACCAAACGCAAGGGTTTGTTCACCGCAGATCGCACAGATCACCAGGGAATGGCCTTTCACTTCCGTTATACACAAAAGTGATGACGCAGAAACAGTCCGAAGCACACGGAGAGATTGTCACGGAGAGGGGTAGAGACTAAAAATAAATAAATAAGAATAAAATTACCAAACTCCGATCTTAACGAAAATTGCGTTAAAAAATAAAATATTTAGGTTCGAGCGGTGGCAAGGCGATAGGTCCACGCCTGGTGGAGAGTCAGACAAAGAAGTCGACGAGGTAAAAAAAAGAAAATTAATCAAGACGGAAAAACTTAGCCGCACATGGCAAGAACAAAACACCAACTCCTCCGGGCATTCCCTAAACAGGACACAACCAATTGCGTGAGAACACGCTCTCTACAGCACTGTCAGGCCGCTACGCCATGACGAAATAAACCCAACAACTAAACAATGCTAACAAACAGTTAGTAAGAAAACATAAAAAAAAAAGTTCAGCAGAACCGCACCCGAGAAACAAAGTTCAGCGGGGCGAAGAAACGCACACGAAATAATAATAAAAAAAATAGTACCGACGCCGAGTCCAGTCCCACGACACTCAAGCCTGGCAGGATGACGGCGTCCAGATGATGCTCGAATCTATTCTTCACTCTGTTCCGCACAGCCATGACGGCTGTGCGGAACAGTGGCTGTGCGGAGCAGAGTGAAGAATAGATTTGAGCAGCGATGCGCGAGTAGGTAACCGAGACGTAACATGCTTCGAGCTTCATATCGTGAGAGGAGCTTTCAAGGTACACTCTTAGCAAGTACCGTGTATTTGGTGAATATTTTGGGTGAAAAACACGCTATTTACACAAATTACCATACATTTACACGCTGAGTAATGGATAATTCGTTCAAAAATCATGAGGTTGTAAAAAACGTGTTTTCGTTCGGTCATACACGCATGGCCGTGTAGCCGACCTCGAAAACGCGCATCACCCCCGGCGACGACCGCAGCACTTCCGGCTATCGAAGCACCGGAATGCTTGGGGACACACCTAGAAAGGACCGTCGAGACAAATTCCGCGGAAAGAAACATGTCTCGGAGACAGATAGGCACCAACAGCAATTACGGCATGTCGCGGGACGGGGCGAACCCCGCGCTTACCGCGCTTGCTGCCATTCTTGTCATTGATTCTGGTCGATGGCAATGCGGCTTCCCGCTTGTCGCCCATGTTGTATTTATTTTAGGGGTCTTGATAGTAGTTTCTTACACACCACAAATAAAGTTATGGGTCTAATTACTCGTTCTAAACAGTTAAAATGGATATAAAAAGCGTGCCCTCGATCTGAACACGTGATATTGCAGTTGGTTTCGTTTTGGCTTCAACCCTTCAACTGAAAGCGAAGGTACCGCCGCTCAACACCTCCTAGAGAAGAAGGCCATAACGCTCTGAGAGGTTACGTCACAATGTCGGAGGAAGGAAGGCCATGGCGCAACTACGTGAGAAAATATCTGCTATCGATGCTAGCGACGTAAAAAAATGTTTCTTGTCAAGCGGCGCGGTGGTGTCGTGCGCGTTTATCCGACATTAATATACGTTTTAAAGGCGCAGTCTTGTACATTTTATAATATATATATTATATAAACGTAATGTACAACGCGTTACCAAGGTTGAGAGTACCAAATTTATATTTATGAGTATCTCCGTAACCGCGGGACTACGTGCATTCCCGCCACTCCCCAGACTTTTCGAAAGAACCGGCTCCGATCCTCCGATGCCACATCGTCCCTCATATGGGCTCCGATTCTGGTACGTTTACGTTGTGTGTGAGCTGCTGACTGCCTGAAAAGGAACGCTGAGACATTTCAGAAGGGAAGGAAACCGAAGAAAAATCCAGTCATTGTCGCAGGGAGCGCACACGAGCAAGAGATGGGTCGACAAATTTAAGCCTTTCGTCGCCGCTGCTCTCGTGTGTGGTACTGTTTTGAAACTTGTTTCCCGTCGTATT
Source organism: Ixodes persulcatus (assembly GCA_013358835.2). Taxonomy (NCBI): domain Eukaryota; kingdom Metazoa; phylum Arthropoda; class Arachnida; order Ixodida; family Ixodidae; genus Ixodes; species Ixodes persulcatus. The sequence goes on along the minus strand of JABSTQ010010757.1, from coordinate 110,949 downwards.
TCTGTGATCACCGTAGTCTCGGGTAGTTATTTTGTGTTCGCTTGATACTACGGCATTTACGTGGATTTGTGAAACAAGTCCGGTTTGAGTGACATGTGTGACAACTAGCCAACGATGACTCTGGTCGATTAATCGATAGACCTCTCTCGACAGAGAGAGCCCTCTTGGAGTTCGTGTTCAAATGTTTTCGTCACGGATATTGTGGGACGTATAGATACGATCGACAGGTGAGAAACAACTTATTTACGGGCTTTCTTGGTCATGTAGGACGCAAGTAAAATGCTGCAATCGTTTTTTTAGAGCGAGCTCTTATGCGCCCGTTTCCAGCTTGAGCGGCGTCGGCGTCGCCGTCGGCGTCACCGCGCGGTGCATTATGGGATGCGTGACGTCACTGATGACGTCATCGGCATCCGCATCGTCATCGTCACTGATGACGTCATCAGTGACGTCACTGATGACGTCATCGTCACGTGACCCCCAGGTCACGTGACCCCACGAGGTCACGTGACCCCCTCCCGAGGTCACTTGACCCACCCCCCCCCCCAGTACCTTCCCTCCTCCTCCTCAAGAGCTGCTCTCTAATTCGGTGTTACAGGGAGTTGTAAACGGCTTTCACTTTTTTAATCGCGTGATAGATTGGAATTTTGTTCTTTGTCGTTATTCGTGTGCAGTTGTGTCGACATTTGCAAATACGCGCGGTAATCTAGTTTTCACTGGAAGGTGAAAAACAAGTTTGTGAGATTATTCAAAGTGCGTTGTTTGTGGTTGTGTGTTTATTTATACTAAAGTTATTTATTGCCTTTACCGCGTTTAAACTAGAATCTTAACTGTATTAAGGTAATAGTATTATTATATACAAAATAAGTTATATTTTGTTCTAAGGCAGCTCGAGCCCATAGAAAGAAGTAAATTAGTTGACTAAGTCAGTGGTTCTCAAATGGGGGCCCGCGAGACCCTCAACAATTTTTTTTTTTATTTGGCACATTTTTTGTAGTTCAGTCCGGCCGTGACTAATTTGCAACCTGCTTCCGGAACTACGACAGCAATAAAAGGCACCTGTTTCATGCTCCAGACGTGTAAACTTACTTACGTACCCCCCCCCCCCCCCCCCCCCACTGGAAGGGGTCCCCCATCACTGCCAGCGGTCCGCAAGGGGTCCCCGACACATCCATGGCTGAGAACCACTGGACTAAGTAGTAAGTTTAGTACCCCTGCCCCACGGAAAAGTTAATGTATTTTCATTCAGTGATATAGGATTGAATCAGCTCGCCGTCTTGAGTGATTATACGAGCGCCGCCAGCGGATTTGTCGACCCCATAATGCCATTCGATTGAAATTACATTAATTTTGCCACGTGGCCGGAGTATGATGCAAGAATTCAGTGACTGCACGTGATAATGTCGCTTACATGATCGTAAGTGACACTTGTATTGCCTTGTCCGCGTTGACTACGTCTACCTGATTTTTAACTGACCTGTTTTGCTGTTTCCAATCACTGCGTGTCTCGCCATTTTGTCGAAGTATTTCTGTATGAAATATGCATTCCTACAACAATAATTGCGTGACTCAATGTTTTCGACTTAAAACAATCACATTTTTCTATAGACGTATTATACGCATACCTCGTGCCATTTCGTACCGATTATTTAGCGGTGTAATATTTTGCTCGTGTAATAAAGTGTTTTCCAGACCCGTTGCTATGTGCAGATTTCATTTTAGCTAATATGATACGCGTATGTGACTAAAAACGCGTTACGACGGTCGATCCACGCGCGCTGCCTTCGCTTCGACGCGCGCCTCCGATGGCCTTCCTTTGCGACGCCACGAGAAGAGCGCTACGGCCTTCTTCTCTAGGAGGTGTTGCGCCGCCTCCCATGCACCCTCCTCAGAATTTACGGCGCTTCATGGTGGCCGCCATATTAAAACTTTATACCAGTGTTGCTGCATCTGTAGGTCATCTTTAAGTTAGAGCTGACAGAGAAAATCTGGCCACGGCGCAACGCCGATGTACGCTGGAAGCTAGAGCCGGTTTGCTTTCGTTGTTTTTGATTGGTCGGAAAAAATCTGGCAACAACTCACGTTTAACATTACGCCGGTATTGTTTTGGTTTGTCGGGACGCGAGAAGCTCGTAGCTTTGCAAGGACATGTTGCGAAGACGTGACCGGAGAAGTGCCCCTGTGATGTTCCCGGAAGACGGAAAGTATCATTCGTAAGCGTCGAGTGTGCTGTGAAAGCGAAGGGAGTCACAGGGTTCACGAGTGCGCGACCACAAGCCAAGGTTCACGACAGCGCTGCGTTGACTTCGGCGATCTCGTTCTGTTTGGCGCAACACGGCGATGCGAAAAAGAGCTGAAACGTTCGTGGTGTGTGGTGCGGTGCTCGGAGGTAGAAGCCCACACTAACACGAAGCGCAAATTGGTTATTGTGGGGATGAGGTTCAACGGGTTCAGTCCCGTCGTCGTTAGCTGATTCGGTCCAGCTGGTCCGGGAGGACGCAGCGAGCGTTTTTAAAAGTAAATTTTCCTTCGTTCCGTTTCAAAATGTGGAAGTATCCCGACGTATATCGTAACCAGGGGGATAAAGCAAGAAAACTCAAGAGGCAGCTCATCATCTGTGCCACAAGAAGAAAATCGGACACCGTATGCTGGGAACTTTGCCGACCTCCATCGATCCTTGGGTGGCATGAGCATTTTGTGGTCATATTCGTACATGAGGTGAACTGTTACTGGAATTAGGTCGACTCATCCTTCTGCAGCTTACAGGGCGTTACCAAAGCTACGGCACCAGCGAGCCAACCGGAACATTAGGCGGAGGGACGTGACTACATATTGTGGGAGTATACTCTTCCTACATTGAACTCTCACAAACCTTGCTTCGTTGCTCTGAATAGCTCCAAAGGGCGGAAGCGTTTTTTCTTTGCAAAATTAGTCTGAAACAGAGTGTAGCTGTAATGTGGCCACTGAATTGACATTGCGGCATAACATTCCTCATGAGAGTTCTGACAATTATGAATGTCGCAGCCACAAGTGATCCCTTGACAATAATCTGCAACTCGTCATATGACAAACTGCGTAAATGGTTGGGCAAGTGTAGTAGAGGCATTTTCGCATATCTGGAAAAAAACAGTGGCTGTTAGGTCTCTCTTCCTCATCACCATCTAACTCAGTCAGGGCTGTGTTGAAAACCCCTTTCAAGTCATTAGACAGAAAGGAAGTTTCTGGGATACCGCTGACACATAATAATTTCCGGCATCTATGAGACACTTGAGAAGGAAAACCTTATGCAGTTGCAACCTGCGAACCAGGTTGCAAACTCTGAGGACGACTTAGGTTAAATCCTGCTTTGTACGAGTGGTCTCTCAGCTTTTGGCATGCAAACAGTTTAGCAGTTATGGCAATTGGAATTTCAGGCTCCTCTATACTGGAACTGTCCCATCAGCACAACAACCACAGCTGGTTGTCGTGCCAGTAGACCTCGTTCTGAAGTCACCAGAAGAAAACAACAATAACCAGTTGCCAGTGGTCAAGAACAAGACTTTTTTCTCACTTGAGCTTGGATAATGTGTTCTTTAATTAGTTTTCTCAAAGCCCCTTTGACACGCAATGGCACACATACCCTAGCTCAGTGAACACCCTACCTGTTAGTAGTATTTCCAGTTTTTGCTAAATCACGGAAAGAGCCCTTGCAGAAGAAGGTAGTGTTGTGAAAAAGCAAATTTTTAATTCCTCATACCGGAGATTCTTATCTGTTGGAGTTTGGATAGGAGCAAGTTGTGGTCTGCGCTGTTAAAAGCCTTTCTGAAGTCTAACTGGACAATCTCGCACGGAGTTTGGTTTTCGAGGCTGGTGCTGAGTGCATGGGTGACAGCTGCAAGGGCCGATTCGCAGCTTTGCCGGGGTGGAAACCGTATTGGTGGGCTCTAAGGAAGTTTGATTGCTCGAGGTGGGCTAAGAGTCGCTTGTTAATAGAAAGTTTTAGTAGACCGTGTTTCCCCCTTCGCTAGCCCTCCGCTACTTAGAAACCGCCACTGCGCCTGTGCGCCGATGGCCTTGGCTGTAGAGTTCCGGATAGCGGAGGGAGAAACACGGTCTACAAAACTCGCTAATGACTCCATTGTTTGGCAAACGATGGAGGTTATGGAGATTGGTCGGTATGAGTGGATGTCAGACTTGAGGGGGCAGCCGTGTCCCTTTTCGAGAAGTCGTTACTGATCCAACTTTCCAGGATTTAGGAAAAGAGCTGTGGGAGAGAAAATCGTTGAAAAGGCGAGTGAGTACGGGGGAGATACGGCCAGCACAGGATTTAAGCAATGCGGGGTGGAGGCCGTCTGGTCCAGGGCGTTGAGAGGAGTTGACACGGGCAAGGGCTTCGTAGGTTTCACTTTGAAGAATGACTGTGGAAGAGAGTGTGGTTGCTGGGTTGGCCTCGACTGGCAGAGTTGTGGGTTGAGTGGGACAAAGGTTAGGCGTGGTAGGGTCGACTAATGCTGCAGTTTGAGAAAAGTGATAAGAGAAGAGCTCTGCTATGTCGTCAAGAATGGAATAGGGACCTGCCATGATGTGTGAATGCTGGCGCATGGAACATTTTTCGTTGATTGTAGAAACATGCCTAAGACTTTGGGCTGGCGGGTTGCTCTTGCTGCTAGTTGCTGTAGGTAATCGTTAATGGGAGATATGGAAGGGATGCTTGACTTCGGTATGTGCTTGGTTAAGATGAGTGGGATTTAGAGTTTTTTGCGCTTTCTTGAATAGCCAGTGTTCACGTCTGATTAAGGCTGCGATCTCCTTTGTCATCCATGGAAGTCTGCCGCGCCTCCTGTTGTTCCTTAAGGTGAACAGCATTTGTGCTGAATTGCTTATATGTCGAGCGAGATGGCGGTAGGCCTCGTAAGCCGATGGGTGATCAAACACGATGGACCAGGGAGCGAGGTGGATGAGTTCATTGAGATGAGGGGAATCGGTTTTTTAGAACTGCTGGAACTCCTTGGCTTGATGACCTCGCTTAGGAACTGAGCAATGGATATTGGTGAGGAAGAGCGCTGTGATAACTGCCTGGTAGGCTGGATTTGACTGTGCAGCTATAGGATAAGGTGGGATTATTGGTGCGAGCGAGGTCGAGGAATGTGTAGCGTTGCAGTTTCGAAAAATGTAGGATGGGGCGTCACGAAGTTGGGTGAGGCCAGCAGTTTCCAGTACGTCTAACAGCATGTCATCGAGTGGATCAGATGAACAGTGCAGAGAAGCCTGCTTGGGTCGATGCGCTGTAGGCTTCTCTTGGAGGAGGGCGTACGATTGTTCACGGAAGGAGGGTGGGCAATGGTAGACACCAGAAGAGGCTTTCCATGTTTGCAAAAGACCTCGACGAAGGTGGCTTCTAAACCTGGAGGGGTGAGGTAGTCGAGAGGGCAGGTGTTTCGGCATGGCAAGGACGGACGCACCCGCCCCCAGTTGGGGGACGGTCTTGCTGGAATACAGAGAATTGTATGAGGTTGATTAATTGCCCACCGAAGACAGGCGTCCAGCCATGTCTCGCACACAGCGAATATTGTATTCGGGAAAGATTAGTTCAGTGCTTTAAAGTCAGGTAGCTTGGTCTTTAGGAAGCGAACGTTGGAAAACCTAATGGGATTGGAGCCTGCAGACTCCAATCGCACACTTTTCGCATGACAACTACGCCAAACGCGGAGTTGTTGTGCAAACGGTGAACGCTGCCGAACAGAGAGCTGCTTGGTAGAGCTGGGAATGATGGTGGGGTACGCAGGGGCTCCGTGCTGCTTAGGGGATGGAAAGAGGTCATCGGCCAGGGGTGGGAGCTGACATGCCGCACAGAGCCTTTCAGTTGAAAATGAGGAGAGGCGTCTATAGAAAGCGAGAGAGACATCTTCGAATTTCTGGTAGAACCACAAATCACAAACGTCGCATTGGAGAGCGGCGACATTGTCGAACATAGACCGGGAACACCGGGAGCAGGTGGGACGTGGGCCGAAGTTTGAAGGTACATCACCAGTGATCAGCAATAACAGGATTAGGTGAGGTTTATGGTGAGGGTGACGAGTGAAGAATGCTCAGCCAGGAGGTCGCTTCCACGGACGGTGATGCTCAATGGTGATGCTGCAGTCAGAAAGAGGCATTCTAGGTGCTTATGGTTTGTCGATGATAAGTGATAGTTTTCTCGAAGGGCCAGAAGCCCCGTTAGGCAGATCATGAGACGGAGAGTTGTAAACGCGCGCCGGCATAGAACCTAACCTGTAAACATTGTGCTGAAAAAATTGACTCGCTAGATCTGACATACGTCATAGAAAACTGACCAAGTGTGTTGAACGTTCATCTTGGGGGGAAAAGGACGGGCAGGTCAAATGCACCTCCAAACGCAGCTTTATTCTTAACCATATTAGCCTGTAGTTACTGTTAACGCAACTGGTTTGTAATCACACGTTATTTAAAGCAATGTAGCGTCTGAATTTCACGGAAAAATTGACTTCACGTGACCTGTGCACCAATTCCGTTTCCTTCGCTAAATATGGCGGGAAAATTAATTTCACGTTACCTGACGTCATATGTACTACGAACAAATCCAGGTTCCCCGCTAAATTTGGTGAGAATATGGATGTCACGTGACCCGACGTCACGGGCCCTACAATTTAACTTCCCCGCTAAATTTGGTGGAAAAATTGACGTCCCGTAACCTATGCACGAATTCAGTTTCCCCGCTAAATTTGGTGAGAAACGTGGGTCCCGTGACGTCAAATCGCGGTACCTACAAAAAAAAAATCTTAGGTTCTCGCTAGATTTAGCGGCAAAACTTACGTCACGTAACCTATTCACCAATTCGACTTCCCCGCTAAAGTTTTCTGGAAGGTTGATGTCACGTGACCTGGCGTCACGGGACTTACAGACACACTCAGGTTCCCCGCTAAATTCAGTGAGCAAATTGACTTCACGTTACCAATGCCCCTATCCAGTTTCCCCCCTGAATTTGGCGGTAAACCACATCACGACCTTAAAATCATTTATTCATCAACAACGTATTGACGCTACATCAACGCAACGTAATTTCAATATCAGATCACCGTACGACGCACGATCGGCGCAATGTCAATCGATCGTCATCGTGCATTAACTCTCCCATGGAGCGGAGCCGGCAACGTCTGTAACCGCAAAAGAAAAAAAAAAAACGCGAAAGAAATGCTTATTTTTTTTATTGGCTGAGCAAAACGGCTCCTAGATAGCCATTGGCGGCCGTTTCACGAGAGCGCGTGCTCGGCCGCCACTCTCGTGGCATGCTGGAGGGGGAGAGGGGGGGGGGGGGGGGGAGGGGCTGCGGCCTCTTCTGCTCCTCTCGGCGCCGAGGAACATGGCGGCGCCTGAAGCATCTACAGTATATCGTCGGCGGCCGCAACCTCGGCAGTAGCGAAACGTGGCCGTCCATGCCAGTACACCGCAGACGAACTAAGGGAGCGGAAGAACGACATTCATGCTCTCGGATTCACAACACATAAGAAGTGCTTAAGCGTCCTCACAATTTTTTTATCTGAATTAATAATTGTAGTTTTATTACAACCCTTAGCGTTTCACTAAAGCATCAACATGGGTGCTCAATATTATTCTGTTTTATTTTCCGTGGAGTATACTAGTTGGTTTACCTTGGGCTCTGTACCTAAAACAACAATTAGCAGCGGGTCATGCTGTCCTTCATCATTCAGCATATTGTCGTCGTGCCTAATACTTACACGAAGCAGCTGGTTCGGTGTTTGAGGAAACCAAACCTGTTGTGCAATTGATGCTAACAGAAAGTTGCGTAGAAGTGGGAAGGCAAAGTGGACAGTGTCTTTTGTTAGACATGGCCAATAGATTAATCTTAACGTATGATATTTGCAGTGGTAGGAACGAAGATGAAGTGTAAACTTACGCTTCAGAAGCTTCTTTAGCTGCTCCAAAAGTTGCTCCAAAATGACATCGGACCGATCACTTCACTGCAATCATGGAAAGCGGCAGACGCTCTTTATCAACATGGTGGAACGCGTCTTCAACGCATGAGAAAAGGCGTTTCGTGGAACCGCCCTATAACCAAAACCGACAATCTGAAGAAAAAAAAAAAAAAAAAAAAACCTCCGGCAAATTGGGGTTTACACTCACTCCACCCTCTGACGTGGCGCCACTGCGGTGATGCTGCTGTCGGTACTGCGCGTGCGCAAGCGTTTCACTTCTCTCAGATCTGGTTTCTGCGCAGACGCAAGGCCCACCCCTGATGTGGGAAACGCGTGTCAACAGTGTGTTGCTGCATAGACATTATGGACGCTATCGATCTGGCCGCAATTTTAGAGCGCAGCTCTTAGGCGCCCGTTTCCGGCTTGAGTGCCGTCGCCGTCGGCGTAACCGCGCGTCGCATTATGAGACGTTTCCCATAATGACGTCACACGTGACGTCACGAGGGTAACTAGGGTCAGTAGTGACGTCACTAGGGTCACGAGGGAGGAGGGAGGGGGAGGAGGAGGGAGGAGTAGGGAGAGGAGGAAAGGAGGAGAATGAGAGAAGGAGGAGAGGGGGGAGGAGGGGAGGATCAGGAAGAGAAGAAAGGGAGGAGGAGAGGGTACGAAGAGGAGTTGCATACCCTCCTCTCCGTACCCTTGCCTCCTCCTCCTCCTCCTCCAGAGCTACTCTCTAATTCGGCATTACAGGGAATTGTAAACGTCTCTCATTTTTTTCTTTTTCGTACTTTATTTTCCCCTTTCTACCTCTTGGCGACCCAAAAGTCAACGGTGTGCTTCGAAGGCAGCTCGCACTGTCCAGTCCTGGCGCCACCGCTGCAGCAGCACTTCAACTTTGCCGACAGGTTCTTGAAGCCCGTCGTGTAGCTGCCGTACACGAGCGGGTTCACGGACGAGTTGGACACGGCGAACATGAAGAGGGACGACTGCAGATAGGCATTGACGTGCTCGGCGCCGTCCGGGTCGAACTGGTACCAGAGCACCATGGTCACGTAAGGGGTCCAGCACCAGAAGAAGGCCAGTACGATGATGACGGTGAGCCGGAGGGTGCGGTACCGCGCCCGGTGCATCTGGCGCATGTCGGAACGCCGGAGCCGGACGCTGCCGCCGGGTGACCTGAATCCGTTGAGCTGGTCGGCTGTTGGTGCGAGAAAAAGAGAGCACAATTACACGTTAGGGCTTGGACTGGAGTAGACGGAAAACGATACGATTTTATTGAAACGTTTCGGGATTGGCCAAACTAGAATTTCCTAAACTCTGATGTACCGACTGGCGAAGTAAAAGTTTTTTTGACATCGGACCAGCAGGGGTCGAGTCGTCTTGGGTCGGGTCGGGTCGGGTCGGGTCGGGTCGGGTTGTGTCGGGTCGGGTCGGGTCGAGTCTGATTCGGTCTGGTCAGGACGGGTCAGGTCGCATGGGGTTGGGTCGGATAGGGTCAGGTTTGGTTGCGTTGGGTTGGAATTTAGTGCATATCGCCTCAGTGTTATTTTCTCTTGTTCTACTGTCTTTGAAGTTAGATATGTATATATCGCGTGATTCTTTGTATGTTGCATTGAAGTTGTCTTTCTATATTTTCTTTTTTGTTATCAGTTAGAATGTACACGGCACGTGCCTTCGATTATTGTTGATTATTGTGGTCAGCATATTGTTATTGTTAAAGTGATTATCGCTTTTTTACGTGCATTTAGTTTATTTTTTTTATTAGGCTATGGGCGCGTCTTGTATCAAATTTTGTAAATAAAGTATTGTTCAAAGTTTTTATCGGAGGTATGAACTATATCGCTTATATGTTCGTCCTCCCTGCCACGGCCCACGGACCAGCAGTATGTATAAATAAATAAATAAAATAAATAAATAACTCCGCGTGTATGTTTTAGTCGGTGATGACAAGCGTAAGAAGGCAATGTGCGCCATGACGAGGCACTTTTGTCGCTGCCCTATTGACTCCACGGGATCGCAGTGTTTGCTGCTGGTCGAACTTCGTGTGGAACGGAGTAGGCATGGAAAGAGTTAATCGGAACCGAGGGCGGCAAGGGGATGCTTTACCACAAGGCTCCCTGGACTGGCGATGAATCTCCCAGAGAATTCGGCTGTAGCAGACCAAGATGGCGGACAGCGGCACGCCGTAGAGGACGAGGAGGCAGAAGAGATTGTAGGCTCGCTCGTGCCACGGCGATGGAAAGGAGGCAAAGGTCACGCACTGGAAGAAACCCGGGAGGACCGGATGCTCCATCACCCGGAAGATGAAAGCCTGCGAGGAGACGAGAGGATCCACTTCATTAGCAGCCGGCACCGTTTGCTCCGCTTATGGTCACACTAGGGGTTTTGGACACATATCCTAAATGAGTCTCTTAGGGGCGGGCGGGAGACTTCGCTACTCCGTTTATTGTCACGTTAATTATGGGGTCAGTCCGGTTGATGACGCGGCTTTCATTCCATCGATCGGATTTATATTTCCGGTGAGGTTCTCAAATTCGTTGGATTCAGTCTGTATTTTTCCGACTATAGCCCGTAGACTATACACGTTTAAAAGTTGACATTTTAAAGCGAGAGCTTTAAGGAGCTCGTGTCGCAGAAAAGCCGGCAGTCGGCGTTGCGAGGGGAAAATCCTGATTGATCGCTAGGGTCATGACGTCACAACCACGAGACCTCGCGCGAGAATTTCCAACAACCCACAAAGTTCACGCGAAACGTGACGTCACGCGTGGAATGAAAGGGATTAAAACATGACGTGCAATGCGAATTAAAAGTCGCCGCGTGTCGCAAATTATTTCACTTTATAAAGTAATTCACTTGCCTTAAAGAAAAAATTAAAAAAAATTTAGGCGGAGGTCGGGATCCTGAACCCACGACCCTTCGGTGGCGAGCCAGACACGCTACCGACTAGGCAACGCAAAAACTCGTTTTTATATCTTTATTACATGAAAGTTATATGACAAGAGGCAGTTCAGTCTAAACATGCATGCATTTGTACGTATATACTTTCTAATTTCAAGATTCACATACAAAGCACATTCATTCGTCGTTAATGTAATGGCATATTTCACAGTTGAACATTTGACTAAGGAGTGCACATAGATACAAGTACAAATAGGCATACAAACTTTCAAATCTAACAGCCTTCAGAAATAATATAGCTGTTAAAATTGATTGAAACAAATCACATATGAGATATAAGACAAAAAAAAAAAAAAAAATAACACGCACGCACAGTAGAAACACTAAAAAAATTACACCATCTTCCCGAGGGGAACCATGGGGTGATGCGGAGCATCGGGGTGGTGCTGACGCTTGCTTGCGCCAACCCACTAACTGACGGGACTGTTGCTTCCATCACACTTCATCGGAAGAACGGAGTGAAGTGGAGTCAACAGCGGTGAACTGATGTAGCACGAGTAACTTTGAAAGTCTAATCAGACCGCACGGTAAGGCGGCGCAAAATGCCCTAACAGCGCTTGCAGGTTTCCTCGTCGAGACCGGGCTGGCCGGCGAGATCTAGGCTGCAACGGACGCGAGCGGTCGGGAAATGCTAGCAGACGACAGCCGCGGAGTTGCGGGGAAAGCTCACCCCACTAGAAAGGCCTGGCCTGGCGCTGCGACCCGCGCATCGAAAACTTTCCTCCTTTCCCTCCTCCGGGGAAACACGGTTTCGCCTCAGACCCCGCCCCGGTCACGTGATGGGGAACGCGCGCAGCGCGCTACCGCTCACACTTGAAGGAGAGGAGACTAGAGGAGGTGAGTTGCGCATGCGTAGTGTGAGTGCGGACTACGACGCCGCGGGACATAGACCCGAGCAAGAGATGCTCCGCATCTAAAAGTCTGGCATTCCTATACACGCGTCTAACAGTGGAACCCAGTCTGGCTGTACAGCTTGTGCTGCGTAAACGCGGTGTAGTTGAGCCATTTGTTCTACCAAAAGTGACTTGGTTGTACGAGGCAGTTCAGCATTTCTATAAATCATTCTGCATTTCCACAATCTGTGGAGGCCTATAAGCACTAATTAGTCGTAAGGAACAATTTCACCTCTTGAAAATAGAAGAAAGCGAATATTTTGGTTGGAGATGTCGAGGTCTTTTTTTAGTGTTCACTGAAGGGCGTCCTAGAAGAAGGCATAATTGCAGTAAATAAAGCAGTGCGCTATCGTTTCGGGTTTATTGCACAACCTGGAGTTAAGAAACCATGAAACAAATATTCCTATACTATCTAGTCAAGTTTTAACGGGTAAGGCGGAGGTTTGTAATTCGAAAAAGACGGACTGTTTACGGTGGTGCAGTCATCTTCTTTACTCTCTTAAGAACATCGTCCTGGGGATTGACGAGGAAGTGACTTCGATAAAATGGGACCGGAAAAAGGCTGCCAATTATTGCCATTTAAAGGTCTTTGCGTTTAATATAAACTATATTCTAATGAGAAGCGTGTCTTTAGGAGGTCAAACGTGTACGCAACCCCCTTTAAAAGGCGCCTGAAAAAAAGATTAAACAGCCTAGTGGGGACACGCGTGTCAAAAAAAAAAAAGTAATTTTACGCGAAAACAAGAAGAGCAATATTGACTGCGAGAGATTTATTTGAAATGCACCCCAAGTCCATGACGTCACGGAATGGTCATTCGCTCTCTCCACCTCAACGTGAAGGCGAAGCCTATCCACCTCTCCACGCGCCCAAAATGCCGAGAGAGAAAACAAGTGGAAAGGAGGTGACTAGACATTAAATCGCGTCTCGCGCCATCTATATTGATCTAATTTTTTTTTTTTGCGTAAAACTAATTTTTTTTTATTTGAGTGTTCCAACCAGACTTTTAAAAAAACATTTTTGTTTTTTAAACTAGCCACGACGACGCTTTCAAGACTGCGCCAACGCCCCATTCTCCCCGGCGCGTTCGCTGGGAGGGGAAAACCGTGACATATTGCCACACGGGCCGCCGAGCGAGCTCGTGCGTCTTAACCCTCGACCTTATTGAAAGTGTATTTCCCTGAACCGTTGTATTGTTCTATGTTTCATGCAGGCCAAGAGCGTAATGTGTTATCTAGAGTTACAAAGATGACCGTTGCCCCTTCCACTAAAACATTTTTTTTTCTGTTGCACACCAATACACTTCCTGTCAAAAAAAAAAAAAGAATCAGGCTTTTTGCGCAAAAAAACAATGCCCCGTTGACTGTTTTTTTTGTGCAAAAAGCCTGAAACTATCGAACATGTTTTTCTCGACTGCTGGGACGCTTTTCTTTTCTGGAACGTCCTCCAGCGAACTATTAAAAAGACTTGCCTTTAACCCCATACGGCATTAGGTTTCTTCCCGCGGAGAAACAAGTTGAAATCCCTGTCGATCTAATCATGCTCCTGGGCCTGCGTGCCATATGGAGAAGTAGAGTGGCAGTGAGGCTTGGAGACATTGATGCCCGACCCGTACGTATGTATCTCATAGAATCTGCGTGCAGACTTAAATCTGCATATGCGACTTTGGATTGTGCGCCTGATTGGGCGTCAATTCTACACATGCTTAAGACCTTGAAAGTATTTTAAATTTTACGACCGCGCATAGGTGATCTTCATGAAGTGAATTTAACAGTGTGATCCTTTTGTTTTTGCAAATGTCAAAACCAGCAAATAAAGAAAAAGGAAAATAAAGAAATAGCGAGTGCGTGCATGGTTGAGTGGTTAGCGTGCTTGGCTGTCGAGTGGAGGATCCGGGTTCGATTCCAGGGAGCGGAATTTTTTTTTATTTATTCTTTCTACTTGGCGTTCTCGGAAGTTCAAGCACTTTCTCGTCTGATCGAGTTACGATTGAGTTACGATGGAGCCGAATGTTCTAAAAATAGACGCGACTACAAAAGGTGCTCCGCGTGGCGAGCAGGCGAATTCCACGGGGCGTTTTGGAGCGCGCCGGGATCAGTTGACCAGATCCCGAATGGAGCACACGATCCGAACGGGGTCGCGCCGCCTACGGATCCCCAGTGGAACATGACCACTGCTCCGGGATCGGCGGATGCCTTCCCGTCATTCACCTGCCCGGGAATTCCTTTTCTGCGGCCGCCGCGGTCGTTTCGAAGACGTTTTCGCAATCGCGGCGCTAACACGTGTTCGACGCACGAGCGGCAGGAATGGCTCAGGAGCTTCTAGCAAAGATTATCGGAATGCCCGTAGCGCGGCAAAACCTTCTCTTCTCCTTCCTGGAAATTGAACCGGCTGTCGAGCCAAGTGGTGAGCAAGCGCCGATTTTATTATTCTGCTTCGTTCCATGTGGCTTGTTCTGTCACGGAACGACGGCTTTTTGGAGCCATTCTCAAGCTTATCTTTGTTGCAGACCCATCGCAACTGCCGTGGTTGTTGGATCTCACAGAAGAAGCCATCGCTAGCGGGAGCGCGGGCCACGGAGAGACCAGTCAGAGCGGTAAGGAGATATTTATAGGGAAGCCGTAGCCCTGACACTATTGCTGGTTTACCCACCGGTCATTGACGCTCCTGTGGGCTGTTACCCGGTGTCGTTTTCTACGCTCCTACAACGTTCCGCCTTTTGGCAGGCGGGGGAGATGCTAATAGTTGCAGCAGTAGTAGCTTAAAATTTGTTTTAATTATCGTTTATTGTTGTAGTTAAAATGATAGTCTTCCTGCAGTATCCCAATCAGTCGCACATGAGGTCATGCAGAACCCCCATACCAGAGCTGGGAGCGGAGGAAAAGGCAAAGGTGCTGGTGGTAAGTGATATCAAGACAAAATGAAGTCGAAAATGTTAGGCCGCGAATATGGTAGAAATCTAGATTACCAGTATGTTTCATGCCGTGTTTTCTTCGGAAGTTTATTTTTCAGAAAAGTGCTCCTGGTAAAAAAATTTCTTTCAAGTTTCCGTAAAATAAATGCACCCAAATCCGCTCAAGTGCTCCTGTGATGTAGATGTCGTCTGCTTAGCTGCTGTAGCAAAGCGTTTGTGACAGTCTGGATTTGAAGTGCATGCAATTACCTGCTGCACTGGTGCTCAGAAGTGCTATACATAAATTTGAAACAACATTTTTTTGTAATCTCTATAAGTTAGCTACATCACACTAGAATTAATCATGTCACTGCTACATATCACTTTCACTAGTATGGTGGGTATTGCCATAGCCTCCTCTATACGGAGAAAGCCTGGAACATCGACGACGGAGCCATAGGGCGCGCGGCCGATGAAAAAACGAGAGGAGCTCGCGGAACGGTGACCAATATGGTAGCGCAGAGCAGAAAGGGCAGAGATAGTGTGCGAGCGCTTGGGTCATGAGCGGCCGCTCCCCGAACCACGTTTGTTTTCGTGTTTTCGTCACCGTCGTTTTCGTACTCCGGGAGAAACGGCTGCGGCGATTCGAAAGCGCGCTGGCAGCAATGCACGATACCGGTGGCGTCGGCGGAGTTGTCGGCGTGCCAGCGGAGTGCGTCGTCGTCGGACCGTCCTATCGTGCCGCAGAAGAACCATACAGTTTTGACTAAACGAAACCGACGGCCGCGATCGTCGGTTTCGCGTTCATGGACCGTTGCGGAGATGCGGGCGCAGGGAGAAACGGGAGGGGAAAGGGTTGACGTTGAGTTTCTCCTCTTCTAGATACCGAAAAGAAAAGAGGAAAAAAAAAGAGAGTGTTTCTGCGTTTGTCCGCTCGCTCTTGTGTGGCGCTAGCAGGCAATCTTCCCTCCGCTCCCGTTTCCCCGCCCCTCCTTTCCCATTTACGGCGGCCGTCTTTTCTCGCGACGTGCCAGGCTTTCTCCGTATAGGGGAGGCTATGGTATTGCATGTTACATTAATGTGCAATGCTTGCCAGCTCCTCTAAACCACAAAACTTGCCCAGAACTACTCAACAGATGTCTATTAGAAGAGCCTATACTTCTATACAGATATTATATGCAAGGGGTAGTAAAACATTGTCAGCACTGTGGCTGTAGAATAATTTTAAGTAGCTTGAAAAAAGGCAAAACATAAATGATAAACTTTTAAACAAACTGTGTAAAAACATTTTGTATTCCCTTAAAAGTTCTTTAAGTTGAACTACTAGTTACGAATGCACTGTAGTCTTCACCTCCTCAACAGACATCAATGTTGGTGTTCATAAAGCCTATTTTAAGATATATTTATTGGCGGATGTCTGCCTATCATCAAGAAAAAGTTCAGAAGTCAGCGATCGCCTAGAAAATGTATGCTTACAGCTTTTTGGGACTGTCATAGAACTGCTCTTCAAGCACATTGTGGTGTTGCATGACAATTTGAATCTGCCCACTGCTACCAACAGAATCGAAATCCTCCGAGAACTTTGTTATGAGGAGTTGGAGTATCATCCCTATAGTCCCGATGTCGCCCCATTGCACGATTACCACGTCTGACGAGGAGGTGGAGAAAGTGGTGCATTCGTAGCTTGCAGTTTGACCCAAAAGATTGCAGAGGGAATACGAAAGGATTTTGGGAGATAGGCAAAGTGCTTTTAAAGTCTGGTCGATCATGCCGAGAAATGATGTATTTCGCTTTCTTGAAACGTAAAGAAAATAAAATCTAGAGCCCAAGTGTGGAAACTTTTACTCCCTCTTTACATTTCTGGAGTGTTTCTCTTTTCAGCTTGCGAGTGGAGCGACGGAGAGACGAGGCCCCTGCTCGATTGCTACGAAAAGTACCTGCCTCAGATTGGAACCCTCAAGAACTTTGAAACTAAAAAACTAGTATTCATAAAAATTTCAGCAGTTCTACTAGAAAAACTTGGCTCAGTAAAGACACCTGACTAATGCACTACTCGTTTTAAAACTGTTCAGAAACGAAAACAACAGGCAGTTTGCCATAACAATCAATCTGGAGAATCGCCACAGGAGGTCGCCTATGAGGGGGAGCTGGACAGAATCGGTATGATGGACGACAGCTTTGAGCCCGAAGTCTTGAGAGGCATCCACGGGGCAACCTACAAGGAGGGCTCATGCTGTCGCCCATCCACTTCGGCATTGTCCAGCAGCCCCTGCGGGACAGCTGCAACAGCAGCAGCCAGGAGCAGCCCATCAGAAGCTGTGGCTGGAGCCGCAACAGCCAGCGGAAAGGACACAGCACCAGCAAAGGACAGGGGATCAAGACCCAGTGCCCAGAGGGTGCTGCACATGCAGTAATTTTTCGAGAGGCTGGAGCAAGTGGAGGAAGCGAAGGCCAGAAGACGTGCAGAAAGAGAGGAAAAAAAGGAAGAGAGGCGGGAAGAAAGAAAGAGGGCAAATGCGGAAAGGCGCAAAGAGCGAGAGGAAATGCATGCGGAAAAGATGCTCCTTCTTTCCCAGGCTCTCAACATCTCCAACAGTTGAGAACAACAGATTTCAACAAGGCAGACGAATGGACCTCAGTGAATAAAAGTCACTCATCATACAATTTCATAGTTGAATGTGTCACTGAAATATACATTAGGCAACATCACATACAAAGTTATGCTCTCTATGCAAGGCTGGGCAGGAAAAGACTCTAAAAGTATTAAAAAAAACGCATAATGATGCAAACAATTATAGAACAACAGATCGATTTCCCTTTGATATCCAGCAATATGCATTAAAAACTCTTGACAGAACTTTTTGAGCAACACTGCTGTTTCAGCGTAACTTGGTAAATAGTAAATGCTACGTACAACCTTCCTGAGTCAATTGAGCACAGAGAAAAACGGATTTCAGTTCTGCATTGAGGACCACACTTTGGCGGTATGTATAGACGAGTGCCTTACTCCAATCCGCTTGCAGGGGTCATATAGCATCTACCGGTTACCAAGTTATGTTGAGACGGGGTATAACCAACACCACCTAGACTATTTCAAGGCCTCCGCAGGCTCCCGTGACGTCATCGAAGTGAGATCGGCCTGGAAGCTGGCTTCACCCACTCGGTCAGGCTTTGTAATGATTTTTCCTAGTCTCTTCGTCCTCGGCGCTGAATTTTCGAGAATGGAACACTGACAATACGTTTTACTTCAGAAAAGCTCGTAGGAATTAATACTTTGTTTTGAGTTAGTTGGTTCCTGATTATTTAAAAGGTTAAAAGCGCAAAACAAGGACGAAAAAGATACGCACACGAAACAGATTGGCGCTCGTAGGACGTTTCAAGTCGTGTTCTGTATTTATTCTTCGAATTCTCACTTCCATGTCGCTTATATCTACAAATATTTAACGAGTCTAGGACTCGCGCACGATTTGCGAACATATTAAATAACAAAATTAAAAGCAAGAGTCATGGCGCCCCGATTTTCACATCCATTATTAAAACATCACAACTGCTTTTCGGGGGTACAAGTTTTCACTCTTTATTTCGCAGGAACAAGCTTGACAAGTTTATGAAATAGGCTTGTAACACACATAAGAACTTGGGTTTGTGGCAAAAATACAATTTCTCGGGAATAGCTTCCAGAAATGAACTGATAGCACATTCATAAACAAAGTTTCAAACAAAAGTATTAATACCTCGACATTTCCAACAAAACAAAGCAAAAAGAAAATCCTCGAAGTTCTAAACAACATACAGCAATGTCTCCAAATACATTGTTTGCACAAATTGAAGAGAACAAGAAACAGAAATAGGTCAGAACACACACACACACACACAAAAAGAAAACACTTGTGTGACAATAATTTCCAGGCAGCAGTCGAAATGATAGCAGACGTTATGCACTTATGCCTGAAGCGTCTTCAGTTTTCGCTTTGCTGCTTTTGCTTCAGCAAGCATGTTGTTTTCTCGTTTACACAAGTTATTCAACAAAGTGTTGGCAGCCGCACTTAGTACATAACCCATCACCACGTGAGGTAAATGGCCGTTTTCACAGACGTCCAGATCCTCGTTATACTCAACAAGGGGTGTTGTCAGGGACACAAGCAAATCTTTTTGCTTTTCACAAGAATAAAATTTTAACGCGTACCTTTCGCTGCTGTTTTTCCAGCACAATATTCATTGTCAGCACGGCATTTACAACCACGGCCTGCGGGAACTTTAGTTCACCTCTTGTTACACCCGCAATGAGCTCTTCTGCCTCAATTTCAAGAGAGCGGTTGTCAACCACAAGGTTCTCTTTACAGAATGGGCACATGAGCTTTTTCAGCGCAGCATGCGCACAGTACCCAGCCACGTATGTAATAGCTGGGAGCATGTGTTCTTTTTTTTTTTCAACGTCAACTGCTGTCACTTCGACATCAAACTGCTTCACGGCAGCATTCACCACATCAGTGCGGGCACACAGCGAGATGTCGTCGAACTCGGGAAGCTCAAGAACCTTCTGCAATCTGAGTTTGTGTTCCGACTCGTATATTTGGCGGATTGAGATGTGGTACTGTGCGCCGCACAATTGTCGGTACCGTCCAAACCTATCCTCAAGGCAGTCAGACTGAAATTTAGCAAGAAGGACATACTTGAACCCGAGTTCTTCAATGCAGTAACGCGACACCTGAACTAAAGCAAGCGATGTGTGACGAAGTGCATTGTGTGTCTCATTTGTGAGGTGGCCTGCATCATGCTTCAGGCTTTTCCAGTAGTCTAGCCACTTGACTACTTTGTTCAGGAAATCAATTTGGGGGCAAGACACTACCGTTATGGGCTCCTGAAGCTTGTCCCGAAGACGCCGGCCCTTGTTTGGCGTTTTCACATTTACTATGCACCACCACATAACAATAATGTTAATAAATTCAGCTGTGCCTTTGGCATGCTGCAGTGTTGCAGCCTTGGTGCTTCTAAGTGCTGCAACAGTAAGAATGTTAAAGATCTTCAGGACAAGCTTGACATTCTGTCGTTCCAAACTCGAAGGTTTGAGTGCTTTCAAGCATAAAGTTGGAGCAAGTCGCACCAGCTCACTTCTCTCTCTCTCATGAAGCTCTACCAAGGCATTAAATGAAGCTGTCAGCACATGTGGTTGATCACCAGCAGCATTAATATTGTGAAAAAACACGCACTTGCTGCTGTTTCGCTGGTTGAGCCAGTTATTCCGTACACACTTGAGCACGTGAACAGTATCCAAAATAAAAAAAACAGGGACCTTGATTGGTCCGAAGGATGCTGGTACACAGTGTTAACCTTTGGAGGTTGGGAAAAAAATGACATAGCCTTGCCATTGATGGAGTTATTGTCTGAAACTACTGCGATAATTCAAAGTCCAGTCTTCTCGAGCTCATTTATCAGCTGACGAAGAAATTCATGCAACTGTTTTGCATCTATCTGTCCTACTGGCAGTATATGCACGACATCTTTGCTCGCTGACAAAAGGCTTTGGATCATGAACACATATGCTGTCTTTGCACCAATTGTACTGTTTGTGGCCATTCCCACTACGGTTCCACCCTTATAGTCGAGGTATGGCTGGAGGTGGATTTCATCCATGACTAGCGTTACAGTCTTCTCATGATCGTTCATTGCAGCTGCAAGTCTTTTTGCATAGGACAGAAATAGGGTACTTTGCTGCTCTGTACACGGGTTGACACTGTACGACGCACAAACACGCCTAATAGTGTCAGGATGGGGCAGTTTGAGCTTTGACGTGCTCCGGATGAATCTATAAGCGTGTGGGGATATTGTAAACACGAGGCTTGAAAACACAAGCAGGTCCGCAGGGTAATTCGGAGACTTGCTTAGAAGCATGTGTACCTGCTGCATTAAGAAGTTCACAATTTCCATTTGCCACTCATGTGGGAAATTTTCTGATGACAGCTCCTCTAGAATTGCCACTGTCTTCTTTAAGACAATTTCTAGTCGCTGCTGATCGTTAGAGGAGTTCTTGGCAAAACCATGCACAGCCTCTAAAGCTTTCTCTAGCTCCCTAATGTCAGACACACACATTGGAAAAATGAGAAGACCAACCTTGTCGAGCTGTAGGTCCCCAAAAAACGCTTTCAATGAAAGATCTGAAGAGACCGTCACTGAATAGCGCACAACTGGTGCATCTCGAGGAGCAAAGTTAAAAAAAAGCACTTGCTTGTCAGTGACCAGCTTTGTCCAGAAATCGGCCACCTGGAATTCCTTGAGAGCAGCCACGAGTTTGTCAAAGCTGCTAACGGAATTCTTTCTCTGTTCGTCTTCATAAGCTTCGGTGGAGAGCGTCAGTGCTTCCTGCAGGGCCTCCGCTTCAAGCCGAGAGCGCTTTTCTTCAGGACCTTCGCGGGCATCAGGTGTGTTGCGGGACAGGTATGCAGGGCAGTTGGGGAAGATGCTAGGAGTAGCGGAGGGCTTCAGCCGCCTTAACTGAAGAGGAACTTCAAGCACTCGTCCAGTTTTTTCGTCCGTGTACTTTGTAGTAGTGGCGAAGTCACCCGGAGAAAAGTGCTTTTCACAGACCTGTAGAAAGTGCAAAAATCTCCGTATAGGACAGGCGATTCGCGCACGGTACCACGACAATAAAATGAGAAGCGGTAAGTTACACGTCGCAATAATTCTAATGCGCACTCGACACAAAACTACTTTCTGTAAGCATTCTGGCGCCGTCCTCGTAACCCGATCGGAACTATGCGCGAGAGCTTGAAAACTATTCCCCGTGTCAAGAAAGAAAACAAAGACATCCCAGCTGGTAAGATCAAGAATCGTTGCAATACCCCGAACAGCAAGGGAACATGCAACAACCACGAAAATTAAACAGCAGAAGAGGAATTGCTCACCACGCTGTACTTCGTTGGCGCGAAGTCTTCGCGAGGTATTGCTTTTGTCCAAGCCGTTCTTCGTTCCGCATCAGAAGGAAAGCGGTAAACCCGCACTTTCGGCCCACTCACATAGTTTGAGTTACAGTTCGGCGCACAATAGCAGCCAGGCATGTCGCGTAATCCGAGAACAAACAAGAACAAAACAGAAAGCAGCACACCAACGCGAGCGGCCAGAATCAAATGCGCCGTTACCACTGTTCATGGTTGCCAGATGTGGTAGTACCACTGATCTCTATTGTAGTAAGCTGGATCGCGGACCGCGGCCTCGGCAGCTGGGGCTGAGTGTCGCCACCGGCGGCCATTGATTGACACCAGCCAATGCATGGGACTCTATGGGAAGAACGAGAAAAAGTGACGTTTCCCGCTGTTTCTAAGTTGTTGTCGGCACTGAAACTTTTTGGATGCTTTTCGATAAGCCCGTCAAATAGCTTGCGTACAAACACTAAAACTGACAGCCCTCGCAGTTCTTATAAATAAATATTTTGTGGTCGAGAGTGACTCCGCTGTAGTGCAGCTCAATGAGGCGAGAGTTACTTAGAGTTACCACGGAGTCGGTGGCGGTTTCGTTGAGTTGGGTTTAGCAGACGACAAGCTCGAAGGCTTTGCTGCGCGGAATTCGCTCACTCCCGGAAAGCCGCTGTCGAGATGGAACTTCTTTGTCATTCATCAACTTCTGGGCTTCCCTAAGGACGGTCTTATTGACGGCAAGTTCCTTTGTTTACTCCACTACGAGAGCAAGCTTGCCAGCTCAGCCGTAGGTGCTCCGGTACGTTTGATTTTTTTATTCGGCGACCGGACGTTTGACAAAGACCGATTCGATCTCCAAACACCCGACATAAGGATCGCAGCACACCATAAAATACTCGCCTCCGAGCACAGCGTACATGCTTCAATATTTTTACGTTTGTGCGTTTCTCCCATAGACTTGCGTGTATTGCCTGGTGTCAAGCAATGGCCGCCGGTGGCGACATTGACGGGCTCCCGATCCGCGATCCAGCCTACTAAAATAGAGATCAGTGGGTAGTACGCGCCACCAAAATTCGTGCCTTCCGCGATACTGCGCTCCACACATCAACGCAATTTAAGTTTCTTGCGTAGCAAAAATGTAGGCGTGTAAAATATTCCGTACTTAAAAGCGTCGAAAAGAATTTTTTGTTGTTACTAGTTCAATTATTCACGTTTTATAAGAAAAACTCTTTGAAACGTTTTCTAACTATTTGCGCCGGGCCACACATTTTACAAAAGCCGTAAGTCGTTCCAAGCCAAGGCCGGTGTTCTCGGATTCGGGCCGATCTCACAGTGATGACGTCAGGTTGTGGAAAGGGAACGTTGCGGAGGCCTTGAAATAGTCTATACTCTGTTTCACCTTATGATGTACCGCAGGAAAGGCTACAAGCGCGAGCTCCTTGCTCCAGGGCACATCTCGGCGGCACAAGCTCTCGTGCGTTAAGAGTAGCTCCCAACGCTAAGAGCTCGCGCTTCTAGCCTTGTCTGCGGTACAACATAAGGTGAAACGGAGTATAGGAGGTGTTGGTATAACCCTCATCCTTTTCTCCAAAGAAACTGAAATGGTTAGCTGCAGCCAATGAATGAAAGGAAATAAAAATTACTGGATGCCCATCTGCGCAAGCACCGCCTTTCGCTTCTGCTTGCCACGCTTTCGCAAGGCAGCTTCCTTGGGAACATCTTCATCCTCGTCTAGCACTCTGCGGACTGGTAGTGCGCTGTCGTCTTCGTTCTCCTCCACACTGTCGTCGCCACCATCAATACAAAAATTGTGGAGAACACAACATGCAATAGTAAACTTCGTTGAAAAGTCAACACCCCAAAACTCAAGCTGCTTCAAACGCCTAAAGCGATTCTTCAAGTCACCGAACGCATTTTCAATCAGAACTCGTGTTCCTGAAAACTTTGCATTGAATATGCGTTCCTTCCTGGTTTGCTTCCCGTAGTTTCTGTACGGCGTCAGCAGATACTCCTTGATGAGACATGCAGCGTTGCCAAGTATGCGGTACTTGTCGACGCTGCATATCTGAGGGAGCTTTGCAGCGATGCTCGACTGTGCGGAACACCCTCCCATCGTGTAATTTGCTAGGGTGGCCGGTGGACACGTCTAGAAATCTCTTACGACGGTCGCAAACCGCGTGCAGTGTAAACGATGGGAAGTGGTGCCGGTTGACGTAGGTGGACCGGATCTTCTCAGCAGGGGCGTGAGTGGCGATATAGAAACCATCAATGTACCCTACGGTGCCTGGAACTCCAGAGACCTGCAGCAAATGACAATTTTACTATGATTCATACAGTGAAACATTTTCAAATCAAAATTTTTAACAACACAGGTGCACTTCTGCCAGTTTTTCGCACAGTGGAACATAACAGAAGTGCGGCATTGTTATCAGCCAGTAGCCTCAAAAATTACAAAGCAAGCTATTTAATCTTTGCATAACAATATTACAGCTTAAACACATGTTTTGTCTGTCATACAGGCACCACCATCGGCACATGCCAACAGGGACACCAATAAAACCGAATGACAAACAGAAACAATTTCAGTAGGTTTACATACACTTTGGGGAGGCCATGGTTGGCAATAAAAGCCAATATAGTCAAACACCTGAATAACAAAACGTCTGAGCCCTTGCGGCGGCAAATATAACAGTGTACACCATTTGCAAAGTTATTGATTCCCGATATCTACACTTTGAACACATAACTAATGATACTTTTTTATCGTTTATTTCAAACAAAAAAGCCTTCATTAGGACATTTAAGGCCCATACACACATTCAAGTTTGAGTGCGTTGCGGCGTCCTTGAGGCCAGGAGCGCTCGCTTGCGATACAACGAGTGCCTTCCCACAACACTCTGTAGCGCGACGCAAGCGAGTGGAGACTCGCTCAACTCTTTGAAGTGTTGCGGTGCGTTTAACCAATCAGGAGCCGAGAGAAGAGGTCACGTGTTCGCTCGCGCCACTCGGCGAGGCGTATCCGATTCTCCGCTCGCAGAACTAGCTTTTTTGTTTCGGAGAGGGGTGGGGACGCTTTTTCCAAGGCTGCGATGGTTCAAGTTTGATAAAATGTCGGGGAAGCCAGCGGGATTGCCTCAAGATCGAACACTTGGACGCTGTCGCTGGACGCGCCATGTTGCCGTGGATTTCGCTTACTATTGGTGAGCCGCTAGCGACGATAGCGCGCTCTTATTGGCTCTTGACTGCATGTTAACGCAACTGTGCATACAAGCTTTGCGCAAGCGCTCTTCGCAACGCATCCGGTTGCCGCTACGCAACGCGCTCAAATGTAGATGTGCGGAAGGACCTTAACACTGTATGGCGCCGTCCATGTTTTAGAAACAAAATCAGGCGCAAACTGTCTCACAGACCTAGTCTAACGCATAAAAAACACAATCTAATCAGAATACCATGTTGTCGTATGCGCAGGCATTCCTCATCTTTAGGCACCTAGAACAGCAGAAACGTTTCACGGCAGAACTGACGCATGGCCGTTGTGCACCGCGGTACAAATCTCGAAAGAAACTCGGTACAGGGGCTCGTCTCGGCAGTGAAACGCGGCACAGGAGATTGTTTTGTTGCCCCGACACGACGAACACTTCTTACGGCCTAGAGGTCTGCATGTGTCAATATTAAACCACCCGATCCAGCCCGACCCGCTGTCACTTTGGATCCCACCCCCGCCTGCGGCCCGCTGCCAATTTCCTACAGTAAGTCCTGCACGGCCAGCATTACGCTAATTTTACAGTCCCCGTTTTGTCGGGGTGGGCGAGAACGCGCTTTGAAACAAAATCGGCCTCAAGACAATAATGTTGACGAAAGCAATCTCTTTCCTCGTATTGTGGATGCGGTCACATTCGTATGTACAGGTGGCGTTCCAATACGAGGGTGTACCTTTGTGCATCTGCATATGTTCACGAGAGAGAGAAGCTTTGGCTGCACAATGGCGGCTCCGCAGGCAACGAAAAATGACCAGCCACGCCGCTCGACGACACATACGCTTTGAAAAGT
Source organism: Ixodes persulcatus (assembly GCA_013358835.2). Lineage (NCBI taxonomy): Eukaryota > Metazoa > Arthropoda > Arachnida > Ixodida > Ixodidae > Ixodes > Ixodes persulcatus. Next base: position 85,318 of record JABSTQ010010757.1, on the reverse strand, counting down.
CTCCTGCCCGTAAACGTAGCATCCTAAAAATAAAAACAAACAAAAACTAAGTACTAGCACAACACATTTGTTTTGTTACTGTAGTCTTGGAACAGCTTTTTGAGATGTTCGTACAATACCAGGCCTGCCTTGTAGGCATGAATGCAAAACCCAGCCCGGCCTGCGCCTTTCATAATCGCGGTTCTGACCTCCGAGCCCGATATGCGAGCTGAGCCAGCCCCTGAGCCGTCTGCTGACCCAGGCAGACTTCTCCGACTGGCCCTTCGGTGCCGCCGCCCCATACGGACCCGAAACCTGCTGCGCCATCTCACGGTGTGCGGAGGACACGCGAGCAAACCTTTACCACGCTCGCTCTGTTGCGAGTCGGCGCTGTGCAGGCACCTCCTCTACTCTTCCACCGTGTCGAAATCTATGCATTAGAAGTAAAATGGCAAAACGTGAAACCACCCATAGGGGAGACCTAGAGCCACTAAATGAGCTGCGCTTAGAGTATCGGCACTCCGTTCCCCGACATTGTTGTGGGCGTCGCCATATTGGGGCTTGTGCAGAGAAGACGCAACTGCAGATCGTCATGATTCAAAAGTGTGACTTCCTCAGCATTCGAATCGGTGTTAGGAAGCTCATGTAATATTGCTTTTCTCTGTCGCGGACTGTTTAAACATTTGTGGAGGACGGAAAAGCGTTTCCTGTGATTTCAGATAAAGCTTCAGATAACTGGCAACCATGATTTTAAGCCACAATATGGCCAAGTGTCGTTACTCTGAAGCGTAGCTTATTTAGTGACACTAGGGAGACCCTCCACCTCTGTGCCCTGACAATTTATCTTGTACAAGACACCACTAGAAGTCTGGGAATCCCAGAGTGGTGCAGTGGTTTAAAAATAGCTGTAATGTTCAATGAGAGCCAAGCCCGGCCAATAGGCTTGGAAGCACTTTTTATAAATTGAATTGCTGCAGACAGTGATGCAAAGCTGGTTTTCTTATCACGTGCACATCAATGCATCTGAGATCATGTGTCTTCAATAAACCAGCGTGGATGTTTTAAAACACACGACGCAAAATAAAGACCAAACTCGTTTACCACTGCTCGACAATAAGCCAAAGCTTCGACTTTGCAGACCCGACTAGCTTAATGTAGAAAAGTGAAGATCTGATAAGTGTGTGTAATCGTGGTGTATGCAGACCGACGCCATGACTTGCAATGTAAACCGCAGCTCCTCATCGGTGTATGTGAACTTGTGCAAATAACCTGCCTGGTTGCGATTCGAGTTTACTCATATGACCCTTGGGATACACAACTGAAGTCTCCTCTATGTTAAAGCATGTAAATAAATGACTGTTGTGAAGTCGGAAGTGCAGGCGGCAAGGCATGCCCACCGGGATCACAAACGATGGTCTGTATGTCCCGCAGTTCTCAGGGGGCTGAATTGCATTAAATGATGGGATACCTTTTCCTCTAAATTTATTATATAAACCATGTAGCAATAAACCAAAGCAAAGGAGTGTGAGTTACGTGGGCTGTTCAAAGTAGGACAGTTTGTATCCTCGAAAAGTGAACAACTACAAGTAGCATAAAAATATTACAACTGGAAGTCTTCTATCATTTGTTGAAGGTCACTGGGGAACTTCACTACTTGCGGACCAATGCTCAGGATGAAGTCCACTACCCGCCTCATCATTCAATGTAGGGAGCTCTTTGCGACGTTGAAGCGGCCAGCGACATCCCGAATGCAGGATCGGTTGGCTGCGTACCTGTATAGACAGAACAGAGTACACAGACGTTATTATGACCGCACAGCATGAGGCAGGCACTGCATGAATTTGACTGATGACAAACTAATTAGTCTGAAATATGCACAGCCTAGCCATGCGCAAAGGGCGTTCCGCCGAAAACTTGCCGTTCGGCAAGACCGCTTGTTCTCATAACTTTGAAGCGAATTCGCGCATGTGGCCCTTTCCTGCTAATGCAGAGTTAACAGCGAAAGGAAAAGCAATGCTATAATGTGGCTCTGCAAGCAGAGCCTATACAAGTTTTGCAAGTACGGACTCGGGGCGCTGCCATCTTGCTTACCTGAGGTGTGCTTGGGCACGACCACAACCAGCAAGGCGTCGTAATCTGATTACGACCATGGGAACCTCAATTGAGCAAGATGGTGACGCCCTGAGGCCAAACTTGCAAACATGTACTTCTAACGTGCCCGAGTGCAAAGCTCTCTCTCTCTCTTCCGGCCAGCACCGGAGGAAGGAGGGATGAGCTGTGCACCTGAGAGCAGCGAGAGACCGCACCGGATCGCCCGGCTGCTGGGAAAAAGACCTAATACAGCTTCGCTGTCAAAAAAAAAAAAAAGATAGACTGAGACGGGCCATTCGTAAACAAGAAGGCGAAAAGAAAGTTTATGAGGGCAGCAGAGTCTAGTGAAATACGTTTCTCTCAAAAATGACCCTTTCAATTCGGCTGTGCCCCAAGGCAAGCTCACCGGAGGTTGGCTATGCTCCAGTGCCCGTAAACCTTTCGTCCATCCTCAAGGCGAAAAACACTATATGTCTGCCAAGCTTTCAAAATGGCCCACCATCTCCATACGACAGAGTTTGAAGGAAGAGCGAACTAGAGGAAGCCTTTTTTTCGGAAAGGATGTTACGTCCTCGGCTACGCACCAAGGCGAGCTCATAGGCAGCTGGAAGGAAGCTCCCGTCAGGCTAGCTGAACGTCTACCCACGGCTTATGCACAGTCACGGAGGGACAGCATTTTCGCGCCCTAGAATCTAAAGAAAAACATTTTGCGATGACCAACTCAACCGTGGAGTATGTGAGTGACAGACCACTGGAAGCTGGGTTATTGAAATGTGAAAGCATAGAGAGGCCTGCTTTTATGAATAGATCTTTACATATGTTATACATACATACATACATACAATATATATATATGTTCCAGGCTTCCTTTCTTTTCAACACTTCTCTCTCTCTTTCTCTGACAATAAATTATTCTATTGCTTCTGAAAACAAAACAGAAAACCAGGATGTCCCATTTAGAACCACATAGAGTATCTCAATGAAAACGCCTCACTCTGGTACGAGAAATAAAACGCAACTAATTCACCTTCCTGAACGTTGTTCAGCAGCTCCATGTTTGTGCACTTGGTAAAATGTTGTAGTCGCGCGATCGCTAATTTTACGCAAATTCCAAGTGAAATGAATGGCATTAATACACCTGATGGTATTCTTCGAACAGCTCAGCGTTAAAATTCAACTTCGGTCATGAACGTCTAAACATGGAAACCAACAAAACCAGACTGAGCATTCGGACTAACAATCTCTGCTTTACTGTCGAACTATTTAACGAAGACATAAAGTAATCATACCAGAGGAACGACAGCACATGCTCTTCGGGCGTCTTCGCTGGCGATCTTCCGTGGGTCGCCGGTGGGAACATAGGCGAGGCTCCGAAGTTGTCAATCAGCTCGTGCCCGATCGGCCGCATGAGTCTGAAGTTCCTGCGAAACTGAACGTAAACAATGCTGTAAGTTAATCATGATGTGAAAGACATGTGTCGATGAGCGATGTGTATCGGCGTAGCCCACTTACCTCTTCATCCGAATACTGGTGAACAGTGTCCAGTAGGTCTCGATTTTCGGCCTCTTCTGCGGGGGTGCGAAAAGACAGTCGAACTCATGCTGGACATAAGAGGAATTCTCGTTGTCTCTGCTACTCGAACATTTGCTGCTGGAGGAGCTGCTCGAGCAACTTGACGACGAACTGTCGTCAAGCAGCAGCAGCAGTACGGTGGGCGGTACAGGCGGCACCTCCCGAGCGGCCATTACGAATTCTTCTGAGGCGAGATCAGGCGAGATGCCCCGCGAGAAAGGAAGTCACGTGTGTGCGCCGAGGGCTGGCCCGGCTGGCTTCCGGTTGAATCCACCGAAATCGTCGGAGCGACTTCTCTCGGATCCAGATCGAGATCTGGAGCGGGAGCAAATCCAAAGCGGCCAGTGGAACATGTCCGTCTCGATCCCGATCGCCCAGTGAAATAGGCTCGCTCAAGAAAAGTTGATCCCGGCGCGCTCCAAAACGACGATGGGAATTCGCCATTATCTCGCCCCAGCGTTCGATCCTGCTCTTACGCAGACTTCGACACCCGCGACGCTTTGTTGTTATCTTCTGTCTCGGTTCTGTGTTGGGCACAAGTTTGCCCCATTAAATGTTCCAGTTTCCTCAGTTATTCTTTGTTTCGTCACTTCGTCATTCGTGAGAATATTATTCAGAGATCTCAGCATTTCCGCTCCTTCCGCGAACCTTACCCCAGCAACCTCTTCAGCTTCCCTTTAGGTATCTATCTGCATGGAGGATCGCCACTTAATATGGCAATACTTAATAGACCCACCTTGCGAGTGGCCATTTCGATGAGAATAATAGGAACTCGCACCGCGTCTCCTACGGGGTCATCCTTGTGTGGAAGAGCTTCTTTCACTAATAAGGGTTTAAGAGAGAAGAGGGGGGGGGGGGGTGTTGCTGGACGCGAGGATTTTCATCCCTGCACCGGTCTCAGTCGCTGCGTAAAGTTGAAATGAGTTCCGCGCCAACTGGTGCATATATCTATATAGCAGGCTTTTGTATAATAAAGTATTCTAAGGAGCGGCTCGTAGGTCACGGTTAGGTTATAGCGGCGGTTCGGCGAGAATGGTCAGACATTTGGGCCTTACTCGCGAAACGAGGTCTCGTGGTTCGGGGCAGAATTTTTATGGGGCGTCGTCACAGCGGGATTGTTAACAAACAACGAGAAACCTAGAGGCTAGCAGACACACAGTCGCTGAAGGTGCTTGTGGGAGCGATAATTTATTTATTAGTCTTAACGACGGGGCCTGGAAGCGGAATGTTGTGGAGCAATGAGAACGGCACGACGTCTCTTTCGAATGCCCGACCTCCGGCACGCACTAGTTGCCTTCCGTCGTGCTTTTGGCTGTGCATGCGCGCTCGAGGCTCAGGAGACGCCGAAGCTTAATCGAAGGTGGAGGGCTCACGCTGGAAGCGGGAAAACTCACGGACGTACCCCCCCTGCCGTTCGAATATAATCGGTGATTATAGCTACAGCCCGTGATTGCAATTGGATAGAGTCCCTATATAGGCGTCCTTCGTTGCCCAGGGGGCTTGCGAAAAGCGGTCTGTTTTGGCTAATGCAAACTTGTGCGTCTCAAAATGCTTGACGCACGTGCGTGAAGCATGTCTTTTCTGGTGCGGAACGCGATCCCATGAAAAACGAAGAAAGAGCAAAAATTAGGATGATGTGAGATGTTAAAAGCGTGAAGCCAAGCGCACGGTGTAAGTAAAGCTAATAGATGGCGTTTCACGCGTTCCTTATTAAAAATAAAATAAATAAAGCGTCATGACGTTAGATATTTTGACGTCAGTATACAAGAGATATACGAGGGGCGTTCATAAAGTTCGTATTATTGGCACAAAAAATTAAATAAAACGAAACAAAACAGGCATCAACATGAACGCGGGTCCCTCTAGTTTCCGCACAGTATAAACATCGGAACGCCGCTAGGGAGTCTAAACAAAAATGGCACCGCCCGTCGGTGCCAAGCACATGCAGTGATCCGTTTTTTTTTTTTTTTCATTTAAAGGGAAGCAATGCCAAGGATATTCATTTCAATCTGGGAGCGTTGTTCGGGGACAACGCCCCAGTTTATGACACTTTGGTTAAATGGTGCAGACGCTTCCAGTGTGGCAAAATAAGGGGAAAGCATTTAAAGGACGGCGACCAAGTGATTGCTGAAGTGGAGCAATTCCTAAACGCTCAAAACGAGGAGTTCTACAACAATGGCCTCCGGCATGTGATGCATCGCTGGAAAAAGTGGGTAACTTTTGGTGGCGAACGTTTAGAGAATGTCTCAACTCCTACTCGAGTTTGATTGCTGAATGTCTATTTCTTCGTGACAATAACACGAACTTTATGAACGCCCCTCGTAGAAACGGGTATACCCTAGCGGTGGCGGCTTGAATCCCGCACCGTCTATTGCTTCGCGGTGTTGAATGTAGCCAATTGCAGGCTTCGAAAAGTGTGTTTTTATTGTTCCGCACTATGCAAAGAAGGGGAAAAATACTCAGTAAAGGCTCGAAGAGAGGGCGCCACAGTTTGTACAAAGCTTCAGCGCAGGAATTATGACAATTATGATATTCATCTCAACTCTGGAGAGTCGCGGTACCGCAATAAGGTGGATAAGCTCGTACCAAAAATACCCGCAGATAGAATGACCGAAGAACGGTCCGAGTAGTTCCGCCTTCAGCACCAGCTTGCTACGACGTTGCTACCTTCGACGACACTTTGGCGTCTATGGAGCTTCAACGGTGCACGCGCAACCAAAGCATGGCTGAAGGCAAAAAGCGCGTGCTGGAGGCGCGGGAGTCCTCATTGAGCGAGTGACTCAAGTAGATGCAGAAATTCGAGGCGGGAGAGCTTGCCGGAGACTGTGATGCGTCACAAACCGAAATGATAAAGCACGTTTCAAGCGACACAAACCGATACCTATTGGTCTTTTAATAGGCGGTTTTCGAGCCTACGTCAAGCAACCTTGGCGGTCGCCATTCCTTGGAGTGCGGAAGCGTTTGATTAAATTCGAGTCCACGTTGAAGACCCGAATCTTGACGCTGTCGACGTGTCCAGTGCGTGCTCAGAGTGCGTGATTAAATGATAGCGGGCTCGGATACTTGCCTCAGCAGCTATTATATCTACTGTCGTTTTCATATTTAGAAAAAAAAAAAGCGAGTTTTGCGCATTGTTAATTTTCCGGGCGAAGTATTTCTTGCAAGATTTGGTTGTCGAAGGAAGAAGCGATGCTTTCGGCGTTTGAAACGTGCACGTCTTGATAAGATAACACATATCTATACCCTAAACACCACCTAAAAATATCTTAAATCTTCACCTAAAGGTGAAAATGGCAATGCTCAGTGGGGACCGGGTATTTTTGTTTTTGTTTACCAGGGTGCTTGAGAAAAAAACAAAAAAAAACAACTATAAATGGGACGCATTAAAAGAAAAGAAAAAAAGGTTCCATTAGCACCGACAGACGTTATAACAGTTTTAATGACACCCACCTTTCTATGTCGGTCCTTTGTACTCGAAGAGAAGGGGGAAAAAAAGGATATAAGAAAGTAAAAAGAACACAAAGAAGAAATGAGACTACATAAAGCAGGGTCGTCGTTCCAAGATCGATTTGTCACGAGGAGCTGAATAATTTGTCGCCGGTGTATACGGATACAAACTGAGAGAAATGAGATGCAATTAAGCGTTCGGGGACCTCGTCAAAGTACCGAGCTCTGGTTGGATTGACTAGTAATTAGACGGAAAGGTATTGCTGCCTTTGCCTCGACTCACTATTACAACGCGTTCGAACAATGAGTGGAGACAGAGGCAGGCAGCTCTACGTCTATACAGTTATTGTTCCAATGAGAACTCGGTACTCTGATACCCGCACGCGCTTTCATCTTCTCCCCTTCTCTCTCTCTCTCTTTCTCTCTCCGCTTCCATTCGTATACGGGGTAAAAAAATCTTCAGTCCTTATTAATGGATCAATCTCGAAAGAGTATCTCCACGCTCTCGATTTCATTGTTTACTGCCGAGTATTTTGTTTTCATGTCCTTCCTTTTTTTCATTTTTACTTTTCTTCTTTTTTTTACCCGTGTTTACTACCCTTTCTTCCGTGTGTTTTATTTTTTATCGCCTTTATCCTTTTTTTTTTTATTTATTCTTCTCTTGGACGGATAAGGGCCCGAGAACCAGTAAACATATGTTCGCTAATTGATGCAGCGCTGCCTGTTGGATTTTGTTCGTTTAATGTGTATGAAATGTTTTTACTAATACGCGTACGGGCCAGGGCACACACAACAGGCTCTAAAGCTTTTATCCGTTCACTCACACACACAAAAAGAACAATGTACCATAGGTCTAAGAACACGATATATAGGAACAATATTAGAACCGAAGCGAGAATACAAAGTGAGCGCTGCAAAGAGGTGAACGTGCTCGAATATTTTGTTCCAGGGATCGCAGAAAAATCCTCGTTTCGCGTCAACCGTAGCCGTAGCTCCCATATATTATAGCAGCGTTCCCCTCCCCGGTCATTAACAATTATCCCAGCACCCGTTGAGCACTGCAGCTGGTTTACCTCTGACGGTGCCTGTTCTTCGTCTCACACGAGGATAGGGCTTCAAAACCCGCAGCTACAAATTCGGTAAGAAAGGAGAGAAAAAATGATATAGCTTGCCGGACTTTCAAAGTAGAATGCCATTTTTTGTATATTTTTTTTTATAACAACAAAGTATCGAAGGGAAGTGAATTAAGATTCCCTGGCTCGAAACGGGGATACACATGGCGGCTACTTCCGAAGTGCCAACAAACTCCAGCTTCAAGCTTCGAGTCCCTAGATTCGTTCCAGGGCAATGCACGGCGAGCATACCTTGTCGCCATAGTATCTTCCGCCGAGAGCCGGGATTGGTCATGATTCTTCTGTGGAAAGCTGCGATTGGTTACACGAACCGGTTGCAAAAAAAAAACAAAAAAACAACAACAAAAAACAAGAACAATAACATAACGCGCTGCTGTTTAACTATGATATCGCAAAAAAAAAAAGGAAAGAAATATAACGTGTTTCCCCTAAAAATAAATTGTTTGCCTTTTTCACCGCTAAAATAAACAACGGAACGCCGAACGCTTTAGGAGGCTGGGCATACAAGTTAACGCTTTTTGTGTTTCTTAGATGCGCATTGTATACACAACCAGTTTTAACCTGAACCTTTCATTGTAGAGACTTGGGCTTTTTCTCCATCCGCGACCGGCCGGTTTAACTTATATTTATTTCAAACTTTTGCCAGTGTCCCCGACGTTATAAAGATCGAATTTGATGATTTCGTAAATAAAATGTGCCTTAAACCGCAATTCTTAAATAGTGTAATTTCTCTGCCGTCATCTCTCCTTATTGAGTAGAATGGATTGGGGAAAGAGTGGGGGGGGGGGGGGGGGGTGGGACGAAAGACGGCTGGTTATTGTTGTCATTATCTGAAAATTCATGGCACAGCAGAGCAAAACTGACTCTAATGGCGTTACAGTTAGTGCATAATTCATATTCGGATTGAGCGAAGGGGGTTGCTAACGCAACTCAAGTAACTGTTACTACGAAAAAAAAATAAAGCGTAAAAGCCACGAGTCATTATCAACCTCAGTGGATTGTTGAAGAAAAAAAAGAACAGTACAAAAGAAGCAGAAATTAACATAACTGCGCTACGCGGCAACTGGTGAAGGTCATTCGTCAGTTGTAAGAAAGCTTGAGTTTTCCATCGTGCTCATATCTTGTTCGTATTAATGAGCACTATGCTAAGAAGGAGCAACAAAAACATACGCGCACACACACGCAACAACTTGCTTTATATTAAGGGCCAAGTTATACAGATCCCGACAGCGATTATAAATAGTGGTTGCAACTCTGTAGGGAGGCCGTTTACCAAAAGACGCGAGGCAGGGTTATGGTCTCTTATGCGCTGAAAAAACAGGAGCCAAGGGAGCGAACTTAATTACGAATAAATCACGCGAGCAACGAAGCAGAAGACCAAAGAATTCCGTCGCAGGAGGCTATGGATGAAGGCTTGCAACTTATCACCATATACTCTGTGGTTAGAGCCAGTCCTTGGAGGCTGCAGGCGATAGCACAGGCGCCATATGTAATTCTACGTCTTTGTTTGGCTTAAAGATTCCTAATTTATTACGCGTGGGCTACGCCCTCATTAACTGGAAACCCTGTTCCAATAAGCGGAGGAACTTCGGGTTAGTAAACAGCGTGCGTCTTGAAACACGTTTTTTTTTTTTTTTTGTAAAAATCTCGTTACTTTTTGCCCCAGCTACCACAGCGACAGACGTTAAACACAGGAGACCCGGGAACTGCGCGTTGTTTGCCACATTGATTATGCTCGGGCGTCGTCACCCGGCTGTAAAGTTGTGTGCTGATACGGAAGCGCGGTATGTTTGTTGCGTGATCCAGACTATAAGTGGTGAGCGCTAATTGCGTGGCGTCGGTACGAATACAAGCACCGCCGCGATCTGTTACCTTATTTTTCGGTATAGATCGGACTGCCAAGTCTCAAGTTCGCAACTCCATCGTACTCTTTTTCTACGCGTTTTCTTCCGTGATGACGAGAAAAGATGGATATGAACGGAGAGGACGGGCAACCTTTGACTCTTTGTGTTTTACCCGAACTCGTTACAATATAATAGCCACACTGCGAACGCTTCAGGTTAGAATATGATCACGTTGGTCGAATTAGACCGTTACCGTAATAATAAACGCAGGAACGAACAAGAAGACAGATCTTCAAGTTTCAACGCACTAGGTCATTCATGAAATTCTCTCTGTGTTGAAGATTGAAAGATATAGCGTCTTGTCCGTTCGTGTGTTTATTCTTTAATAACGCGGGTTCGCCTCACTTGTTGCAAATAAGTGGATCTGTTTATGCGTTTCACCAAATGCATGAATGTCAACTGGTCTGCCATCTGAGCTACCTGTGACATCTGCTTGTTTGTTTTCGGACATACAGGTAAATAAGATGAGTCTGAAATGTAATTTTGAATTCTGTCACCAGTTTTTATTTTTTTTACGATACTTTAAAACCTGAAATCCGAACGAAAAAAGAAAAAAAAAAACTTCCTACAACGTCGCTAGTAGGGAACGTAAGAAAATCACCATTGAATTCATTAAAAACATATTTCCTCAGTTCAGCAGGAAAGAAATAAAACTTCAAAACCTCAAGATTTTGATCCCTAAAACCGAGCGTTGTATGAACGTAGATAGCGTCTCCAAACTCCACACGGCTTTAGCGGGAACTACATAAAGAAGTTTAAAGTATACTTTTATATTCCTAGCGTTTAATTTCAGGCAGGCGCAGGACGCAGAGTGAAGCGTCTCGCTTATCCAGTGTTCGTGTTGCAGCTACGTTGAGATCGGGACTGGGGTAACAATTTTTATTTTCTGGTTTGACGTAAATCTTGTCGAGATCTGCTGGATTGTTTTTATCTCAGTTAGAAATACAAAAAAAAAAGGTAAACTGTTGCACTAGCCGTAAGGTGAAACACTCCGACAGCTGAGGTGTCAGGTAAGTTGCTATTTCAAAGCAGAGGAATTGCATTAACGGTGAAGGTGCGAACGCGCACCATAGAGTCAGCATGGGCGTTTCGTATTAAAGGGGCCATGAAAAGAAAATGTATCAACCTCATCTTAATTTTCTTATCTACATTAAAGCCCAAAAATGTTGTTACCTTAGTTTAGTGGTCAAATATTGCGTCTGACGTTTACAAACTACGTGTAAAATTCATATGTTTCGGAGATTCTGAAACAACCACACGACATCGTGTGGAAACCAGAGGCAACAAACGTTATCATAAGTGATATACAATGACAGGGGTGGCCAGGCTGATCCGGCCTAAGAGCCGCAAACAAAACCACTAAACTTCCAAGAGCGGCCTAAAAAAAAAAGGCAGAAAGAAAAAAAAAAAGAAAAGGGGGGGGTTCAAACTTTTTTTAGACCAAAAAATGAAACTTGAACTACTTTAGATCTATCCGAGTCAAAAGCAATCCAACTGTAAGTAGGTAGCGGTAGCACAGGACCAAACCGCAACCTGTCATGCAATTTAAAACGCGTTCCTTTTTTCTTCTCGGGGAAGTATCATGTGACCGGGAGGGAGGCGGGAAAGGGGGGTGGGTGGTTAGGTATACTAGGGAGCCGCGAGCCGCACTTTAACACGCAAAGAGCAGCATGCGGCTCGCGAGCCGCAGCTTGGCCGCCCCTGTACTATGAAGTAGAAGAGATTTTCAACTTTATTTAATGCTCGAACAACAAAATGAAAACAATCAAAACGAATCTTAACTTATTGACGTTCTTATATCATTTGCGGAAGGTTTAGGCTGTGGTTCGTGTTTATCGTCGTTCGCGTGTGTTGCGTGCGCGAGTCAGCCCCCACCTTGTCAACTGTGTTCGTTGTGAGACACTGCTGCAAGACGTACAGTAGCGCAGACGACATACGGTTTCATACCATGCCATGCGAGTCACAGCGTATGGTCCTGTGGCGTCGAACCATTGGCTCCGATGGTCCGGACGACATCGCCGCATTCGAGGGTCACGTCTGTACCGACCACATTCTTCCGGGGGACCACGAGATGAATATTCAAGTGCGGCAAAGCCTTGGCGTGGATTTTCGGAAGAGGCTACTGTTTTATGTTAAAGACAAGATTTAGGTCCAACCTCAAGGTGTATGTATTGATAGTCGTTAATGACACAGAGCATCTGTTTATTTCCTCCCCTTCGTCGTCTTTTATCAAGCTCAACAGGACAGTGTTTGCAATGAGCATTGCCCATTAGGATTGTGTAACTGGCAACAGGAGGTCTAGAAACACCCTCAAGCTCAGATGAAATGGTCGGTTGTTTGTGCATGAAGGATATCTTGCCTTGAAGAATCTTGGCCTTGTATGTTTTCGAAAGTGGCTCATTTCAGGCAAGTCTCCAGGTCATCATCATACATTGTGGTTCATACAACATGTACAGTGCTCGCCAAGTTTATATGAAACACACAATTCTTTTCTCACGGCAGAGCTATCCTGGTGGCATCCGAGGAAAGCTATCGTGACGTGGCACTCAACAAGCCATCCGGAACTGCTACGCGAATAAGCCATTGTTGAACATCCTCCAGGATAGTGTTGCCATAAGAAAACACACAATTCCTGTGTTCTGTGTAAGTTTGGTGAGCACTGTTTGTGGCTGTTTAAAAGCATACCCTATTTATATCATTGCTAGAGCAAGGAGCCGTCCTAAAGTCAGACAATCCACACCTACATCCCAATGCTGCTCATATTTTCTTAAAATATGATGTGGAGCAAAATATGTTAATGATGTTCATTACCCAATACTTTGCTTACCTGGTTTTTTCAAGCCTGCAGAAATAGACCTTCAGACTTTTTAACGGTAGTTTTTATGTTCAAGTAACTGCTGTAGGTTGCTTACCATTCAAAATAGTAGGTATATAATAGTTTAAATAACAAACAGCTCGTAGTGAAAATTTGTAACATAAAAGGATATGTCCCGCGTAAACAGCAAACTTAAAAAAAATGTGTTAAAATTCTGATTTTATTGTGTACGACGTTCAGCTTTGTAAACAAATTAAAACTGTGTACACTGCGCTTGTTACGACCCCATCGTGCCGATTGCTACTGTGACAAATTGTATGCGTTCACATATGGCTAATGAACGCATAGATGTTTGCGCAATGAGTAGTTAATTTGTAAATTACTGATTGATAGATAAATGGAGATAGATATCTCGGCTGAAAAGAGCCGTGGCGCCACAGAAATGCAAGTAGCCTACACCACGAAGGTGCCCTGCGCCGTGTTCAACAATGATGAAATGGTATTGTAAAGATGAATTAAAAAAAAAAATGGGGATGATGGTTTAAATGGAGCGTGTGGACGAGGGTGAGGGTTTAATGTTCCGGTTGAAGAGGGTGTAAAAAGCTTTAGGACTAGCAGCGCTATTCGCGAAGGTGGTCTTCATGGGGTTGCCATGGGCTGCTGACTTCTAGCTGGCCGGTCTCGAGCGCCTGATAAGAGCTCCCTGCTTGCCCGGCTTGCAGACGAGCCGGCCGAATTTCTGGCGACGCAGAGAGTCCAGCACTCTCGTGGTGGGGCTCCAAGGGCTGGTGCCGGCGTTGGCCGGGCGGCGATTTTCGCGAAAGCGGGCCCTGAAATCTCCCAGCTAGCGGTCGAGCTCGTGACCGAGCAGTGTGACAACCCTGTTCATCGATGACGTGGTGTGTTCCACTGGTCCAGCTGGCTCGCTGTGGATGGGAAACGACACATCTTGCGCCCCGATGGCTTTCTCTTCTTCCGTCGTTGGGCTTGTGCAATGAAGTCGAGAGCACAAGCCGTGTTGAAACGGGACGCGTTTAAACGCAAAGGGTGTTTCGGGTACGGGTTCACATAAGAAGGGCGTTTCGGAAACGGGTTGAAACGGTACGGGTTCAAATGAGAAGGGCGTTTCGGGAATGGGTCGAAACGGGACGGGTTCAAACGGGAAGGTCGTTTCGGGAATGGGTCAAAACGGGACGGGTTCAAACGGGAAGGTCGTTTCGGGAATGGGTCAAAACGGGACGGGTTCAAACGGGAAGGTCGTTTCGGGAATGGGTCAAAACGGGACGGGTTCAAACGGGAAGGTCGTTTCGGGAATGGGTCAAAACGGGACGGGTTCAAACGGGAAGGTCGTTTCGGGAATGGGTCGAAACGGGACGGGTTCAAACGGGAAGGTCGTTTCGGGAATGGGTCGAAACGGGACGGGTTCAAACGAGAAGGTCGTTTCGGGAATGGGTCAAAACGGGACGGGTTCAAACGAGAATGAGTTGTTTCGGGCTACACTCCCCATGGCGCAGCGTGTCCGCTTTGTCAGCGTGCTGGTAACACGAAGCGTCCAAGGTCAGAGCGGCGAGGAGAGAGCGCGCGCTCTGCCGTCGACGTAAATACGCAGCAGACGAAATAAGGGAGTGGAAGTACGACATGCATGCTTTCGTATTCACAACTCATAAGATGTGCTTCGGTGTACATCGAGCCTTTTGTCTACGCCGCCGTGCTGTCGTTTCCATTAGTGCATGTCACGAATTTACACTTGCCACAAAGGATAGATGCATTTAATGCGGTGCCAAATTACATAATGCGGTTTAACAAATGAACTCTTATTAGGAGATAGGATTATCATAAAAGCAGTTACATTAGAATTAAAAAAAAAATACTCAAAGAATGTGCTCAAGGGGAGTCAGATCACACGGAACATTCGCTTAAGCGTGAATAGAATAATAAACAAGTGAAACATATTTTATTTTATCATGGAGTGCGCAAGAATTAAATACACGTATAAATAAAAAAAATACATGTAACCGAAATATGAAGAAACTTTACTTCGTTGCAACCGATATTCCAGATGCTTTATATCGCCACAATACCCGCGTTTTTTTTTTTTTGTTGTGCATCTACGATATTTCTTGTTTTGTTACTTTTCTCACACACTTGTTTTCCCCCTTTCCCGAAAGCGGGAAAACAAGAGGCGAAACCTCCTCGCCTGTCAGCAGTGATCCGCATCCGAGCGGGGGAACGGAAATCGGTCCCCCCGAGAGAGAGAGTGAGAGGAGGGCCCCCCAAGACAGAGGACCTTCCGCCTCACGAACAGGTCGGAGCTCACGGCGAAGGAGGCCCAGTGTTCCGACCCGCGGCCGTTATCACAGCCATCGGGGAAGGGAGACCACAGTAATCCCCACAAAGTTTAGAGCACATTCTGTTTTCTAATCTTGCCAACTTTCTTGAATCGAATTCCTTCTTCACACCTTCACAAAACGGCTTGCGTACAACTTATTCGTGCGAAACTCAATTTGTATCTTTCACTCATTAACTAAACGCCATTCTTGACCGATCATCACTTGCCGACTGCATCTTTTTAGACTTGTCGAAAGCATTTGATAAGGTGTGTCATAAGATTTTACTTCTTAATTTAAGTCAGCTTAAGCTCTTTCCCAAACTTCTTATATGGCTCGAATATTTTCTCGTTGACCGTTCTCAGTTCGGTTCAGCTAACAGTCTCGCATCTCCCCCAAGTGGCGTCCACTCTGGTGTGCCCCAAGGCTCTGTGCGTGGTGGACCTCTCCTTTTCCTTAAATACATTAATGACCTCTCTCCTTGTGCTTCTCCCCATATTCATTTGTTTGCAGATGGCTGCGTAATTTTCCGGGAAATTTTATGTGATAATGAACCACTCTTCAATCTGATCTTAACGCCATCCCTGCATGGTGCAGAACATGGTGCATGGAACTAAACATTAGCAAATGTAAACTTATGCGTGCCTCTAGAAAAAAATAATATCTTCCCCGTTTACTCTCTCAATAATGTAACCAATCTATGGCAAACTCGAATAATGTACGCAACAGTTACTAGATGGCGTGCCCTTTTAAAAAGGGTCTATTGGTTACGGGTTTTTTTCAGCAATAAAACTCGTTATTCTGAACTTTTCTGTAAGACTTCGACATCATTGTTGTTATTGTTCTTTATTATTATTGTTATTATTATTTAGTGGAAAGGTAACATACACTAGTAGGTTTTTTTGTGGCTAATCGCCGACGGACCTCAACAGTTAGGCGGTTCACATTCATAAGACCGTAAAACAGTTATGAGAGTGCGGACATTGACATTCCTCCGCTGTAACGTTGCGTTGTAAGCGCCAGTGCGACATAAAAGAAGTTTGAGGATACAACAAAAACGTTTTAACGAGAAGGCTTCGTTGTTCTTTTTATTTTTAGACTTCGGTCAGGAATGGCGCAGTGCTGCGTCAATAGTTTTTGGCGTGCAGCGCAGTCGGCCGTAAATAACACCCGCAGCCAGCTGCGAAAGAAGACACAGCTTGTGGGACTATTTCGTAACACGAATCGCGTGCGAGCCGCTCCAAGGTTACGCTTTGGTTACGCTTTTCCGGGCACGTATTCCGAGTGCAATGAAAGAAAAGAAAATACGGACGACTTGTCTCGAAGTTAATTACATGTTTTGTGCACCACGACGCCACCCTTTACATAACCAATGAAGGGCGCGTTGAACCCTCCAATAGATGCAAACAAAAAAAGAAGTATCTTGCTGAACACCCGCATACACCTCGGATTACTACGAATTCCCGGGAGGTGCTCAACGTCTGAGCGTCGCAAAAAAAAATAAAAGGCGCCGTGGCAACTCATGTCATTTGGCGGCCTGGCGAATGGAGTGTTCCTTTCTTTGTTTGTCGTCAAAGCCGGCTTGATATTTCCCTAGTGAGTCTACGCGGGTTTTTTTATGGGACCGCGGTCCAAGCCTGAAAGCGGCGTATATTGAACGAGCAGTGTTTTAACGAATCCGAACTCTGCTTTGTCTTTGCGCTTACGGGTGCTGCTGCATCCAATGAATCTTTGTTGTCTCCTCCGGTTTGCCTCTGCTGCGCGGTTCTGTTCCCCGTCGTTTGACTTTCTGTCTGCTGGTGCTTCTCTTTTTTCGTTCGTGTGAGCGAGCTTGTGTATTTCCACGTATTTGTGCCTGCGTCCGTATACCTTCCTTACGAAGAAGAAAACAGACCACAATTCTTCTTCAAGTTTACTTTTGTCACTAAGGCACATAACAAAAGTACAGCGGATGTCGCTAAGTTTTAATCGAGATAGATTATTTGTCTGCACAACACATGCATTAAAAAGGGTTTGTTTTTAGTACGAATAGCTTGGATGTATTATAATTATTATTATTATTATTATTATTTTGCGAAAGAGTTTCGCGTTTGCGGAAGAAAAAGAGCATGAACAATTACCAGCAATCTTCATCCCCAATTTACATAATGCATAGAATGTAGTACTTACGGAGCTATAATTTATCTTTGCTTAAAAGACATTTTATTTTTAACGATTGAGTTTCGAAAGGTCATTTGCTGCTCAGGGCTCGGGTCGTTCTGGTTCAAGTTCTACGAGTACCTGAGATTAGCAAAATGACGTAAACATATTCAGCGTTATATTTCGTTCCACCTCCTTGCAACGGCTACGACGCAGCCGCCGCAACGAGCTGATGGCCCCAATCACAGAGCGTCAAAAGCGCGCCGACATGGCTATATCTTTCTGTAAGTACGTCTTCAATCATCGCTGGACCAGTTATACAGAGGAAAGGCCCAGTGACTTGCGCTTTTTCACACTTTGATTGGTCGTCCCATCTAAAGTCTCTAGATAAGAGCTTCGTACAAATGGCGACATTCTTTGAAGCGCCGACTGCATGACAATGCAGGTTTTAGGAAGCGAATGGTGGCGCACAGAAGAGGTTTGAACTGAATGCCGCCATTTTGTTACAACGGAATGTGCTTTGTCATTTGTATTGGTTGTCGTTACTTGGAAAAGAAGTATCCAGGGGCTTCAGTCCCGTCCGCTCATAGCGTCGGTTCCGTTCGAATGTAAGCTGAAACGAAGTATTATAGAACGTAATCGATACAGAGGCAACGCGGAGCAAGCTAGTCGATCCATGTTGCATTAAAAGACGTAGCGTACACAGGTGATCGACTTAACCGTATTAACGATCGATATGTCGCTCTCACGGGTTCGGTTTCAGAGCGATCCTCTTCCGCATGTTACATCATTAAGGGGTCTATGTGACGGTGTGCCGGAACGTAGATACTAATAATAAAAAAAAAAAAGGTGCTGGTTAGCGGCATTATTTTGTTTAACCATATTTTTATGACTGCGATACCTTTCTTGGCGGCGTGGAGATGGTCGTTATCGCTATATATAGGTGTCCAAATATAATTTTCGCATTCATTTTATGTATGGTTCAATAAGTAGACACAAGACCCCGCGTGGTTAGTGACCCATGTCGGATGATGCGTCAAGCTGTGCATTGGGATGGATCGTGCTTCCTCTGGAAAGTGACACCTGCGCCTTCGGGAATGCTGGAGTGTTACCTCCTAGATGGGGGGCGTGTCAGCGCGGAGATTGAATTTTACGCTATTCGGTTAATTCAGAATGTCCCGCTGTAGCCCTTTTCCCGTATTCTGAAGCTAGCGGGTAAAAATAACCTGAGTTTTCCCAGGTCGTGTTGAGCGAGAAATAAAGGAATTGACAGGCAAGGGTTGAGTCTGCTACACTGAACGGAATCGGCTCCGACGGTAGGTACTTCGTCCCCGCGGAGCCGCTCACGTGACCGAAAAATCTCTCTCGCGTCTAGTTTAGATGTTGAGAGAAATACCTGCACTCACCGGCAAACCGGTCCAAGGGGGTCGCGGCAGATTCGGCGACGGTTCGCGAAGCGGCTCGACCGATGTCACTGAGCGTTCGACGCATGCGTGACGCCGCCATAACGGTAGTTCGTAGGAGTCAGACGCCAATTCAGCTTCTGGCGCCTCGTGCACTGCTCGAGTGGCGCGTGCAGAAAGACTACAGTTCCCACGATGCATGGCGGCAGTGGTGATGTGCTCAAACTAGCTGGCGAGATCGGTGGCGTCGATGAAAGCCAAGTACAGCATAGCTCGACATCGAACGTGAACTGAAATTTGCGGTGTACAAACTCAGCCCCATTGTAAAAAAAAAAAAAAAAAAAAAAAAAAAAAAACGGTTGTAAAAAAAATAGAAAGAAAAAAGAAAAGCCTATTTTATACCCCTGTCAGACGGGCTAGTTTAGTTACAGTGTACTAGAATACTGGGGTAGTTGGGACCGGAGCGGCTCGGCAACGGGAGCTCGTGAAGGCGCGTGTATTGACAGTTTGTGACGGCGCTGTAGTCGAGTTACCCGGAAAAAACCGCGGAGCCCGCCACGTTTGGCGGAAAATGCGTTTGGAGTCGACGACGTTATTGCTTTTTTTTTTTTAGATGCGGAGCATCTCTTGCTCGGGTCTATGTCCCGCGTCCGCGATGTAGTCGGCACTCGAACTACGCACGCGCAACTCTCCTCCTTCCCTCTCTCCAACAGCTGCGCGTTACTCTCTCCGCTCTCTCTCTCTACCAGCTGCGTGCACTGCGCGTGCGTTGGCTTCTCCTCACACCGCGCGCGCACGCGCAACTCTCCTCCTCTTGTCTCCTCTCCTTCAAGTGTGAAAAAAATAAAATAAACGGCGAGCGTTCCAAGTTTCTCTGCCGCGAGCCGCGACGAAGGCTCGCGTAGGGGGTAACGCTAGGGCAGTCGGTGGCGCCATCTCTCGACGTCAGCACGCAACTGACTCTTTCCTCGGAACCAACACGATGCTCCGCATCACCCCATGGTTCCCCTCGGGAAGATGGT
Source organism: Ixodes persulcatus (assembly GCA_013358835.2). Classification (NCBI taxonomy): domain Eukaryota; kingdom Metazoa; phylum Arthropoda; class Arachnida; order Ixodida; family Ixodidae; genus Ixodes; species Ixodes persulcatus. The sequence continues at coordinate 65,486 of JABSTQ010010757.1, read as the reverse complement.
GTAATTTTTTTTCACTTTGAGCGGTGCGCGCGTCGGTAAGCTGACCACGATTTCATAGTTCCGTGTGTTGGACCGAAATATGTTTTGAATCTTGTGTGTTTTGATTTTCCGGATGGTGAACGCGTAAGTGTAGTGCCGAAATGACGTCGTCGAAACGGCGACAGAACTTCTGCTGCGCACCTGGCAGCCAAACGGGCTACATCCGAGTGAAAGGCGTGAAAACGGCGTCTCTTTTCGGCGTTCCAGGGAACAGACCCACAAAAGATCTTCGGGAAAAGAATCTGCAACGATCGGACAAGCGCCTTGAAGAAACAAGCGCTGTCTGCAAGCTGCACTTCGAGCCCGCTTCATCCTTCGAGATTCCGTCCACATAATTGGCGGAAAGGAAATGCGGATTCCTTGTGGACACTCCGCGCTTACGCCAGACGCGCTGCCAACTCTGCTGCCAAGTGTACCCCAAAACCTGAATGGTGACCCTCCCCCAATACGAAAGGAAAAAAAGCGGAAGGCAAATCCACCAGAGCTCATCGTTGCAAAGCGTTCGGGGCTCGCTTGGGAAACTGACCCGTTGTCACCAGTGGTGAACAGCGAAGCTCCTGCCGCGATCCCACAAGGCATCGCTCGCAACGCACTAGGCTCCCTGAATGTGCTATCTCCCTACTGGGCTGTTCACAAGTTCAGCAACTTCGACGGTATTGCTTATTTGGAGACTGCCCTTGAGCCGAAGTCTAACAAGATCAGCATCGAAAGGGAGGTGTTCTTTTATTTTGATAACTTACCTGATGTGGTATACCAAGTATATCCAAGCTAACGGCGACTTTGGGGGACGCTGTTCGTCAACACTGTGGAACGCGTCTTACCGGAAGCGAAAGGGTGATTCGTGGAACCCTCCGGTTGGATTAGGATTATATTATTCCTGGCGGCTTAGTTGAGTCTCCAGTGGCACCGACAAGTGAGTCTTCATCCATCGGTCGGTGCCGGCTTGTGCACGGCAGCAGAACAACTTGACATTTGCAAACGAAGCGCGGGTCGTCAGTGGCTTCAAACGTAAAATATCTAACAAACGATTATAATTTCAGCCTGCGTCTGATCTCACTTCGTCGCGGCGTTCGGTTCGCAGCAGACGATCAACATTTTTTTTTTTTTTTTTTTTGCCGATCGCTTAGCAGGCACTATACCGAAGCAACGCAGAAGGGGTACGGTGTTTTCTCGCTTCATTTCCGTTTGCGAATGCCGCTTCGTAGCAGACGAACCGCGTTCTTTGCTGTGGCGTTTGCAGACGAACCGCGTATACAAACGCTGCCTTCGCTCGCTCTGTGAGAGGCGAATCAGAAATCGCTGTCGCGGTGACCAACATCGAACCCCAGAGGACGCAATGAGAGTTGTCTTTGTTTGTGACGCAGGCGAAATTCCGGACCCAATGCCATCCGTTGTTGCAAAATCGCCTGAATCGATTAACCTTCGCTGGCAATCGTCCAGCTTATCTGCGTAATCAGCGGGGCCGCGGAAAAGAACAAAACCGAGTGTTTTTCCGCCTTGCCGACGGTTAAGCTAAACGGAACCCATTGCTCCCATCCACTCTACTGAGGCCCGTGCTTCTTCGGGGTAATTACGGCTCCACGAAATTCTGGAGCAGACCGCGCAGAGCGGTATCCCGAAAGTTTTATAATTAGTTCAAATGCCGATGCACGCGTTGTTCTACAGTGTTACTAACTACAAAGCGCTGCATTTAAGCCGCGATGACTTGGTCTGGTGTATACATACTAATTACTCTCTGGAAGTTTAGCCAGGTTAGAGCTTTATGCCCTCGAGTGTTTAGTAATGTATGTTTATACAACCGGAAGTTAGTCGGCCTCAATGGGCGTCTGGTGTCTCAGCCGTAGACGAAATATTTAGCCGGTGCGGTACAACCGCTAGCCTGGGGTCTTGAACGTGCACTACGCAGTTGAGATACGCGACCGCACGCCGGTACGATGCTCATCCCAGATCAAGACGGGCAGGGGTGGGGATTTAACTTAGGATGCCTGGGTTCTGCAACGCGGTTTTGTATAGCATACGTTGTAAATATAGCATGAATTTGGCAATGTGCAGTAAATGAGCGCGATGCGAGCATATGCGACATCTTGCTCAGTGCGAAAATTTCAGACATTGTTGTTGGCGGTTGAAAATTTTTTCCCCCCCGGTTTCATCATTCACAGGGATCTCCATAAATTGTTACGCTTGGGCCTTAGAACGCTCTGAAAAAAATTAGAGACTTCGCGTGCGTTTTTTTTAAATTTTTTTACAGTGAAGTGTTGAGGTATTCTTACGTTGGCGAGTCAAACAAAGCCAAAGCCAAACAAAAAGGGCCTATTTTCTGTAAGCCTCTTCGCGGAAAATTACAAGATCCGTGCAGAGGTGCTAACGCCAGCCGGAGAGGATTGCGGAAAGGGGGGGGGGGAGCTATATAAAAAAAAAGGAGGACAAGCTGCTCCAATCTTTCCACATTAGCGGAGCGGAAGCTGGACAGGAGGCGAGTTGACAAATACTACTAATAATAATAGCTTCATTTACCCCTTTTATCGTCTCATTTACAGCGTTCGCTCCACTAGAGTGGAGAAAGCGGAGGGCTTTGCGGAAGGAGCCTTGTTCTGCTTTTTTTTTTCCTGCAACAGAGTATAGATACGAGGTTTGTAGTATTCTAGTTACGACTTTTGTTAGCAGAAAGCGCCACTCGCCCTCTGATTCCAGTAGAGATTACCAAGCAAAGATTAAGTGAATGGTGGCAGAAAGCGAGAGAAAACTAGGCATTCTCTTATTAACTGATGGCAAGGGGGTTTTATAGCCTCATTTGCTTTTCAGTACGGAGTGAATATAGTTTTCACATTTAAATAATCTAAGCTTAAAGGGTAATACAAAATGGCTAGGTGGCGTAAGCTACCGCCCGATCCAAAGGGCTCAGCCGTATTCATCCATCCATCCATCCTTCCAGCTTGTTTTGAGATGATGCCTTGTGTCCAGTATGTTTCTGGCGTGACTGGTATAAAGCCAATATACAAGCTATACTTCAGAGCACCGCCACTTCATTGCCCGATCGTTTTGTGGGCGCCGCCATTTTGTTGCCTAGCGCAGAGGGGGCTCGAATGGCGATAGTTGCGATCGCCAAACGCGACTTCCTGCTCCTAGGGTACGGTGTCGGTAGACTCAGGCGATGTTCGCCCCCTTTGGTGAGGTCACGGACTCTTTTATTACTACTCGAGGACACGGAAGTATTCCCTGTGATTTCAGATAAGGCTTTGAAATAACTGGCAAGAATGGGTCTAGGCCACAAAATGGCTGGTGTCGTGACACTCAAGCTTAGCTTTAATTCAGTGGCTGTGCTGCACTCACTAAGACCTTAAGAAATTAAGGGCACGACGTACGGTGTTCACAACAACAACAACAATAACAATAATACTCCCTGGAGAGGGGGATTATTCTCGCTTCGTCATTTCTAGCTCTACGTTCTTATTCGAAAATGGCGCTGTGTCATTGGCCATAGACTGATAATAAAAGGCTTGGAACTCGAGACGCCCCATCTGACGTCACGCCACAGGGGTGGCGCTGCTGTCGGCATTGCGCATGCGCAGGTCTTTCGCCTGGGGCGAATCACTCTGGTTTCTGCGCACCCGGAGTGCGCGCACCTGTCGTGGGTGAACGCGAGCTTGTTTACAAACAGTGTTTTTGGTCGATATGTGGGTAAGGCGGACGTGATTTCCAGAATGACTCCCGAAATCCGCAACCACCCGAAAAGGCTTTCCTTCCAGTAACTTCTCCGAAGCAGGCTCCATGTCCGTTTGCAAACTTCTCGCGATCGATCTGCGTGGACACGATACCTCGTGGTCCGCCAGCTGAACAACATCTATACTCTGTTTCACCTTATGATGTACCGCAGGAAAGGCTACAAGCGCGAGCTCCTTGCTCTGGGGCACATCTCGGCGGCACAAGCTCTCGTGACTTAAGAGCGGCTGCCAACGCTATGAGCTCGCGCGTCTAACCTTCGCTGCGGTACAACATAAGGTGAAACGAAGTATAGTGGCAGGCTGCCACGATGTCAGCTCGGGACACTTGATTAGGCTGGGGCTCGATCGGACTGCGACGACGACGACGTTGCCATTGATAATCTCCAGCGCGCTGTGATCCAGAGCTTAGCTCGGCGCAGAAGGGGCCGGCCACGGCGAACTTTGAGAGGCTGACTTTTTGTCGTACATATACATACATAGGCTTCGCAAAGGAGACTTGGGGCAACGTTTATCAGCTTAAAGGGGCACTCAAGTGGTTTTTGAGTTCGTGTTTTCATGATGACAGCTGAATTTAGACCCCCTAAGTATCCCTAAAAAACAAAATATATAGTCATACGGTGATTATTTCTTTAATAAAAATGTAATTGAAGGCCGCCAAACCTCGGATACACCCGAAAACGAAACCACTCTCATTGGTCCTCGCACGCTTATCAAAAGGATCTCGGGCCAATGGCGTTGGACGACGTTCCGTCGCGCAGTGATCCCGAGGTAGCCGCATCGGACGAACTTTTTTGTCATTTGAGCTTCGATCATGGCGGAGTTCTCTACGCTCGAGGACCTGACGCCGTTAGAGGTTGAAATTCTTCGGCGGACAGCCGACCTGGGGATGATTTCCTATGACGCCACTTCGACGTGCGATGTGGACGATAGCAGCGCTTCGGAGTCATGTTCGGGTTCCGAGGACGGCAAAACGCAGACCTTTTCGGGCATTCTTCGATTTGCGGTTGGGGCAAGTCGTAACCGAACCAACGTTTAACATCGCAGCGTTAACTCTGGTACGTGATGTCAAACGATGTCGCCACGTTGCCTTTCGCCTCGGGAGGACGGGGGAAAGGCTGGTTCAGACATGTGCAACGAGCGCGTACCTACGACTGCGTTTGTTGCGACCGGAACGACCGCTCTGCGCCGCGCGTACACACACCTGCAACCACTACAACAAGCGCAGTGGGTCGTCAGCACGGCGACCGCTTCTATACGCGGCCGTCAGCTGTTTCAGCGGCCCCTCTAAAAAGGGGACGCACTGCTACTCAATGCCGTAACCGAATATAGACAGAAAGTTTTATTATTATTTGTTCTTGATAGGCTTGCAGGGTACAGTGGATGAAAAAAATAAAATAAAAATATGCAGTACGCCGTCTTGGACGATCACGACTCTAATACACGACATTGCAATAGTACAAATATCGCCACACGCCTTTTCTACGATTATAAAAGACAATGTAATCTTAGCAGCGATATAGCAACGTAGAAATATGATTTCGTGATCAGATAGACGTTGCGAGCGTTCAGGATTGCTAACACTAATCACTTCTCTCCGGTGATGAAAACGCGTGAAAATTCGCATCCTTTATACGGTACGCGCCAGTAATACCTTGAACTTGAGCACATGCATGAAATGCGCCAAATAAGAAATCCGGGCGATGTTCGAGGACACAAATGCTTAGAAAGCACCACTGTAGTCGAAGTAAACAAACACGACGGCACGGGCGTTTCTGCTGTCTTGAGAGTGCCGCCACGACATCGCCGCACGAGTAGGTGGATCTTCCCTTTTAGTACGTGCTGGGTTATCATAGCGACACACGACGAAAATTCAGTCAAGGATAGCGCTTTTACGCGGGACGATGAGCTTTCACCACGCCGTCCACGTCGACGACCACCACCGAGGCCTGGCCGGCCCGCGACCGATACGACCGGCCACCGGCCTGCAACGCGCGCAGATACGTGCGCTTCCGCGCATCCCGGGGGAGCGGGAAATTCACCCCCCGCGGAGGAAGGCAAGGAGAAAACGTAGTCCCTTGTTTGTGAAACGATAATTGCAGTATCGGGTATTCTAAACTAGAAATATTTTACGTCTTTTGAAATTATAATGCACAACATATTTAAATGAACTGAAAATTGTTTCTTTAGCGAAACTTTACAAAGGCCGCCAAAATTTTCAAACATACGATAATTTCATTGGTCCTCGCAAGTACAGAAAAAAGTCCGCACGTATTTTATTCCTGCGTGATTAATAGGCGGTTCAGCCTTCTAAAACTGAAGATACTCATTCACTGACACTTCCTTAACGCCATCGCACCAAAAAGTAGCTTCTCCAAAAACTGCTTGAGTGCCCCTTTAAGATGGGTGCACGGGCTGACAGGTGTCGGAAATGGTGTGGCGCTCTTGGTATGGCTGAAACAAACAGAGCGCACAGAGTAATTGTGTCTATTAATGAGGAATAAAGGAAAGAGATACAAAAGTAAGTCTTGGGGTTGGACGAGCGGAACTGCCCGAGGGACTTTTGGCGCGTCCGTCAAGCGGAGGACTGAGGGTCGATTTCGAGCACCCTGGGTTCTTTTTGACGGGCAGCCGAAATCCCAGTTCTCGTGGAAAAAGACGTGTTCCTACCGATTGCGACGATGAGCCGGTAAGGACGCCGAATAACAAATTAAGAAACAATAAATTTGAAAGTGGAAAGCCTGGCCGGGCGTTTTTGAAGCTGTCGATGACTGATGTGAAGCTGTGGGTTTAAATCGTAATTCTTATGCGTGCAAGTTGTTCTTAAACTGTCGGCTTTAATAAGAATTATTTAAAACAAAACGAATAGTAAATGAATAGAAAAGATTGAAGCAGGGTTTTGTTTACCATAGGAGAGTAAACGACTGAGATTTTGCTGAGACTTTTATAACTCAACTTTATGTTAAAAAAAGTTTGTTTTATATTTTTGTTATAGAAACATAATAAAGAACGCGTTTAAAGTTGGCAGAGTGCGCCATTTGCGAAACTTTTCGTAAATTCGTTTGATTTATTCGAATGAACATCGATAACTCCAGGAATGTTTTTGGTTTTATCTTCATTGAATAGCCATCCACAAAAGTTTGTTTCTTGTACTGTCGTAATTTATTTTTTTTTTCTTTTTTTTCAGATGGTTTACAATTTTGTTGTTTAAACTCCACCCCTAATGTAACGAGCCTCCTTTTAGAGGCATTTCTAATAACCAAAACAAAATAAATACATTAAAAATACTTCTTTTTATCTCAAAGCAATGTAAGGATTTTATCATCTGAGAACTATGCAATGAACTTTTATGGAGAAAGAAAAACAACATCAACAATAATACAAAATATCTCCCGACTTAGATTTTGGAGTGAATCAAATATTCGTGGAACCATATAAGTATAAGTAAAAACTGAAAAAAAAAGCCGGCAAAAAAAAATAAGAAGAAAACAAAAGCAAAATATGAATGGAATGAAGTCAGGCGACTTTATTTCACCCATTTTTCAAGTCAGTATATCTTGACCTCAACTAAGGGAGATTGCTCTAGGCAACTGTAATAGAGCGCGCACTCCAACAAATTGTTTCCTTCGTTTCCGGTAAAATCAGGTCCGTTACTTACAAAATCAGCTCCGTACACCATGCATCGAACGGCGATCGATGCAGCATCTGGCATGAAGCGAAATAACGGGCAATCATTTTACGGGACGGGGATTTCGTATCTTGAAGCTTTACTTGACATTGACTTCCACATTTTTTCTCGGTGTTATGCGCAAAAAATCACCGTAAAAGCTTACAGAAGTAGTAGTTTCGACAGCAGTCATATACTATGGTGCCTGTGACGCGTATTCGACTAGATTTTCAGGTGTCACATACCACGCTTGCACTTCAGTTACCCCCAAAACGCCAAGAAGCTACATCACAGCTGTATCACACGTATTAAGTGCGATATCATTTATTTTGTGTGGATTGGAACGTTCAATTAAAACATCCGTGCCATGATGTCGGACTAATGGGCCGTTAAACGTGCGTAAGAAAACTGCAGCTTGTAATTGAAAATGTATTAGCAGATCTCAGTTGATTAGCTAATTGAGATTGACGTCCCTTCTTCGACGAGTCAGCCTAGTCAGATGGGTTCGCATTGAGGACGTTATCTATTGAACCGGGGAGTGCGAATGCCGGTTTGAATCGAATAGCACTGCACCAATCGTGACCTTCACATTGGAAGGCAAACCCACCACAACCGGTTTTCTTAACTAGGGACGAGACTCCGCTATTCGACTCGACCTGTATTCACACACCTCTTCTATTTAACGATCGCTTCAGTTTTTCAAAAAATACATTATGTACCGATCAAAACTAGACTGCTTGCACAAAAGTTAGTGACATTTTAAGGTCAAGAGCATTATTTTTTGAAACGCCTCTTTCCCCCTTCTAGCGTGAACTCCACGATGACCCTGAGGTGTTGGCACAGGGCTCTGTTAGGCAGGAGATCGAACTATGGTAGGCGCTTTATCGAGCTCGTTGTCCCCACAGCCCGGTGTTTACTAACACAGCGTAACAGAGAAATGTAACCTCACCTTGCACGGTCTGGGCACGAGCGCTTCGCTCTGACTATAGTTGGTTGCAAGCTAAGAAAAAACCGGAAATGCCTCTCAGAGGAAAATGTAATCCTACGCCGAGAAACGCCAGCCAATCGTTTTCATGACGTCACGATTCCGTGGACCAATCGCGATCCTTTTGAAAAAAAAAAAAGCTCAACATGGCTGCTGGCCTTAGCAACGCGACGCTATAGTTTCTCGTGACAATTATTCTGCTTTTTTGCACCGTGTTTTACGTGCCCGAGGTTACGCCACGAAATCTTAATGGTATCGGCTTGCGTATGCAGCAGTTTTTGCGCGAAAACGTGAGAATCCAGCGACGCTATCGCCAACGAAAATTTCGAAGCGGGCGCGAGGCTTAGCACTGCTGAGCCTCGCGCCCGCTTTATTATTTGCAGGAACTATAAGTGCTTCGCTTTCCCTCAATCGAAGGCGCTGGAAGACGGTATGTTAGACAGTATCTTGGACAGAAAATGAATTGGGAAGACGGTACATTGGACATGACTTTCTTTCTTTACTAAACAGCTATTTCGTTGACAAAAGCGTATTCTAACTTATTTAAACGTCCTGAATGAATTAAATAAATATTGTAGTAGTTCAAGACACGTTTACTGGAGGAAGAAAAAGCAACGTTGCTAGCGAACTACTTTCTCGACGGCGGAGGCACTTCAGATGGGCGCAATGCGCTTTTGGGTGGAGCTAAAAGATTGTTCTCAGGTTGCATCCGACTATAGTGTTTTGGTCGCACAAGGAGTGGCCTTCGAATCGTCATCTTCAATTTCTCTGATCAAAAACAAACAAGAAAATTCGGTTTGGTGTCCCCACTGATCTATTGTAGTGGGCTGGATCGCGGATCGGGAGCCCGTTGGTGGCACCACCGGCGGCCATTACTTGACACCAGGCAATACACGCCAGTCTATGGGAGAAACAACCAAAGTAAGAGTATTGAAGCTTGTACGCTTTGCACAAAGGCGAGTATTTTATGACGTGCTGCGATCATTATATCGAGTGTTTGAAGATCGAATCGTTATTTGTCAAGCGTTCGAACGCCGATTAGGAAAACCAAACGTGCTGGAGCACCCACGGTTGAGCTGGCAAGCTTGCTTTCGTAGTTGAGTAAACAAAGGAACTTGCCGGTCAATAGGACCACCCTCGGAGAAGCCCAGAAGTTTATGAATGTCGAAAAAGTTCAATGTTGACAGCGGATTTCCGGGAGTGAGCGAATTCCGCGTAGCGAAGCCTTCAGGCTTGTCGTCTGCTAAACCCAACTCATCGAAATCGCCACAGACTCCGCGGTAACTCTGCGTGACTCTTGTGTCATTGAGCTGCACTACATGTTTCGCCCAGCGGAGTCACTTTCGACCGCAAAACATTGATTTATAAGAGCTGTGAGGGCTGTCAGTTCTAATGTTTATGCATAAGCTATTAGACAAGCTTCCTGGACAGGAGCCAAAAAGTTTCAGTGCCGACAACAGCTTAGAAGCGGGGGAAATGCCACTAGCTGGTGTCAAATGATGGTCTCCGGTGGTGTCACTCAACCCTAGCGAGACATGCCTCGATCCGCGATCCAGCCTACTATAATAGAGACCAGTGGTTGTCCCCACAACTTAAGCGTACCGCTAGAGACGTGACTGTTCGACCTCCTCCCCAATACTCCGTTCTCCCTCAAGCTGAGACCTGAAGCTCCGCCTTCAGCGCGAGCTCGCTGGCTTCCGTAGTGCTTTGGTTGCGCGCGCCTACGCGTTCACACTTATGTTAGCAAGGGCAGAAAGCTCGCGCTGAGGGCGGAGCTTCTAATCTCAGCTTAAGGGTGAACGGAGTATAACGGACGAGCTGCTTTCAACTGTCTGTTAAGAAACGCCCATGTTCGTTGTTGTTGTAGTTTTTGTATTATAAATTACGGGAAAGGGGGAAATGCCCGCGCGGAAATGTTATTCTCTCATGATGGGGAAAAGACTCGCACAGGCGGGGGAGAAAGGAGTTAAAGAGGAAAGGTGGTGGGTGGGTGAGAAGATTTCGGCGATGCGTGTAAGGGGCTTCTAGTAGCTAACTGCATTGCTTTGAGGAAACGTGTTTTGTAGGGGTACGTTAGATGTCGCCTGCCGGGTCTGTTTACCTATACGTCAATTTAGGCACGAACGAAAAAAAAGTGAAAGCCGTTTACAACTCCCTGTAACGCCGAATTGGAGCGCAGCTCTTGAGGAGGAGGAAGGAAGGGTAATCAGGGGAGCGTATACCCCTCCTCCTCCTCCTCCCCTCATTCTTCAATTTCCTCCGGGGGGGGGGTCACGTGACCTCGGGGGGAGGGGGCCCCTCCTCCCCCCAGATCACGTGACCTTCCTCCCCCTCCTCCCCCAGGTCACGTGACCCCCCTCCCCCTCCTCCCCCGAGGTCACGTGACCCGGGGGGTCACGTGACCTGAGGGGTCACGTGACCCCCCAGTCACGTGGGGGTCACCTTGGGGGTCACGCGACCTTGAGGTGACCTTGGGAGGGGTCACGTGACCTCGGAGAGTCACGTGACCTTGGGGGGTCACGTGACCTTGGGGTGACTTTGGTTACGCCGACGCCGACGCCGACGGCGACGCCGGCGGCGACGGCGACGCCGACGGCGACGGCGACGCCGACGCCGCTCAAGCCGGAAACGGGCGCCTAAGAGCTGCTCTCTAAAAGAGATAAGATAGAAAAAATGAAAGCCGTTTACAACTCCCTGTAACGCCGAATTAGAGCGCAGCTCTTGAGGAGGAGGAGGGGAAGGTACGGAGAGGGGGCTATACCGCGCCTCCTCTCCTGCTCGCCCCACTTGGGGGAAAATTTTCCGCTAGATTTAGCGGGGAAAATTTTCCGCTAAATTTAGCGGGTAAAATTTTGCGCGTGATTAGCGGGAAAAATTTTCTGCTAGATTTAGTGGGGATTTTTTTCCGATAAATTTAGCGGGGAAAATTTTCCGCTAAATTTAGAGGGGAAAATTCTCCGCTAGATTTAGCGGGGAAATTTTTCCGCTAAATTTAACGGGAAATTTTTTCCGCTAAATTTAGCGGGGAAAATTTTTCGCTAAGTTTAGCGGGGAAATTTACCCATCATGCACCGCGCGGTTACGCCGACGGCGACGCCGACGCCGCTCAAGCCGGAAACGGGTGCCTAAAGAGCTGCGCTCTAAAAGAGAAAAACCACACTCCCATCAGCACAAAGTTTGTCGGGGAACTGTTTCACTGGAGTCGTATATCGGCATCCACACGGTAGCTATAGTCTGGCGCGTTCAGTTCAGTCGATGTTGTCTCTCATGCAGATATTCGGGCTACATTAAAAGTCACAGCGTGAGGGGTGCCAAGATTAGAGCCGAGTTGCGAGGTCACTCTCTTGAGGGAACTCTAGCAGGGCTTTGTAAGTAAGTTCGACGCGTCGCTTTCCTCCAGTCAGGAAGATTAGCTGGTGGCACGTCATAACCGCTGCCTTAGTAGTCTGTAGAGTGTTGTGAAGTGTGGCTCTGGCGCTATCATGTTTTGGACATGTTCAGAGTACAGGTTGTCTCCTCTGGAATCTTGCAAATGTCGCAGTTGGGATCTATTGTTCGTGAAATCTTGTGAAAGGTCTTTCTTGTGAAGGGACATCGAGTTCGTAAACGATAGAGGAGTCAACAGTCCCTTCGGTTGAACTTGTGCTCCGGGACGAGAGGAGGGAGATTACTCACGGCGACTCCGCTGTGGGAGTGTCGCATCCTCGCAATCATATGTACGAGTCGTCTGGCCTCGCTGAATCTTGAAGTAAATAAATCTTGGGACGTCCTGACGATGAGCCTCAGCGGCAAGAAAATCGGCTTCTTCGTTGCATTCGATGCCGCAGTGGGAGGGAATCCACTGGAAGGCGAGACGCCAACCTTTCGCTTCGAGTTTGTGGAGTATATGAGCAGCCTCTTGTGCCAGAGGTGGGGCGTTCTCTAGATTTTCCAAGTGGCAAAGGCCGCTGCGAGAGTCTGTAAGAATTACGGCCCTTCCAGGCTTTAGCTCTGTTAACGCCTCAAGATCCTTACAAATGGCTGCCAACTCAGCTGTCGTTGAGTTAGTCCAAAAGTTCAGCCTCCCAGCCTGCTGCACTCCAATCGATGGAATCACGAAGGCTGCTGCGGACGTCGCCGTCTCGGGGATAGTCGACCCATCTGTGAAAACATGCAACCAGTTGTTATACCTTGTGTCGATCTCGTCTATGGCGATCGATCGAACCACGAAGGAGGATACCGATATTTTTGCTGTAGACATGCGAGGGTACCCGTGATTTCCAACGGTGGGAGAGTAGTGTGTTGCGGCGGTGGTGGGAAGTGTCGTTTAGGGGGTCCAATCTGGAGCTTACATTCCGGTACAGTCATTCCAATGTGGGATAGTGGTCGGGTGTCCCACTAATAGCGATAGCTGTTAGTGGGACACTTTGCGGTTTCGGGCCGTCGACTGCGCTCCATATCGACGCGGGCTCCATATCGACGCTGATAACAAGATAACAAGTAAGCAAGATAACATGCATGGCCGTGCATGGTAGCAGGATAACATGCAAGGTGCAGTTAAGCAGTCCGCGCGGGGAATCTGGCAGTGCACTGGGATGGGTGCCCATGTGACCCAGAAGTAGCGCAAACAACAATTCTCGGAAGATACGCGGATAAAACTGCCTTCAAATTTTACGATGCATTCTCTATCAGAAAGCAAGGGGAAAGCGTGTGCGTTAGTGCCCCGTCAATGCACCTGACAGATACTGAGTTCGATTTTACAAACGAATATCCAGAAAGATAGTATTAATATTGCGCGTTTGTTTGGAGAAACCTTCATTTGAGAGTGCACTTCCTCTTGTCTACTTTCTTGTCTCTTGTTTATTCGGCGCTTGTCGTTTACCAGGTGTGACTATTTGTAGCGAGGTGACGCACGAAAACACGTTCCCCTTTCACGCAGACAACTGAAAGGATTTCTACTTAATACACCTTCATGGCTTACAAAACGCTACGGCATTTTCGTCTGGTGTGTTTTCGGTTTATTACGAAACGCCCATGTGGACTCTATGGTGCGCTCTCGCACCTTTACCGTTCATTCAGTTCATCTGCCTCCGAAATGATGCCTTAACCTCTCCTACGTCACACCTCAGCTGTCGCTGCGTTTCACCTTACGGGTTACGTAAGTGTCTTTTCTTGTTTGTTTTGTTGGCAACAATGTTGCTCGCGTAAAAAGCAGCTTGCGGGCCGATCCTTTGATGCGAGAAAAAGCATTAACGGATGCCGTTCTAGGCGTTACGCCTTTCGGTCGTCGCGTGATCTTGATTAACAGGTAATTAAGATTGCTTTAAGCGACTTTCAGAACGATGTTTTCGAGACGTCGCGCGTTGTCATTGTGCGTGAAGTAGGAAAGAGTAGGAAACTGGTGTTTTCCGTCCCATTGTCTCGGTGCCACTCAGTGGGATCCAATTGAAGATTGCAAGGATGTTTTATTCGCGTAGCTTTCCACTAATTCTTTGGACAGTCTATCCAATGTGACCTTTTATTGCTCGGAAAAGAAGCGAAGTGCGCGTTAGGCCTTTTCTTTCACGAGGGCCTAAGTAGTTTATTTGATTGTACGCCTTGGCAAAAAACGCAGTGCGCCAAAAGATTACTCATTTTGTATTTTTGTGAAGCAAAAAACTACACAGAGTGTTTCTATCAGTGTTGGCGTACTTTTTCCGGTAACGTTGTAACGTAGTCGTGAGATTTTTGAAAACGCTAACGCGTAACGTGCTTACGTTATTTATTTCGATTAACCTGTAACGCAGTTGCTACTCGTTACATATTTTTAATAAAGCTAGAAAAAATAGATTTCTAATTCTTTGTGTTCTAAGCGCCAAACCATATAATTTTTTTTAGCTTTTTTTTGTTTTTTGTTTGCACTTTTTCACGCGAGTATTCAGGTGGAATCGTAAAGAAATAAGGTAATTGTGTTCAGTTTCTGGATGGACAAAATGTTTCTTGAAATATGGCGCTTATGCGTACCTGTAACCTCCAATGAGTAAAACGTTTTAATTCATAATTAAAAAATCCAACGCAAAATTAATCTGTGCTGATTTTTAATGGTAACGGTAACGGTTGCGCGTTTCTTTTAATTTGAGGTAACTTAGGATGGTAACGTGTTCCTTTTATTTGAAAGTTTCGAATAAACTACTTCGTTACTTTTTTTTCTGTAACGCCTACTCTAGTTTCTATAATACTGCGCCATATTTGCGATATCCGAGTAAACGTTTAGTTGTGCTTCGTGGCTCAGTACGTGTTGCGCACCTCGCTTCAACCCTTTATGGTAACTTAAGTGGAAACACTGAAAGTACTGAATGTACGCACACCGAAAGTGACTACAAATATTTTTTTTTGCGTATACTTTCCGAAGGGTTTCATGAAAACATAAAAACAGTATAGTTTTTCGTTCGTTACGTTTTAATTTATTTTAGTAATTCGTGGCTTCAAGTTAGGTTTCGTGTTTACGTTCACGTCGGTATAAGTACTCAACTTCCGATTCTTACCCGTAACGCATTTTAAAATAAAACAATAACAAATGAAATAAGTGTAGCTGAAATGTGTTCATCCTAGCTCTTGTGTAGAGTGAGCGATCGACGCCACGGGCGCTCTTTGGCGCCTTAGTTTCTGTTTCGAAGCCTCGTACAAGGATGACGTTTTTTGTCCCGTAGCCAGGGGCGGATTTAGAGGGGGGGTCCGGATGTCCTGACCCCCCTCTTGATTTCTGCATGTGTAAAATTTAGGGCGTAAAACGAAGGAGAGGGGGAGGGGTTTCCTAAACATATGGTACGCTGACCAACACCTGACCCCCCCCTCAGGAAATTCCTGCATCCGCCCCTGCCCGTAGCACCCATCGCGAATTTTGCGATCAAACTATTCACGTCACGGTTCGACTATAATGACTATGTCCCGAAAACGAAAATACAAAAAAAGTTAATGAAAAGTGTGTAGTTAATTAGCGATCTAATGAACCAACGCAGGGCGGGGGTAAGACGGGCCGGGGAGGTGGAAGCAGACGGAACGCTGGAGAAGAGACGGGGAAACCCCCTCCTCTCTTCAGCGTTCCGTCTGCTTCCTCCTCCCCGGCCGATCTTACCCTCGCCCTTCGTTCTTGAGTTGCAACGGACTGCACGTGACCACCAACTTCGCCCTAAGGCCAAGAGAACCCTGACGCAAGTTTCCCGTTTTTATTACATTTTCGTCCCACTAAAAAAAAAAAAAAAGAACCGCGCACACACACATACACTTTAAATGATATAGATGCGTCTATTCGAGTAACTAGGTATTCCTAAAAAAATTTAAAAAAAATCACTTAAAAATAGAACTCTCTTTCAAATTAAGTGCGTCTCCCAAGAAAGTAAAGAAGGGTGCTCGAAATAAGACCGAGCTCGTAAGTTTAATGAACGGCCGCCGCAATCGCTCCACCATCTCGAGAGCCCAGATTGAAGAGAGGGAGCAAGTCAAATCACGGAGAGTTTTGACGGCGAACGCAACTCCTGGGCAGATGAGTCGCAAGTGCTCATGCGTTGTCGCGTGGCGAAAAGGAAAGCAGGCGGAGGAGGCGGAAAGGCGGGGACGCTGGCAGACGATGAACGCTTTCGTCGTCTCTCAGATCGTACTGCAAACGCGAAGCACAACCCACGTGACCCCGCGAAAGAAATAGCAGTTGGAGGCGCTCCGAAAAACCTAGGCGCACCGGTGGGGCTGTGTGGGTGGCTTGGCCTAAATGAAGTTCGCCCCGATTTCTCGGACCTTCTTCATTCTCGGAGTTTTTCCGCGATTTGCGACATTGGATGTCGAAATCAAGGCGGTCCTTCGCGTCCCTGTAATGGTGGAGAATGTACTCGATGGCTTCAGTTCAACCACTTTTTCTCTCATCAGAAGCGATTGCGTGTTCCTCATTTTGAATGAGACCCTACTTTGGGCGCTCATTGTGGAACGCTCACGTGGCGCGCGAACTGAAACGTCAACGTCAAGATGTATCAAAACTGGGCTTGGCTAATAGAGCACGTGCGGTTAAGAAACGCATGTTAAGAAATAATTGGGAGTAGCAGTTTTCGAATTCGGCTCAATGAGGCACGTGCGGCGAACATTCTTTTTGTTTTTCATAGATTTGAATCAAACGCGCTTCTCGCGATTGCAAAAGAAAAAAAAAAACACACACAAAAAACTCAAGTTTTTTTTTATTATTATTACCTCCGAGTCGGGTATAATAATCAATGTTCATGTGAACCTTGTTCAGAGGGAATGCTTAAACAATTACTGGTGGTTGTATGAGGAGGATATTACGTAAGCATGTCCTGTTACAGAAATCATTTGGAACATTTAATATTTTGACTAATTATTTTATTGTTATGATCTGCTTTCCAGTCAATATATGGACGTCTTTATGCAATTCACAGTCTAAAAAAAAAGCAATTCACAGTTTAGAAGAAAAAAAACTTTATTACTCTGCGCAAGCATACTTGTTTTCATGTTTTCGTTGTGATCCACAATACGTTAACCATTAAGAGATTAGAGCGCATCGAATTAGTTATCGCTCAATTTCTACTGGAGAGGAATGATCGCTTCCTAAGCAGGACAGCAGCGAAACGAGAGCGGTTGGGTGGATAAGTGCCAGAAACGTCTCCGTCTTAAGCTTTTTACGCCGGTAACCGTACCGGCCGATCGGGGTGTCTGATTGTCGTCAGGGCCAGAGAGCTAAATTTAACGGGAAAGTATCCCGCTAAATTTAGCGGACAAATGTATTTGGTGAACAAGGGCCATGTAAACATGTGGCCGAAGCGCGTGTTGTATGCACCAACATGCAGCTCACAAAAAAAGTCTGTTTTTTTGCGCATGCGCAGAAACCAGACTATCAGAAGATGAAGCTTCTGAGCCTGCGCAGTACCGATGGCAGCACCACCGCAGTGGAGGGACTTCAGGGAGTTGAGTTGGTGTATAGGCGCGGGTACTCCGGCGATATTTTTGAGGTACCCCAACTAACTATATTTTCCAACTCCCCGGCCTTTAGCCTTTCCGGTATGCTATTTAGTATCGCGAAATTCACAATAGTTATTTGTGAAATCGGCAAATGAAAATAATGCAAAAACCAACATTCAAATATACCCGCACTTTTCATTGCCGTGACGTCACTGGCAGGCAGGCTTGCGCGTCGAGCAGTCAGTCTAAAAAATAGAATATGACAATCATTTGTTCCGTGCTGGAGCGCGCGTACTGGAGCTGGCTTCCGAAGCCTTTATTTGACTCCATAAAACTGCTTCGAATCAGTTGGGAATAAATTCTACGGTCCAAAGAGTGAACCCCTGCCTTCCACTGACGTCACTTTTTTTTTTGTTGCTGCCAGTAGAGACTTTCGGTTTGAAAAACACGGTGTGGGCCAAAATTGTAAATTCAATAACTTCGCAAAAAAACATTTTGACCTAATATTTGGGATACTATTTTAGCGATATTTGTTGGTAAGTTTAGCAAAATTTCAAGGAAATCCGGGACCATGAAGAAATCACCGGAGTACCCCTTCAACGTCCCTCTAGGCTTATCGAACTGTGTTCAGGTCATATCGAGACGTCATGTTCCCACACGTCGTCGCTTTGTTTAAATTTTGGCGGAGAAAGTTATTTTTAATTTAGCCCTTACAAGCCTGCCTTTAAGGTTGGCGGTAACTTCCCCAGGCTCTGAAATAAGTGTTGAATGCATTACCTTTTGTGGTGAATTTGTCTAGATATACAGACATGTGACGCGCGTGTGTGGGGCTTAATGTTGGGGCGGAACCACCAAAGACCGTTAAACCAAAAAGTATACTTTTTGGTTTAACGGCTTCAACTCGTGCTTCAACATCCACGGTAGACGTTCGCCTTGCACGGTACAAAGGCATGATGCGTCTACGGCTGTCACCACAACTTCATGCGAAAGATACGCCACTTGGCCGTATTTTTTTGTTGGATATATTATAATTAGACTAGAATTTCTGCTCCATCGTATTTGCCATCGCCGCATTATACTGCTTTCCCCAAAGAGACTAGTGTTGAGGGGTTCGGCTGTATGCCGCCATGGCATATCTTATTGAACATTAAATTTTTTGTTTTCTACGGACCTTCTCGGGATGGAACTTCTTTTCCACTGAAGTGGTTTGCTGCGAGAATCCGGATATGCTTTATAAAATACAATGCCCCCCTTCCCCTCCTCCCCCCAATGCATAAACGCCTAAAGGGCGCTGCAGGCTTCTGTCGAGAAAAATAATCACGTTCCTCTCAAAACACGTGCGCGCACATACACACACAGACAGACAGACACAGAAAACAACCAATGCCCTATATCTGTAATTTGGGTTCTGCTTGGGACTTTATAATCATAACGATCCTTTATTAGCTCTGTGCCCCTAAAAAACCTTACGGTTTTGATCTAATAGCACGAACGTTCATTGAAAAAAAAAAAAAGAAAAGGTTTCCATCGTAACAATGGTGTCTTAAACAGTATACAGCATAGTTCATGCTCCAAGAAGGCCGATTCACCAACAAATATCTAAATTTGGTGACGCTACATCGTTTAATAGGTCTAGGCCAACTCGTCGAAAGCCGACTCGTCGACGGCCAACTCGTCGGCGGCCCATTCGTCGAATAGGCCAATTCGTCCTAGGGCAACTCGTCGAAGGAAAACTCGTTGAAGAGGTCAACTGGTAGCCGCCGTTTCGAAGCCCTAATATATAATTTTTTGTCCTGAAATATTAAAACAAATCCTGCCCTATAATAATGCGTAGTATTGCCGCACAGTAATTAATAGACCTCTAGTGTGCTCTTGTCGAAGATGACAACTTGCAGCTTTCTTCGCTATCACGGTGCTGAGGGGGACGATCACTGCGTCACGCGTGTATCACTGGGGTGCGTGTTAACCTACTCGGCGCACCCATTCACGCCGCTTCGCGGCGACAGTCTGCGGCGGCTCATAACAAAAATGCTAACCCACCTGGCCCACCAGTCAAGCAGCTTCGCTTCGACAGTCTGCGGTGGCTCATTACAACAAGTAATAAAAAAAAAAAAGGATCCCGAAATGAACATTTCTCAACTTGTCTCAATGTACTTCTCAATGTCTTCGCCCTCTTGCAACATTTCTTTCCGCCTTGTAATCTAAGAAAAACGCTGTTCCTAGTCCAAACAGAAATAAAATTTTAGGTCAAAAGATAACAAGGAACCACGAACTTTTACCTCGGACCTTCATTCAACACATTCGACGAGTCGCCCTTCGACAGATTGCCCCTTTCGACAAGTTGACGTTCGACGATTTGCCCTATTACGAATTGGCCTATTCGACGAATGGGCCGTCGACAAGTTGGCCGTCGACGAGTTGGCTTTCGACGAGTTGGCCGGAGCCCCGTTTAATGATACCTGCGTGCGAATTATTACTGACATTTTTTTTTCTTGAAGAGAAGGATAGAATAAAGAAGGGCTTCTGCCCAACCGAGATGGTACGGGAAAAGTAACGCAGCGTAACAAGTCAGCGTCAAAGTCTCTGTGGATTATTTTGTGTAGAAACAACAAGTCACGAGGGAATGTGCTAGTTCATACACATTGTCAAACATAGTCATAATAAGAACTTCTATTACAATACCTGTAATAAATAATTCGAATGAAACAATTTAGCACGGATTCAATACACGACTTTCAATTTTAATTCAATTTTACGCTGCCAAACTCAAGCTTTGTACACACCAGACAGGGAAATGAATGAACAATGCATAAGACATTAGAGAAGTCATAAGACGAGCGTGATAGCAAGCCCCGCATTCGGACTGAAGATGCGACTATTTGCGTGACATGATAACAAAAAGAAAGTCTGATGTGAAAATAAACCCCAAGGTCGCGAACAACAATGACTACTAGTTGCTGTCAGTTGCTGACTGAAGTACATACGGATAAGATAAAATTTCGCGTTTCCTTGACAATGTCAGTAGTCTTGTTCTGTCTGTATTAAGCAACAAAACATCTGATGAACACCACTCAGAAACACGTGTGATATCACCCCGCAAAGGAACGCAGTCATCGGATTTTCGTATATTCATAAGTACCTCGATACCATCAGCGAAAATTAACAACTGTGAAATGTTTATGCACAATAAGAGGTAGTTTAAAAGAATAAGGAACAAGAGGGGCACAAGGTTGGATCCTTCTGGTACCCCAGATGTTGTTATAGAAATATCGGTGTGGCTGTTGGATAGTTTTACACAACTCTGACGACCATGATTTTAGACAACCCTGAGACTGGGGAAAACAAGAAGGACAAACACGACGAAATCTCAAACACAGCTGTGTTTAGAGATTTCGTCGTGTTCGTCTTTCTTGTTTTCCCAAGTCTCAGGGCTGTCTTAAATCATGAACGTAAACCAGCTCGCCTGCGCTTTATCACTCATTTCAGTAAGTCTGACGACCAGTTAAATATGTCTTAAACCAGCTAAGAAGTGGAAGTGGTGAACCATACAAGGATAGATTATAGAGTAGAAGATCATGATTCACTTTATCGAAAGTCTTACTCAGGTAAAAGTAAACACTACCTACCTGACCTTGGGAAAGAACTATGGGAAATTAATAATCAAGAAAAAAAAGATTGGTTTTCATTGAATGACCCTTTAAAAACTCATGTTGAACATTACAACATTTGGGTTTGAAAGTATTACGAAACACGCGAGTAAATAATCCTATCAAATACCTTCGAAAAGACATGTAACAATAATATAGGTCAATAGCTTTCTACTTTACAGGTATCACCGATTTTATGCACTGGTATAAAAACATACATTTTTCTACGGTGTTGGAAAAATACCAGTTTTTAAGGAAACGTTAAATATGTGACATAAAACGTGAGCTATCACATTGGCCCAGCCCTCGATAATAAAATTAGGTTGCATATCAATTCCTACTGACAACTTGGCCTTCAGGCTTGTTATAGCTACTAAAACCTCGCGTGTTCCTATGCAACTGGAAAACAGAAAGTCCTGACATCGCGCACTATTTAGCCCAGGGCCACCCGAAAACAAATTTCATGAATAGCATTTTCTAAAGTGACCCTGAAAAATACTCGCAACTTCAAGGGAAGACGATACGTAACCGGCGACGTTCCTTAAACATATATTCTTATTTCTTTCCTGTGTGTGATTCTTCACGTATTTTCAAAGCACATCAGGTTTACGAACAGAGAACTTTCAGTGATTTTCTTGTATATTCCTTTGTCATGTTTGAGTAAACTTTTTGCAATAGTTCTGTATATACTAAACTTTGTGTACCGTAAATCGAGACCATTGTGTTTATCCAGAGTTTGTGTACGCATATAATGTTGCAATTACTTTAAAAACCAGGACGGATATTTAAGTCGCTTTGGGTGCCTCTTTCGGATAAAGAAGTTAATTTCCATTTTTAAAAATCTGGGTTAAAGAATCGGTCGCGGTTTTTACGTTTTTGTCATCTAAGACTGAAAACCAATCATAGTCTAAAAAATTAAAATAATCCCAAGTAATTGCCAGCGCTATAATTAGGTTCCACGTTTTCGGTTTTTATTTTTTCGAAATTCGGCGTACCTTTTTTGGTGTTTATTTTAAAAATCAAGTTTCGGTTTTTTTCGGCGTATATTTATTGCCAAAAAAGTTTACCGTTTTTTTTTGTTTTTGGTGAATATGAAAGAAACACCATCGGACACCGGATCAGATGATTCTTGTAGCTGTGATATTTGGGATCAAAGTCAAATTTGGGAGTTTTATGTGCCAAACCAATGACGGGCATCTGGCACGCCCCAGCGGAGGACTGAGAATTAATTTAGACCACCCGGGGATCTTTTGACGTGCAACCGAAAGCTCGGTTACACGGCGCCTTCTCCGCAATAAGCTTCCGTCAGATTGCGGGCAGCTCGGCCGGGATTCGAACACACAACCTGGGGAATATTTGTGATCACTCAAAAAATAACGACACATATACATACGTGGTTTTCGCTACAACTTCCGAGGACACACCTCAAAATTGCGGAATTCGCAGGCATAATCTTCAGCGCGCTTTTTTTCCTTCCCATTATGACGACGTGACCGTCTGAGGTGATGACCGTACAAGAACCAGCGGAATAGAAAACAAAAACCATTGCAATTATGCTTTTAACCCCAGGGAAGTTTGAGAGAAGGTGTTAAGAAAGGTATTAGCAGCTTTTCTCGATGTCCTCTGAAGTGCACGAAGTGAAAAACCTTATACTAGCCCACATGCGAACTTTTTTTTAGGACCGGGAATTTGACACACTAAGCCCGATCACAGAAAGGACACACATGTCCCGTGAAGGCCAATCCAAGAACTCTTTTCTTGCATGTTGAACCTTGAAGGGGGCCAATCACGAAGACGTCACACAATGTCGAACCTTGCAAAGCCCTCTCTCTCTGTCTCCCCAGTCCCCCATCCACCTCGACGCGGCCCCCCAAAAAATGGACCTTTCTCCGTTAAAACCGAATTTTAGAAAACGGATTAAACATACTTTTATCGGTTAAAACTGAAAACGCCGAACCTACAAACTGACCTTTTTCGGTTAAAACCGAATTTTCGAAAATGGATTCGGCGTACTTTTATCGGTTTTTATCGGTTTAAACCGAAAACTCCGAACCCTAGCTATAATGTATCTGGGATCATTTTGGCGGATAGAGTGTTCTCTCGAAAAGTAGTAGGTAACACAAAAAAAAAGGGGGGGGGGGGAGGGTGAAAATCATTAGGAGGCAATAAAATAGAGCGTCACTGACGGCCTCAATACATTCCATATGGCAGTTCAAAAAGACAAGATCAAGAACGTTCCCAGCAAAGTTTGACAGTCATTGTAGCGAAAATGCCATAGAATTGAGCAAAATGTAGTAATGTATTTTCCCGTTCGTTTCCAAGTTCCGACAGGTTGCAATGCCAGAAGACCACTTTACACCAGGAAGATTAAAACCACCGTAAAAATGAACGCGATGCTTTGAAAAAAAAAACAACAACAAAACAACAACAAAAACGAATCTTCTCTTCCAGGCATCATAGGCTATTGCAGAAGCTATATTGGTCGATCAGAGGCGGAAAATAATGGTCCCCAATGAGTTGGTTAAACCCGACGCTCGATTATACTCTAATCCAGACACATTCCTGGTATGTTTTCAAATCTATCTTTCGGAAAGATGACACAGATTCGTCGACAGCGATTCAAGACGCCGCCGCCCACTTTCTGGCCCCGTTGAAGTATATTCTCTATCACTGCGATACGAGATTATTCGCTTTGCGTCGTACAGTGATTTTTGGGTTCGCCAGGCGTATACTAAAAGAGAAATTTCTCGGTAATTTTGTTTTGTATCTTGTCCATGTTGGACAGGGATAAAGATCGTTTTCGCCGCTTACGTTTTTTTTTTTCTTCTGTAAAATTGCGCAACGACCGATCACCACAACATGATCTTCCGTTTTTCAAGTCCGACAGCAGCCATTGTTCCTACCCGAGGGAGCCAATCACACAGCTTCAAAAGTGCATTATCATGGCGGCCGTCGCCGTTGTGCCTTGGCTCTCGCTTGCTCAGCCAATCACGCATTTAAAGCTTGTGGTTGGTTCAGTAACTGATAGCAGACGCACAATGGCGATACGAGTGCCGTGACGATACACTTTTTTGCCGCTGCTTGATTACCACCATCGGACAGTGATACCCGTGCCACACGGGCAACTCGAATGCCATTTACAACGAATGACATTTGAGCGGACAGCCAATCAGCTCGCGACACTCCGGGCGTAGCGCATTCCACGTGCGACAGATTGCGAGCTTATTCGCCGATCACACAAATGTCATTCGTTGTAAATGGAATTCGAGTTGCCCGTGTGTCACGGGTATAACAATGGCTGCGGTGGAGGTAAGAGGTAAAACATTGATATAGAAAAAAGAATCAGTCGAAATGGGTCTTCGTAACTTTACGAGATAATCCGAGATAATCCGGAGTTTCCTTTGTCCTAAGCTTCGGCACAAAGCTGGGCATGAGCCAGAACGCGCCTACTTGCCCGCTTTCCACGGATTATTTACCGAGCGATTCCGGTTTGCTCCGATAAGGGGTACCAGCTCTGGGTCTCGCTGTCTGCACACATCCGATAAACCGATTAAGCCGCCTTTGAATGTATATTCTTCTGGCGTTGAATTCGCAATGCGAGTTAATCGTGTCTGCTCGGTTCCGGGCTTCCTGTCCCTTCTGTCCTGTTTCGACATAGTTTGTTATTCTTCCGATGAGTGTACAGTGGACCATAATTTTCGACGTTTTAGAGCGCGTGGCCATATTTTGCGGACTGGGGCGCCGCACCGCGGGCGTTTCGCGTGGACTGCTGATTTAGCAGACGTTTTCGTCGTTTTCGATGGCAATAAAACCGGTGTTATAATCGCACCCAATGTTAAAAATGCACACGAAGGAAAAAAAATAAACTGCACGTTTAAAGAAAATGTGTAGCGACGTCCGGCGTCAAGAATAGAGCGCCGCTCGCATCTGCTAGCGATGTTAAAATAATTCTGGTCTATATAGACCTTTGCAAAAATCGCATTCTGCGTGTTGCCATTTTTGTCTTCAGGGCTATGGAACGAACGCCTTATGAGCATGCGCGGTTGATCTGCCGTGCGGTATATCGGACGCTGCGCATGAGTCCACAGCTCAGTGACTCAGCATTTCTCGGCCAGGTGATAAACGATGCAAAGGTCTATAGTCACTGACAATTAAAAAAAAAAACGCAGGTCATGCCGAATTGTTAGCGTTTTATTATCACTTCGTAAAGCAATAATATTGTGGCGTATGACTAGAAAACAAAAAGATTATGATTGGGCAAACGTGGTCTGCTATGTGTAACAACAACTCAGTTGGTAAGCGCGATTCAGTAATGCGATATGCGCTTTACGAACTTTCATTGTACTTTGTATTTCCTTGTTTGTGATGTGTTTCATCGGTGAAGAGCACACAAATGGCGCTCGGACAAGAGCATGGCTTACATACTTACAACGTTCACGCTGCTTGCTTCGCGTTCCTTCTTCCGCGTTCTTAGCGTCTAATGACACGCTATTATTCGCTGTGCAGCGGTAATGAGATTGTTTTAAGTCCTATAGGTACCTCTAATGGCCCCTGAGGGGCATTGCATAAAGAGAGAGGGGGGCATCGCAAGAATTATTTGAATAATTATGCAAATCTGGCGATACAATAAGTAAAAAAAAATGATCACCTCGAAGTGATTATCAAAAATAAAATTCTCGATCAATATGTACAGGCACAAACGCGCGCACACACACACAAAGATAATTTCAAGTCGATAATTGCGAGGCAAATTTATTATAGATAGTCACGGTCACCAACACACATATTGGAAAGATGCGGAAAATAGTCACGAGTCCTGCCTTCAAGTCAACGATAATCATGCTTACAAGAGTTAGTTCGTCGCGAGTTACGCAGCGCCGACATGAAGTGATCGAGATTTCTAGTCAGTGCTAAAGTCACTGGATCTGGGAAAGTAGGGCCATTGCCTTCCCACCTGCTAGCCGGACACAAACAAATACCAACATACAGACGACAAAACCTCTCAAGGTGATTGAGAGGTTTGCCGTCTGTCGCCACTTTGGAACTTTCAAAGATTCGAAGTTTCGAAAGGGTCGTCAAAACCAGTCGCACCGAGATCGCTATGAAGCATCACCGTACTGAAAGCGTTCCTCTGCCAATATGAGCGTCTTTCGCACTGTGCATGCAATAAACTTATCCCTCCTGCTTATTTCCCCAGATCCCTTACAATTATGTTGCTCGTCTTGCGTGTTTCAAGAGAGTAAAATTATTTTCCAATGCCTCCAAGCACTGACGTTGCGTGTGATGGCGGTAGGAAGATGTACGGCATCACAGTAGGGCGAGTTGGTTTTGCATACCGCAGAATTAAAAGCAGCGCGAACAAGACGAAGGACAAGAGGAGACGTAGACAGACAGAGCGCTGACTGTCAACCGAAATGTATTAAAATTGTTATGTGTTGCTTTTCAATAAATTTCAGTTGAGAGTCAGCGCTCTGTCTCTATATGTATCCTCTTGTCTTTCGTCTTGTTTGCGCTGTTTTTACTTCTTCAATATACGGCATCGCACGCGGCGTCGGTGCGTGGAGGCATTGAAAAATATTTTTTTTTCTGTCTTGAAAAACGCTAGAAGAGTAACATAATTGTAAGAGATCTGGGGAAATAAGCATGAGTGATACGTTTATTGCATGCACAGTGCCAAAGACGCTCATTTTGGCCCAGGAACGCTTTCAGCGCGATGATGCTCCATAGCGATATTGGAGCGACTGGTTTTAACGACTTTCTCAAAGCTTCGAAGCTTTGAAAGGGTGCAAAATGGCGATCACCATGGCAATCGACAGCGGTGAGCCATTCACCTTGAGAGGTTTTGCCGTTTGTATGTTGGCATTTGTTTGTGTCCGGCTAGCAGGTGGGAGGGCAATGGTGCTACTTTCCCAGATCCATGACCTTAGTCGGAGCTATTTCATTCGCCAACTCATCCCAGTCAGTCGTGGCCCGAACAATGGGAAAAAATATAGTCTTTGCGAAAGGAATAGAAACTTTAACACGCTGATCGTGTCGGGGGAAAATGCGTGCAGGGGGTAGCACGCCATCTTGACGAAATTCAGATGAGCTATGAAAAAAATATTTTAGAAAGGGGACAGCCTCGCGAGACACCTCATTTGAGTTGGCGCCGATCGACTGACGGAATCTTTAAGTTGTGTAACACTTACAGGTGAATATGTTTCCAGAATGAACCGAGCTGCCCTGTTTTGTGTGTATATTCAAGACTTTTAATTTAATATTTGTGACGCGGGTTCCAAATAGCAGATTCATATTAGGCCTAATGAGAGCAGTGCACGCAAAAGGTTTAGTTTCCACCGTTGCCATAAACAAATGCCTTCTTAAAAAATTTACCTAATGTTTAAATAGAACCCTTACGGATGTATTCAGTTGCAGATTCAGGTTACTCTCGACGCCCGGTATTTCTCAAATTATTGGCAAGTCTATATCCGCTTATATTACCCACAATACGTGTTATGCTGTTTCTGAAGCAAACAAAGTTGATTAAAATATATAAAAAAAACAGAGAAATGTTTCTTATATAAAAAAGAAAAGAAAACAAAAAAGACAACAACGCTGGCGATGGGGCAGTTCTGCTTAAATTTATGGGTTACATTATTTCGAAGTTCAACCATGTGTACATCGGAACCTATAAATAACTATGTTTTTTTCGGATCTGAATAACTTTCATCGCCTCTAATACTATGGAAATTCAGTTTCGGCGCGTGTTTCTGAAAATTTCCGCCGTGTGCAAAAGAGCAGCCTCTTTTTCTATTTATGTAAAATCATTTATTTTGTGTGCCCACACCACGGCCATTTCTAGACCTGACGGCGACCCATAACTCAGCACGCTTTTACTGCTCTGATATAATACTCAGAGAAAGAAAGAGAAAGATAGAAATATATATAGAGAGAGAGAAAGAAAAAGAAAGAGAGAGAGATAACTGTGGGCCTCTTGGTCAGAGTGCCGCCTATGTCGGCGAGAAACGAACCAGTTCTGGTTCGAGGTTCGACTCTTAAAAGAAGAGCGTCTATATATTCCCGATCTTGTCGTTAATGTTCCTTTAGAAACGGAGCAACATTCGTCCCTGCAAACGGGGGAACAAAGTTCCTCCCTCGTCTGCGTAGCAATATGGCGGCTCCGAATCGAGTTAATCGAGCACAGTACACTCTCAAGAAAAAAGGGTGTAAAAGGGCGTATCGTTACACCCTTTGTCCCATATAATACACCCCCAAACTTCAATTCGACGTACAGCGCCCTACAGTCGAACAGACGGCCCGAAATTTTACGAGGGGCTTGATAGCCGTGTGGTACAACTTATTAAAATAGCTAATGTACGTTTTACTGACTACAAAAATCATAATCGGGGTTTTCGTGGCCCTACTGTAAAAACTCGGTGTTTTCTTTATGTGGTCTTTGATACGTGCTTTAGCTATTTAAAACGTTATATCGCACCGTTATCAAGCCCCTCGTAAAATTTGGGGCCGTCTGTTCGACTGTAGGGCGCTGTACGCCGAATTGAAGTTTGGGGGTGTATTATATGGAACAAAGGGCGTAACGATACACTCTTTTACACCCCACGCTACGGATATCGTCGGTCTTTACGCGGATTGCTGCCGCGATTAAACCGAAA
The DNA here is from genome assembly GCA_013358835.2 of Ixodes persulcatus. Taxonomy (NCBI): domain Eukaryota; kingdom Metazoa; phylum Arthropoda; class Arachnida; order Ixodida; family Ixodidae; genus Ixodes; species Ixodes persulcatus. The sequence continues at coordinate 36,858 of JABSTQ010010757.1, read as the reverse complement.
AGAGCTACCATAGTTTTCGGACAGAGGTATACCTCGTATCACTGGTGGTCCCCAGGCATGCTAAGCAGATATCGAAAGAAACGCAGTCAACCACCAAGCACAGATCCAAACAAGTCCTTGCTTTTGAAACGACAACTGGAGTAAAAAAAAATGATCACGAGTTTTTTACGAACTTTGTTTGTTGCCGAAGCCGCGGCTTCCCTCGCAGGTAAGAAAACCCGTTTTGAACGCAGTAACTCTGTCTTCTCGTTTTCAAAACTGCGATGTTAAATGGAGACAAGTAAAACCCGGTGACTGCGCGCACTTTTGCGATTCTCCGCGACACATCTCCTTCGAATTAGAACCGCACGCCAAAGAGGAGGAGTAAAACATTCGCGAAGCGAAAAGTCGTTTCCGAAAGAGCGTATTTAGAGCAGCCTACCTGGCTCATTCCATGGTCCAAAATATAGCGCGAAGCCCGAGAGGTTGAATCGCTAACCACCAGATGGCAGGCACAGACGGACTAATTGCAAATGTCTAGGCTAGGTGGTGCTAAGTAATGTCCAATTCACCGACCACAAAAAACTGTTTCCTCTACTATTGGGATTTAGACATCTTTATTATACTCACTCGAACATTACGCGTGCCAGTACACATGATACAGTACAGTTTACATACGTCGAGGAACATAGACTGCATACACAAATGTCGGCATAAACGCACAGTATACCCCCATCACTGACTCCGTGCTCTGCGCTTCCGCTTTACACACGTCGTTTTGAAGGTACGGATTTTCTCTACGATCATCTAAGCAATAAATACTGTTAGCAGTATGTAGATTATTTCTCAATCATGTCACTGCTCGGAAGGTATGTTGAATGGCACAAGGAATTGATCTTCTAGTAAAAAAGTAAGCGTTCACGCTGTATTTATATGCGGCAGCAAATAAAACAGCAGGTTCCACTCGGTTGCTAGAGCAGCCATGCGTTCGCTTCCCCGCAAACCCCGACATAGAATGGCGTTTTAACCAGTGTTGTGCCAAATACTCAACTGAAGTATTTAATATAAGATACTAAATACCTATTTGAGAATGTATTTAGAGTAGTAGCTAAGTTACTTTTACTACGAACTACCTTGAGTAGAGCACAAATACTTTGATAAAGTAATTGAATTACATTGGAAGATACTCGGCCTGTAGGTTGCAAACTGGTAATAAAATAAAAAGAAAAGTCAGAAGGGGGTGCTCTAGTTGTGATGCTTTCGCTGAAAATCACATTCTGCTGTGTTCCTGATAACTTTTAAGAAGCGACTTAGCTGCTGCAATCTAAGTTTACTTTAAAATAATTCGGGACATGGGACATGATGGCTACTGAAAGAGTTTAGAAACAAGGGGAACATACGTCCGGTAGGCATGGCAAATGGCGTGCTTTAGTTTGGCGGCAGGCTCGTCTCATGAAGCTTTCCGAAAAAAGTTCGTAATATGCCTTGACGCGATTCGGCGGTCATGACACATAGTCCTGCATTCGCAAATCTCTAATGGTCGAACTAGAAGTTGATCAGGCAGCCGGACTTGATGATGAGCATACGTCTGAATGACAAACGTGCACGCATCGGCTAGAGGAAAGCAGCTTCGGTCGCCGGTCAACAACCAAGAGCGAGCATTTTGTCTTCCCACCTAAGAGCGAGGACGAGCGCCCGTACCTTCAAACTGTCAAAAACATACTAGGAAGGTCATGAGGGAAACAGAAGTAACACAGGAGAGTGTAACGAAACCGCTCTCAATCCCTGGCTCCACCTGGCAGAAATCTGGATTGGAGGATTTCGAGAATGAAACAATGTGCGCATTCGAAAGGATATAAAAGAAACGCTTTTGAACGAGCTTGGAAGCCAAAATGAAGCCACAATAGGCACACAAGGGGCTTCTGGAAGAACCCCAGTCTAGGTCACTGCAGCTCAATAAAGACAGCAGGATCTCGCTTCTTGGCTGAGGGAGTGTTCGCGCTCATTTGAAAACGTGCTCGCGCATTCTCATACCGGAACCCCCTGAACAGGCGATTTCCGGAAATGGTCTATATATAGACCCCTTTCGAAATACCGCCTTTTCTTGGCAGCTGGGAAATCCCTGCACTATGGCGGGCTAAAACCTCAGCGTCACGGCACACTTTATGCGTTTCGTTGAAGTGCAAATGCCGACTTTTCGGAGATGTCAGATGAGTTATCCCGACAGCGAGCCTTCCAGCAGTCATGTCGCCCCGAAAGGAATGCTATTTGCCTGGAGGCAATCGGGCGTTCGCGTAGCGACAAACGTGTCCAGTTACGTTCTCGTCATATCGCTCCGGAGGCCGTCGAGATTCGCATTGGGTGCATCGAACGTCCGCGACTAGACACACAAAATAAAAAAAAAAAAGCACTGTGTTCACTACGTAAAAAATGGTCTCAGTTCATGCATCTGTGGGCAGGTACGATATCTTGCCCAAATTTATTCACACCGCACGATGAGCGCAACACGTCGCTGTGCAAACGCAGTCCAACAACACGAAGCATAAAAACGGCAGATTTAGGGCAACAATTCGGAGTTCATTGTTCAGTTAAAACGACGTGATTTTGTTGAAAACGCCCGCAGCTTTTTACTCACGGTATGCGTCGGGAATCTTCTACATTTTGAAACGGAACGAAGGACGATTTACTTTTAAAAACGCTCGCTGCGTCCTCCCGGACCAGTTTGACTGGATCAGCTGACGACGACGGGACTGAACCCGTTAAACATCAACCTCACAAAACCAATTTGCGCTCCGTGTTAGTGTGGGTGTAAGTTCCAAGCACCGCACCACACACACCACGAACATTTCAGCTGTTTTTCGCATCGCCGTGTTGCACCAAACAGAACGAGATCGCCGAAGTCAACGCAGCGCCGTCGTGAACCTTGGCTTGTGGTGGCGCACTCGTGGACCCTGCGACTCCCTTCGTTTTCAAAGCACACACGACGATTACGAATGATACTTTCCGTCTACCGCGAACATCACAGGGGCTCTTCTCCGGTCACGTCTTGCAAACCGCGCAGCTTCTGCAGCTTCTGGTTTAACGTGCGTTGTTGCCAGATCTTACCGGAAGTCGAGACGCTGCGTTGGGAGAGTGAGGGGCGGGGCGTACTTCTCCGCGGGGGTCGAAAGAGCGGGAGTTTCAAATGTGGAGAGGTTCTGACTCCGACTAAATTACGTCCTGTGGACGTAAATATTGCTAAAAAAAATTATTTTTTTCGCGGAACATATGTTTTGTGACATGCTTGCCCCAATGAGGCTGTTTAGAAAAACACTTTTTTTTTCTTTGCAGTTTCTTGCAGTTTCCCCAAGATCGTGTACAGTACAAAAAAAAAAAAAAATGTCGACACAACACTCTGGTTGCCGCCGTCGCTCATAGATGGCGGTAGCTGTCCAGAGTGTTGTGTTTGCCGGTTGTCTGCTTGTCACCGTCGCTCATAGATGGCGGCAACCTTTCCAGCCTCGGCAACCAGACAACTGGTTGCTGCCGTCGCTCATAGATGGCGGCAACATTTCTTCGGAGCAAGAAGAGCGTAAACGGAACGAGCGGCGATGTGCGCAGCAGCGCGAATGGTTTCGCAACCACCGCGAGGCCGCTATCGCCTAAAGTTCCACTGCGTGGAGCGCTTCAGATTCCCTTTCGAAAGAAGAGCAGATCGCTCACCTGGAAAGCCATCACCGAGAACAGAAGCTACAGCTCCGTTACTTTTCCTTCTTCACCAGAGTGGAAAGGCTATAATTTTTTTTTGTTTTCTTATTAAAAAAAAAATCATATAATGGGGAAAATTAAGTGTCGCTCAGATAAAATTTTTGTTCGTCAGGGGTAATGGCGGACATCATTTAACATGTGACGTTTCTGAAGGATGGGGATCTAAAAAGCCACAAAATCAAATGATTACACGGTCTTGTGCGTATGCTTTAACAACAGTGCGTGTTAAATTTTGTTCGATATCTTTGATCTTCTGAAAATGAACTTCCTTAGTAAAAAAATAAAAGTTTTTAGAACGTTTTAACTACAAAAATGTGCATTGAGGCATAGGAAAATTAAGAAAAAACCTTCAATTAGGTTTCTATGATCACGTGAAAAACACGTGAAAAGCACACAAAAAAGAGCAAGCATATTTTTTATGAATGAGACGCTAACGTATGTTCGTCTGTGTTTTCTTAGTTTCTGTGTTTCGTGCGATAGACGCTAAGCTGTAGGATGCCTTCTTTCGTTATTTTTTAAAATACATTTTGGACGCTAAAAGAATTGTAAATCTAATAATGTTAGAAAGTAAAAAAAAAAAAAATAAGAGAAAAAAAAAGACAATGCCAAGTTTCACGTCACTAAATATTTAGAGCCGGCTCTAAAACTTTAGTGAAAGATCGTTTTTTTTTATCGAACGATAAAGTTGTGCGTTAGTGGACTTATAACATTGCAAAAATCGAAACCGAAGGAAAAAAACAAAAAAAAAAAAACACCTTTCCAAACGCGCATTGCTTCTGACATGTGTCTGTTTTTGTCACTTTTTCATTATTTTTTCACTTAAGAAATTTCACGATATTTGAAGTTTTTATGTTGTTTCTCCTTCAGCTTTCACGGTCTTGTCGCGGCATTTGCACTTTCAGGGAACTTCAAAAACACTCATGTTAAAAAATACAAACAAGGCAAAAAAATATTGTCTACAAAACTGGCAATTTTTAGACAAAATAAAATAAAAAAAACCTAATCCTATTTTGCTCAGAATGTTCGAGCATTCTGATCATAATATTCCGAAGGTGGGCCCCTCGATAAAATTCAGGCTTCGCATTTCTGGCAAGCACCGAGAGACTTTGTGGTACAAACGTGCGAGACACGTGCCACGAGCTATGCCGAGCGCAAGTTCGTCTGCTTCTTGCGCAAGAGTTGCGTTGGCGTCAGAACGTCGAACTTTGATTGGCTCCGTTTGAAAAAATAGAGGGTAGACCTCAAGGTAGCTAGCATTGAGGTCTACAAACAATCCTTCAATCAGAGTCAATCAGATTTCGGCGTTTTGACGTCACCACAACCCCTGCAAATGAAGCAGACGAACTTGCGCTCGGTATACACGAACTCATCTCTCTGACGTCACGGCGCGGTGGTGGCGCGTCGGTCGCACTTCCGGTCTGGGGCTGTGGGCAGAAGTCCCCATGCCAGACGTGTATTCCTGCGTTGTTTTGAAAGGAACCAGACAAAAACCTGCCTTCTCGTCAAAACGCCGCGACTGGGGCCGTACCAAAAGTGTCGAGAAAGGTTTGAAGCTCAGTTTTCACGTGCTCGGTTCGTCCGAGAATCTGGATATGTGCCGTGAAAATGGAAAAGCAGACGCCGTCGGACAACGATTGCTTGGGCGGGAAGCACTTTGGGTTGAATTCACGGATACTTGTGGTCATCAGATTTATTTGTTTTGTTCCAACATGAACGCCAGAAAACCGTCAAGTTGTGCGGACCATCTGCGGACTACGTTCAGTGCGTCTTCAAGTTCAAACGGCCGCCTGATTGTTCGAACTGTCGTCTGCTCTTTCAAACGTTTCTGCTTGCCGTCTGCTCTCTTAGACGACGCCGGTGCGTAGACAAAATGTTGGCCCGGTACTTGCGATAAGAAGTGCAGGCCTCAAAAGACTTAAATTTGAAGGTTGGTAAGCAGGCTCGATGAAAACAGTAGATACAAGGAGATGTTGATCATTGTTACCAGTGACCCTCACCGACTTGTTATGCCTAATTCAATTGGTCCGATTCTGCTTGCGATTTTCAGTATCGACGTCGACCATCTCAGCTATGGTTCACGATTTTGCAGCCCGAGCGGCGTCGTGACTGAAAATTCCGAGAAATCTCATCATGCGAATCAGGCTTTAGCGTACATTCTGCGGCGTTCACGCGGAATGAATCGCCACATGTCACATTATTCATGCGAAGTTTTGCGGTGTAACGAGCCTCGGTAATTTCGCTGACGCCGCTCAAGATAGTCAGACATCGCCTGGAAGACGTAGAACCAACAATTTGAACGCGAAAAAGGGCATGGGGACTCACACTGACGCCGACAACATTGCATTTCAATGGTGTGTTTATGGGCGACGGCGAGTTTCTTGCCCACACCCCCATCGCGCAGTGCGCGGCGCCGGTGGCGTCCGCTAGGGGCGCTCCGGGCGCTCCGGTTTGTTTGTAAACATGAGTTGGTGTATACGGAGCGAAGCTAAGGGAAAGGAGGAGGTGAGAACGCGCGGTGACGTCAGAGCGTCGAGCTCTGGTTGGAAGGATTAGTGGGGAGACGCGAAGGCTAGATGTTTGTGTTTCTGCTCGCTGTTCGAACGTGCCAAAGCGCCGGCGTCCGAGCTCAAGACACCGCGCGAGGAGCAGACGACGCTCTCGCTCGCTGATTGGAGGGAGACAGTGGGTAGAGAAACAGGCAGCTAGCCTTCGCGCATACCCACTAATCCTTCCAATCAGAGCTTGACGCCGTGACGTCCTCGCGGGCTCTCGTCTCCCTGCTGCATGCCCCTCAGTTTCTCCCCGATTGGCAGTGAAAGAACAGCATGGCGTCTTGACGGCTCATTTCCAAGTAGGTTATGCCGTAGCCTCCTCTATACTCACAAAGCCTGGCAGTTCGACGACGGAGCATAGAGTGCCCGGTCGCAGATTTGGAGCGCGAGGATCTGGGAGCACAGAGCAGCAAAGAGCTATTTATCGGGGAACCTAATCGTCAGCGCACAGGTTTTGCAGCGGCGAGGACCCGAAACACACTTTCAGGTCCTCGCATCTCGCCGCAGCGGGACGCCAGTCACGTGGCTCTCCTCTCATTCGTTGTCTGCCGCTTCACCTTTTCCATTTCGGTGGTAGCTTCTCGTGGCGATCTGCCAGGCTTTGTCAGTATATAGGAGGCTATGGTTATGTTCGTGCATGAGTATTGCGTCGCCATTTGCGTTCAAAGGGCGGTGCGACATATAAGCCCACGTTAGTGGGCGTATATGTCGCTACTAATTCTAAGACAAACGCTAACACATCAAGGGGATTTAGGGTGCAGGAAATAAGCCTTCGACGGTCTGATGCCAGGATACCGAATCAGGTTGAACTTCGGCCGATCAAGTCATATTCGGATCTCTAAAACTCTCGATGAATTTAAGCGGCGCACGTTAGGTTACAGTCACAGGCATAATCAGCGGGTACAGGTTGTCGTTGAAATGGGATGGAATTTTGCACCGTCTTGTGCAGCTATTTAAACGTATGTTTATTAAACTGCTTATAAACTGCTGTGTAAATTCCAGGAATATTTTTGGACGATGTTCATAAAGTCTATTGCCTCATCAAACATCAGGTTACATAATTTTCTGATCTAAATGTCTAATTTCCGCGGACGGGCCTCCCGCGACCAACCAACGTCTTTTGTGCTTTACATTACTGCAATTCAAATGTTTCTCTCTCACTATATGTATGTGCATATGGGCACAATAAGATTTTTGTGTACTGTAGATTTGCCGAACTGAAGCTAACATCTTTCATCACGGTCGTTGGGCGCGTTGCTCCCTAGTATGCAAATCGGAAGTAAACATAGCATAACAGATGTGCGCCGCCTCCTTCGTTGGTTACAAAACGATATACGGACCCCAAAGTGCATAGGGTTCGCTCAAAAATGTAATAAACGAATGTGGCGGGCGCCTACCGGCATGCTTGCCGAGTGACTCTCCAACCTGCCTTCCTCACGCGTTTTCTGTTTCCTGACGTCCTATTTTCTTAATTTTGTCGTGGAGACGAACAAGTCGGTTTACATTACGATTTCACAACAGCCGCGGGGGACGCATGCGGGGCTGGGCTCTCGCTCTTGCTCCTCTTATTGATCGAACCTTCACATACACACACACACACACATGCATATTTCTAAATATATCTATGTGCGTGTTTCTGTGCGTGTGTGTCTGTGTGTATACACGACTTTATTTTTTCGACGGTGAAATGCTATTTCAAGCGTGCTGCACGAATGTCCACGCAGTGTCACTTGAATCTCTTTTCTCACATAAGATGTTTTGCTGCGCCTCGCTTCACCTTCTCTATTTATGAAGTGAGTGCATGCCAGGGTTGAGCAGAAATACTCAAAAATGCATTTAGAAATACAAATTCTGGGATACATTAAAATAGTAGCTAAAATACTGGTACGAAAATATACCTCTAAAAATGTATCGCGATATGTATCGGAAATACATTTTGAATAGAGACAAACCGTCTTTGGAAATACAAATGCAGGAATACATTTTAGGGAGGGCAGAAATACAAATACAGAAATACTGATACTGCAATACATTTTTCACATTTGTTTGAGACGCCAACTGAGATGAAGCTTGAACTTTGAAGTGGCAGTTTTTGATCCCGAAATTACTTTCTCGCCTTGAAGGTAGTGGTTTCGGACGACGAGGTGTCTTCAATGGGCTCAAAAAAGAAAAAAAAAAGTTTCATCAAGCACTGACCGCGGTCTCTTCCCTGACATCCTGTCTGTCTGACGAGGGATGCGAAAAGACTTCGACCTCGAAATAAATTCTAAATCCAATCAAAGCGTCACCACGCCCCTGTCCCATAAGGACGCCCCTGTCAACATTGATCACATTACGTCACGGTCGAATGAACTGGTATTCTTTATCTGTGGGTGTGGCCTTGAACATGAAACTTTACCGCGCTGCTGTATGAAAGGACAATGCCTACTTTGGTTGTAGGTTATCTCGTTGAAGATCGTGCAGGCAGTGTCACTTGGAATTTTCTAAAATAGTGGACCACTTGAAGCATTCTGGAACGCATGTCTTATCTTCTGCTACGGTTGAAAAAACGATACGGTGGCATACCGTGTTGTGAGGGTCCTTACTGCCGACCCTCCACCACCGACGCATGAATTGCAGTCCTCTAGTTTCGCCTAGTATTATCCAAACAGAGACCTCGTGGATTGCGACCTGATATTGCCGGCACAGTAGCGAGCTCTCCGAGGAACAGCGCGCTCGAGACAAGTCGCAAGTGTACGAAGTCTGGGTCGGCACAGCGAGGCCACGTCTGGTCTCCTTCCTGGGTTTCGGATCACCAGAGCAGCGGGTCACGTTGACGACGGCTGATGACGTACCCTTGAGCCGTGCAATATTACGGGCGCAGCCGCGGACGCATTCGAATATGTGTTGAACTTCACTGCGTGAGTCATCATACTACTTCAAGTCAACCACCGCCAGGCTCGTGCCGCAACGAACTGTGACTCAGCTTTGCCGGCTGGGTGTACTGAGTGCGCGAAGGCAAGAGGGACGGTTAGCAGCGGGCATTGGATGCCAGCAAACAATGACCCAAGAAACCCCTACCTAAGGACCTGATGCAGAAGATGCTCTGACTCCACTCCTAGCACGCAACCTGGTTCGAGTCCCCGACTACGCAACACTTCTCAGAAGAGTGAAGAGGATGCATAGAAAAATAGTTTGGAGAATCGGAAGGAACCTTGGTCAGCATAGTAACAATGCCCCAGCATCTTATTGACCCCGCTGGTGCCCTCAGAATAACAAAAAAAAAAAAATGCGTCCGGGCTTTTTTTTTTTTTTTTTCGGGGAAGGGGGGGGGGGGGGTTGTATTTCCCAAGAAATGTAACGAAATACAGTGATCCTGATTGTATCGCGATACAGAAAAAAATATTCCAAATGTATTTCCGGTACAGGAATAAAGACACTGGTGAAATAAATGTATCGCAATACAGAAATACAGATACGAACAGTATTTCTGAAATACTATCGCGATACATTTGTATTGCGATACTGCCCAACCCTGGTACATGCTGACCTCGCTACCGTTGGGTTTCTTGGGAAATCCCGACGCTCTGTACACCATACCACTGCATACAATGCTACTTCCGGAAATTCCTTCGTCCGTCCGTCTATGCATTTCCCCTCGAAATTTAGTGGGAAAATGGACGTCACTCGCCGTCATGGCATCGCGTGAAGCATGATTTGACGCCTTTGCACTACGTCACGGGAACACGTCGCGTGACGCCGAGTTCCGTCATCGCGCAGGGGACACCTGCGTTAGTGGGCGTATGGTGAGTGGCGTGACCACGTACCCCGCGCCATGTGCGTTCACCCAAAGTCACGGGATCCTGGGAGAGTAGTGCCCAGTATGGTCGCCATTTTGGCTTATTGAATGAGTCAATTTCTGCTCGACCTCTTCATTTTTTTGTGAACAGACCTAAATTCGCTGGTGACGGGTAGCTTCGTATACAGTCGTTTGTTGTATACTGCGATTTGGCTATCCACACACCGTCAAAACAAGCGTATGTCTTGGTACCGCCACCCCACGTGGTATCGGTGCTTGGAGGCATTGAAAAATAATTTCGTTGTCTTAAAATACGCAAGGAGCACAATATCATTGTAAGAGATCCGTGGAGATGGGCGTGATTGATAAGTTGATTGCGTACACAGTGCCAAAGACGTTTACTATGGAGTGGAACACCTTCAGTACGAGGGCGCTCCATGGCGATCTGGTTTAGATCTAACGGCACTCTCGAAGCTTCGAAGATATTAAGGGGCCGAAATGGCGATTGCAATGGCACGGGCATCGATCAGCCAATCACCTTGCGAGGTTTGGATCGTCTGTATGTTGGTATCTGTTTGGGTCCGGCTAGCAGGCAGGGAAGGCAATGGCACTACTTTCTTAGTATCCTGTGTCTTTAGGTTCACCCACCCACGCCTGGATGTGCGTGGCATGCCCGTGTCAGGGGAAAAAGGCATCCTGGTGGTTGAGCTGCGCCCGGGGTAGGCTTTTACCCTTGGGGGCCACACGGGCGAGGCAATGCAACACTTTGGTCCCTGCTTCTCGTAGACGGGTGTCCTGGTCAGGCCCAGCCAGGATGATTCAGTCCGTCACCTCCCCCACCCTCTTCTTCCCTCTTTTACTTTTTCCTCCACCTCTTTCTCCCCTCTTCCGCACTCTGTTCCTTTTGTTTTTAGACTCTTGGCCGCAGGGGCAAACCTTGCGTGGAAACGGGCTCAGTCCCTGCAACCACACTTGGATATTGTGCCTGTGCAGCCCAGGTAGTGTGCTGCTGCCAGCAAAGCAATTTTTGTTATAGAACAGTTTTGGGCTCCGTGGTGGGCGGTGCACCCGTGAAAGCTAACGTTTTCCCTATTCGTTATGGGTTTTGAGCTGAAAGCCTCTGATGAAACTCTGAAAAGTGTCCTCACCGAAGTCTGTGACCATCCTGGAGTCTTTCGAATGCTTGGAATTCCCAAAGTTGCGCTACATTCGGAAGGCGTATAGTCACTTTCATAGCTTTTCCCCGTTCAGGTGTCAAAAGTACGTAAATGTGTGATCGGAACAAACTTCAGTGCCAAAAAGATGGCGTCTGGCGGCCTGCTTGTTGGGATTAATACGAAGGTGAAGCTCTCCTAGCCTTGAAATCCATCGAGGATTACAAAATGTGACACATCACCGCAAGCTGAACACCGTTCAGGGAGTCATGTCTGAGGAAACCTTGCTTGAAACATCTGAGGCAGAGATCGTCGAGGGCCTCTCCGGTCATGGGGTTGTAGCCGCGCGCCGCATACCCCTCCGCCGAGCTGTTGAACGGAAAACCAAAAACAATATCATTGCGATTTTTGATTCCACCATACTACCAGAAACTGTAAAGGCAGATTACATCCAGTGCCGTGTACGGCCCTATGTGCCGAATCCTCAGCAGTGCTTTGAGTGCCAACGGTTCGGCCATAAGTCGCGGTGCTGTCGGGAAGCTGACACTTGCTGCCAGGTGCTCCTGTAATGATGCACGTTGCCGACACCTGTGACGACGATCCGAATGCGCTAACTGTACGGTCGGTGCCCGTCACACTCCCGCTCCTGTGCGCTGCGTAAGCAAGAGAAGAAAATACTCATTTTAAATGACAATGAAATATTTCCTACTATAAGGTAACAAAACAAAGTGTTTCTTTTCTTTTTTTTTTTTCTGGCAAGAGGCGGATATACCGAGGTTGTGCGTAGGGGACCGGCACTGGCCATTAATGGCATCGATGGGAACCCAACTGTCTACGGACGATCTGCGGGTCTCAATGAAGTCCCACGAAAACTCACGGGGACGGTGAGTTTTCCGGACTTCTGCCCCGAGGAAGCCCGGTGAGGCGTCGAGGCACTTGGCCCTCGAGGGCCTGCTGACTGCGTCACCGGAAGAGCCGATAGACGAGAGTGGGCTCATATTGCGATGAGGAGGATAGGAATCCTCTCTTTCTAACCTCACTAACTCTAAAAAAAAAAAAAAAAAAAGAACCTGTGCGCAATAAAAAAAAAAAAACCTTTTACGCATAAAAACACATTTTAAACTGTAGTAAACTTTTTCTTTATTGATTTGTACAGTTTGTAATTTAAAGCTTATTTTAATTTTATCTCTGCTATGAATAAACACCTAGGTATCATGCAGTGGAACTGTCGCGGCCTTCTTCGTAATGTTCATGACGTGAATTTGTTTATCGATGAGCTCCGCCCTCTGGCACTTTGTTTACAAGAGACTCATCGGACTGTCCAACGCACACAGGTCTTACGTCGCCACGAGGCTCTTAGTAAGGACCGCCTTTCCTTAACACTTCCGATGGTGTCGCAGTGCAAGTGCACCTGCTACGTCGATCATATTTCTCGGAACTTTGTAAAGAACATTTTCCATTTCACCCACTTTTTCTAAAAAAAACTTCAAATAAACCTTTCGATTTGTTTAGCTGTGTTTTAGATTTTTTTAAAAACAAAGTGGATGTTTACACGTTGTACCGTTTTAGTATTGACTTGCGACTTTCTTTTTATTATTAGGCTCCAAATATGTTTAGCTCGGCGCACTATACTCGCCATTGCTACTGCGCCACCATAAACTCCTAAACATCACCGCCACCATCACCATCATCATCATCATCATCATCAGGTCGCATCAATTTCTCCGCAAAATTTAGCGGGAACCTTGGCGTCACGTAACCTGACGTGCCAGGACGCATTAAGGTCCGACGTCACGTAACGTGGTCGCGTGACGTAACTTCGCGGTATGGACTAGTCGCGGTAGGAGGGGGGGGGGGGGGGGGTGCGGAGTAACCCGATACCCTAGCGTCACGTGACATCAACTTCTCCGCTAAATTTAGCGTGAAGACGATTCGAAAACATGTTCCTGGTCAACCACCACATAACCGACTGTAAAACCGTAGTCGCACTGCTCGTATACACTATACAAAATACGCGGCCCTCGCTGCAGATACGACGACAGAATTATACATATATGCGGAGGCGACTCGAGCATGTTCAAGCATGTTTGCCTTGTACATGCGCATGCTTCAAATACGTCTGCAGACAGGTTTTGTACGACCAATGTGGCTGGACCCTGATACATGGGTGAAACTAGGGTGCCTAGGTGAAACATGCCTCGGACAGTGTCTTCTGCAGGCCGACGTTTTCACAATGTATTGGGAGTGTGACCGCGGGTTTAATATCTATTAAAAAAATAGATATATATGTATAAACAACCTTACCTTAAATACGGCATGCCATGCATTATATGACTTGGGAGACAAAGGCTGCTGGTAATGTTTTCCCTCAGTGTCATCACAACAACCACTGTAAAAAAAAATCCAAATGGCACAATTGTTTTTCACTTGTGTGGCGTCGACATTTCTCTTGGATATACTTTCTTTTCCGCCAAACTTCAAATCCGACAGTTTTTTTTCTTGTAATTCAAATTTGTATATTCAAGGTCAGTTTTCGTAGCGCAAACACGTGGCTGTGCCGACTGCCGACTGCGTTTTGTGAAAGGAGAACCCGCTCGAGCACACATGTTCCCCAGTCCCCTGCAGGCCATTCGCAACTCTAACCTTGAGCAATTAATTCACTTTACTACGTTTCGCACTCTGGCCGCCATGAGCCACGCCAGTTTTTTTTCTCCGCCCACTGGAATAGGCTGTATATATACCTTGCCGCTCCGCTTCTTCGCTCATATCTTCCGCTGGTTGGCGCAACCTGCCTTAGAGCTGGGGACAGAGAAGAAGTCTGGTTCCACGCGATAAGGAAAGGGTAGTTAGGAGTTACATCACGCAGCGCGCCCAATCGATGTAAGCCCCGACTGTTGGAGTGCAGAGTTCCCACGCAAGACGACTGTGCTTCTTCGTCCCGCGTTTGGAAGCTTTTAGTTTCGTTTCCTACCTGTCCTTTGTCTCGAACTAAACACGACCTGAGGTCCGAAAGGTGGAGCTTGGCGCAACCATGGAAGCTGAGCTCACTGCTTCGGTAAAACGCAATAACCCGTTATCTCAAGAAAAAGAGAAACATATTTGATAATTGCAACATGCTTGTGGCTTCGCCTTTGCTCGCACATAAAGTGAAACAGACATGCTATTGGTGATGCGCGCGACCAAACAGCTCCGCTAGGGTTGACGTTTCATAACTTGGCTAAAGACTTACTATGCCATCTTAGAAGGAATTATTTTGTTGTTTTTCATACGTATTTATTGTGAAACATCATCCAGTTGCAATGGGGGTGGGGGAAAAGCGTTGTGGAGGCGGGGAAAGGGGATTAAACGTGCCCATAGGGATCCCTGGGCCGGCTCCATAACTCCGTTCAGCTGAGACGGGAAGCTCCGCCTTCAGCGCGAGCTCGCTGACTTCCGCAGTGCTTTGGTTGCGCGTACCTACCTGCGCGTTCACACTTGTGGTGGCAAAGGCAGAAAGCTCGCGCTGAAGCCGGAGCTTCTAGTCACAGCCGAGACTGGTTGAAAGAAAGCACTGCAAAGGCTGGGGCGCGCGAGCGTCTTGAGACGCGGTTTGAGTTCCGCTCAGCTAGTGCGCTGGCTCTGGCTGTGCTTTATTTTCCCCTATCTCAGCTGAGACGCTGTTTCTAGCAAGCAGGTTCTGATTTCATTCTCGAAAATAAGTTCAATGTCACACGCCAGCAAACTTGGCGTTCGCAGCGGAGGATAAGTAGCCTATAGATTACAGCCCGTGACTTCACGGCGAGAAATACTGGTCATGGTCGTGATGCCATGGAGGAGAACCATAAGGGGCGACACCGGAACTTATCGACGCTAATAGTGATGGGAATAGGCATGTCTGATCGTGGGTGGTGCAAAGAAGGACGCAGCACAAAATGACTCATAAACGAAAAGAGCGAGAGACACGGAAGGCGGCCAAGGTCCAGCGATGAATGTAGCAGCGAGAGCGGCCTATATGCGGTAGCTCAGCTTCGTGCGTAAGATATACGATAACGCTATGGACCAACACGTAGCTTTGACGTTACGCAGCAGCGGTGGTGCTTCAGTCGGCACGGAGCACAAACACTTCGCCCCAAGCGAATTTGATTTCTGCGAACGCGCCTTACCTACCCTCCGGGCGTGAGCACGCGCTGTATGCTTTGTAAACCGCGCGTGGTTTGAGGGAAAGCGTACACTCGCGTGTTGTGTGGGACGATTAGGAAAGAAACAAGAGATGTAAACAAAGGACGACGGAAACACTTCCCACCCGATTAGCGCGGGGAGTCGAGGCGGAACAACAACCACACTTTTTTCGTTCCCGGATACAGGACGTGGGAATGGCTAAGTACCCGGAACAATGTTATTCGAGGTGAATGCCGAGATCGGTTATACTCCTCCCCATTAAAACAACAACTACAGCAAATGAGCATAAGCGGCTAACCCGTATGAAGTACGGGAGGACTTTCAGGTAAGGCGACACAATTGTTGAGAGAACCCGTGCTCACAGAGGCCCCGCTAATAATAAATACTAATTACCGCTCATTCCAGCTTTCGGGAAACGCCTTCATCGGACTTTGCGAGGCTAAGTGGCCAGGGTTGAAAATGCCTTTCGACGTTAACTATGAAAGAAACAAAATATAGCGGAAACCTTCGGGACGAGTTTGCAGTTTCGCGAACGAACAACCATTTTTTTTCTCTGCAGGAACCCGCACCTCGTAACCCTTTAATGTAATTTGCGTGAAACGTTGTTTACATTGCGCCACACGACGTTTGAAAACGAGGAGCGGCTGCCAGGAATATTTGCTCGGAACTATAAAGTTGGCGGAACTCCGTTAGCTCTTCCTGCAGCGGTCACGCGTACTAATACATGGTACAGGAGACAGTCTCCAGACACTTGGGCGTTTTAGGGAACCGTTTCTGCACATCCGATACGCTACGATGGGTTCTCCGGTACGAACTGCGCATGCGCTACCGCAGAAGACTCGCACATGCGCAGTTCGTACCGGAGGGCCCTTCCTACACCGTATCGGAAGTGTAAAAACGGTTCCCTAAAACTCTTTACTAGTGGAGTTTTAGGGAAACGGCTCCCAGAAACTCGCTACTAGGGAACTTCAGTTTCGTGTCGGACGTGCAAAAACGGTTCCCTAAAACTCCTTACTAGAGAGTTTTAGGGAGACGGCTCCCTGAAACTCCCTACTATAGGGAGCTTCAGTTTCGTATCGGACGTGCAAAACGGTTTCCTAAAACTCCTTACTAGGGAGTTTTAGGGAAACTGTTCGCTGAAACTCTCTACTAGGGAGCTTCAGTTTCGTATCAGACGAGCGAAAACGGTTCACTAAATATTTCTACTGTCTGAGGCGCGCTTCGTCCTTATAAAACGGTCATGCCACATTGGTCATAGAAAAACTGTTAGCAGACGCGCTTGAAGCGTACACACGAATGAAGTAAACGTGCTTCGAAGAAGCCTTCGGCGTGTCCGAAGGTATGTCTGTTATTGTGTCTGGGGCGAAATCCGTGTCTCGTGTGGGATTGACTTGTTCTAGCCCTCTTCCTCTATGCACCGTATCTCAACGAAATATCGAAGTGGGGCGTGGGCGGAAGCCCGAACTGGTACTCGAAATCGGGTAAATTATATACTGGAGGGAATGCGCTTCCCGTTTCGGTCCTGTGGAGACGTGAATGCTCGGAGGGTTCGAGCATTCACGTCTCTACAGGACGAAACGGGAAGGCCTTTTCTGCAGTATATAATTTACCCGATTTCGAGTACCGTTTGGACTCGAAATCGGACTCGAACCTTTATTATTAGTTATATTGTCGATGATTTAATAGTCCGCGAAAGAACGCTACAACAGTTAAAGATGTGTATGAT
Organism: Ixodes persulcatus; assembly: GCA_013358835.2. Lineage (NCBI taxonomy): Eukaryota > Metazoa > Arthropoda > Arachnida > Ixodida > Ixodidae > Ixodes > Ixodes persulcatus. The sequence continues at coordinate 19,764 of JABSTQ010010757.1, read as the reverse complement.
CTGTCGAAAAGAATTACGATTTTCTGAGTTATAATCTGCGCTCCGATGTAACTAAAGGTTTTCAAATTGCCCAGCTTTCTTTGGATTCGTCTATGCACCGTTGCGTCAAAATCGACGTTGAAATCAAGATTACTATACAACGTGTAGTTCTTAACGTCCCTGGTATGTTATTGGTCGATAATTATTTATACTTACTCAAATCGGTAGATTGAAATGAAAGAGTTTGACGAAGCACCTATATTACCTCAATGAATATTGCGATCACATTTTGCTGAAGCAAGTACACAAAAAAAAACAAAAAAAACAGACCTTCTTGGTTAACAAAACGTCCTCCAAAATTTTTTTTCATTTTTTTTATTTCTTTGCGCTGGAGAATTCAGGAATGTTGTAACTCGGGGGCAGTTCCTCTATGGACGAAAATAAAGTGAAAAAAAGGGCAGAAAGTGAAAACGTGCGCTGACGTGAAAGCGCCGAAGTGTGACGTCACCGCACACGCTCTCACCTCCTCCTCTCCTTCATTTTCTCTCCGCATGGCGGATGCATTTATTAGTTCGGGCATTTAACTTGACGTTATAAAGACGAGGCGTCATTTCAACCTATACATAAAGCGGGAGAGCCTGGAGTTGTTTGACATCGTCGCGGTGGCTCACAAGAAAACTGTCGGCGTGAAGATAGATGCCCACCTGCATCCTGGCTAAGGCGCCCGCAATTCGATCGAGGCGCCGCTTCTTCAAGTTGCGCCCGTTGAGATCCCCACTTGGATCAAAATTAATCCTCAGTCCTTGGCAGGGGAGTGCCGAACTCACCCGAATTACTTTGGGGCGTCAAAAGAGTTTACGTGTATACTTAGCTTACTCCCTGGAATTGGATCGGGGGAATAATAAAGTTCGAGGGGAGTGACTTATCTCGAGCACCGCCGGCTCACGGTGAATGGAAGAGGCTGAACCCTTTGAATCGGGCGGCAACTTGCGCCGCCTAGCCAGTGTTTTTTTTTTTCATTTCTTAAGATTTTATATAACTTAGAGTTATATATCTAGATATTATAGAGTTATATATATAGTGGAGTGACACCAAGGACGTTTAAATAGGGCAGGACCCGGCATGACGTCATACCCAGCGACGCCGGAAGAACAACCCAATCCCAGACTGCCCCGCGCACCGACGCTCTCTCATCCAAACTAAATTCGACCATGCTCCCATCGTCTGCTCTCCGCTCGGTCGTTAGGCTTAGGCTACGTCTGCTCCGTGCCTGCGGTCTGCTTCGTCTGCTCGCTGTCGCGGCTGGCTTTCGATTCGATCGGCGCACCAAAAGATGTTTCGATGCGAACCCGAATATTCATCACGGCGGAGTGAAACCAACATCTTCTCGAAGCAGAATTTGTACGGCTTTCTCAACCCGCGATGCCCTTCTCAGCGTTCGTGCCTACGATGACTGACTCGCGATCGCTTTCCAAAGCCGCGCTACGACGACTCGTTCGAGACGACGCTCCAGGCGCGGTCGCGCGGTGTCGAGAGCGTCCGCTACACGCCGACTTCCTAGTCCTACTGGTCAGGCAAGTGTTGGGCTCGAAATCTCGCCTGTTCGACACCGATTCAGTCGGTGCGTCGTCTAGAGCGTCTCAACTCTAGTCACTTACTTTCTGCTGGGCAACCAGGCGTTCGTTTATAATAATCTCATCCAATTCCGACCATACCGGTTTAAAAGTCTCCCGTTAAGCGCTGTTTCAAATAACAGTGGGTGCCGCCATTACTTTCGGTGCACACAATCGCGTTGCCACGGAAATGTCATCGCAACGCGGTTGTTTGCACCGAAATTAATGGCGGCGCCCACTCACTAGGCTTCCCATTGGTCAAGAAATGCTCGTCGCGGCTCGTGGCCACGCCTACTTCCGTTACACTTCGCTCCATGCATTGGGGATAGGGACGCCACCTCCTGCCCATTATAACCTCCTTGAGTGACACAGTACCGTCTACGTTGCGTCCGCATAGCCACCAGCGTGTCGTTCAACCTTCTCAGAACGAGCGCGATGCTATGCGAAGAGCAAGTCATCTGCTTCTTGCGAAAGAGTCGCTGTGACGTCAGAAAGACACCGAGCTCTGATTGGCTCTGATTGAAGGATAGTGGGCAGGCCTCAAAGCCAGCTGCCTCGAGGTTTTCCCACTATCTTTCATACAGAACCAATAACAGCTCGGTGTCCCGACGTCTCCACAACCCCTGCAAAAGAAGCAGACGAACTTAAGGTCCGTTGTTCTGACATCACCGCAACTCGTGTGCTAGAAGCAGGCGACTTGCTCTCCGCATTACCTGCCAAACCACTCGCGCAAAAAAAACAAAAAAAAACAACAACAAAAAAAACGCAGGATAGCGGCGCGTTTACTGCGCGCGATTGGTTAAAGGTTGGTTCACACACTGTGCGTCGAGTCCGTCCCAGTGCAACTGCAACGACTCACGACATGCGGGTTGCCATGGCACGGGGTAAGAACCAGCTTTTTCAGAGGCGACGCAGCTGTTGCGATGGCAACCCGTATGTCGCGAGCCATTGCATTTGCCCTCGGCCGGACTCGACGCACAGTGTGTGAGTAAGCCTTTTAAAGTGAACTTGAGTCTATATAGTCACTGATCGTAACGCTTTTGGCGTATCGTCATTTTTGACCAAACGATGGCCCATCAGCCTATATTTTGGAGCGTTACAAGACGGCTGTATACAACGATGCAGACTTGCACGCGTTACTAAAAAGAAAGTAATGAATTACATTTACATATACATGTGGCTAAAAAACGTAACTAATTACAGTTGCAATTACACTTTCATAAAAGTAAGGGACCGTTACTTCAAAAAGTAATCCGTCCCTTTGGCGGCGTTACTTTTAACCTTACTGTCCTAGGGCAAGAAACAACACACAGGTGTAATAGAAGCGTTTATTGCTGCCGCAACTCACACTTTTCTGACCTTGAGCGACATCTGGCTCTCAGTAGGTGTCATCGGACATCTTGCCTCATTTCTACGTGAAGATTTCGTCCGCTTCCCTAAATACTTTTTCAGACCACCTTTTTCCAAATAGGTGCTGCCACCTGGACGCCCGAAACAACGCGTTCGCAAGGCCTCCCCTACCCGCTCGACACCCGAAACGTCAGCTAGATCCTGTTGGCCCATTAAAACGCTGTGTCCTAACTACGGCTTCAGCAGACTTCGCTTTTCTTCCCAGTGTAATCTTGGTCCCTGAAGATGAAACAAAGAAGTCATATTGTCTTTCTCTCTCTCTCGGCCAAACGGAATCAAAGAAAGAGTGGAGAGACAAAAAGAAAAGGTGCGCACCGATCCGCTACTCCAGCTTGCGTGCACTTTGAATCTTTCTTTTGTATTTGTTTTTTGTTGGATGGAAACACTTTGAACTCGGGACTTTGCCTAATATTGTTTGCACGGAGAGTTTGATTCTTTGTATCAGTGTGCTAAGTTCCCACTGCGTTGTGGGCCAGCAAGCTGACAAGTTACAATAAAAAAAAAAAATTAGTCGAGGTTTTAGGTGACATGAAGAAAGGCTTAGGGCATCTAAAGAGTGCCAGGCCTTGCATTTTGTAAATACAGGTGACAGTTTGATTCCAGTAGAGCTTACCCTTACAGGAAAAACAAAGTGTATATATATTTTTTACGATACTCTTTTCTCAATATTCAAAGTTCCCGCAGTTTTCCTACGGGAATAAAGACAAAATATATAACATAGTACAATTATTTCTTCACATAAAAGAAAAACAAAACAACAAAGAAATGGCTTTACAACTACTTTCCGAAATATGTACTTATTCCCATACAAAATTACCGATAAATATATGGAATTACAAGTAATTTTGAAACTTGTAACGGATCACGTATCGACCGACACGCTGTTTACAAACAAGCCCGCGCTTGCCCACACCAGGTGTGGGCACTGTGCGTGCGCAGAAACCGAATTCGCTTGAAGTGAAGCGTCTGCGCATGCGCAGTGCCGTCGACAGCGCCACCGCACCTGCGTGACGTCAGTGCCACGTGCTGGTCTACAAGTCTGCAACAAGGCAGACATTGGTCGCTGTTTTCAAGACGGTCGATGGTAGGATGCTGGCTTCCTTCTTGGAGGGTGACGATAAATGTCTCGCAATTCTGCCGGAGTCGTCTACTGGAGATTCTATTGGGTGCCGTTATAATATTCCACTCCGCTCAGACGGCAAGAGGAAGTGCCCGTTCTCCTTCGCTCGTTACGCGAATGTGTGTGAATCGGGAGAGTTAAAGACTGTAACTCTGTTTTACAGATTTGCACGCTTCCTTCAATCAGAAACTGCCGGAGGGCACTGCTATTCTTTAATCATATATCTTTCTTATTCCTTTTTTTTTTCTTCACGGTACAGTTTCTCCGAGTAAATAAAGGGCAGACACGACTTGTCGGCCTAACAAAGAACCATTGTAGCAATCTTTGGGAGTTCTCGCTTCTTGGGAAACAAGGTCTTTTGTTGGAGGTGCTCAATCGTAGAAAAGGGTGCTAACAAGCTCTAGTTGGCATGCCAGCATGCAGTTTTTTTTTTCGCTATATTCGCGGAACTTCTATTTGCCCAACCCGACTCTTGTTTGTTCTGCATTCACGTTTCTCGGCTGTAAAGTAGCTTTCACGTTGGGCCCCGGAACAGGCCCCCCGTCGGCGGGCATGAGCCGCGCAGAGTCAACAGTGACAAGCCAACCGAAAGCCGCCCCTTTATTTCCCAACCCTACCATATATGGAATTTTAGGCTTGTGACGTCAACGGCGATATTTTCAGAACGATGACGTCGTCACCACGTGACCTGATAACACCATCGCCGTCAAAACGGTGACTCGGCGACCGCGCCGCAGTACAGTGGCTTGCGCAACGAGGTAGAGGGGCTTGGCTGCCGGCATGTTCTACACTTTCGACCATTAAACACGTGACCGTGCCAAATTTTGAGGCTTTTAAGCAAAACTGAGCCGAGATTTGTATTGCGATCGCTGTAAAAAACATGATAAATTATTTTTTCGATACTGATAGCCCCAGAGATTAGTGTCTAGCTCCGATAAAATCTCAAAATCCAGCACTGCGGCTGACAACATCTTGCGGAGACGTTGCGAAGCTGCCCGAGCTTTTTGCCGTAAAAGCACATTTTGGACTTAAATCAAACGAAACAACTTATCTCGTCGGTACTATTATTACAGATGGATAAGCAATGATTTGTGCGGTGTACTTCGTAAAAGTCTAGACGTAAAGCTATAGGGTCGCGTGTCAAGTGGTCAAAAATCTGCAGCATGGCTGCGGCCAATTGGGGGTCACTTTCAGCGGCCAGTTTGTCGCTGTAAGGTCCTCTACCTTGTTGAGCTTGTGCTATTATTAAGGCTTCCAAACTTCTTGAATACATTTAATTTACGCTCAGTCGTTCTCTTTATCTTTGCCTCTGCCTATCTATTTCTCTTTTTTGTTATCAACAATTCTTTTTTTATAAAGATGTCAGTGAGCTCAAGGGCGGGTATCCCACGACAGCAACCTCGGGTATGTCACTCGGCCGTAGTGTTACTTGTAGAAAACTCAGAGCGAGCAAAATAGTAGCAAGTTTTAGAATAGCGTGCACGCAAAAGCTTTGCGAATGCAAGAAAAGAAAAAAAACGAAAAAAAAAAAAATAGCGTCCATCGTGCGCCAATCGAAAACGCGGTTGGGGCTCCGCGCACGCGCAGTGGCGATAACTCTATTTCTTTGAGTATGCAAAGCTTTTTTCGAATGAGTGTCAGAAACGTTACAACCCTCTCACGGAGTTCCGAGTTTTATATTCAACTTATTATTACCAAAATGTCAAATATGAAGTCATTGTTATTCGTCCACTTCTCTGTGTTATCTTCTTTATGGTGGAGAAGTATTAACGCACTTATTGAAGAAAAAATAAAGCTAAGCGAAAGCTCTTTCCTTTGAACTGCTTTATTTTTGTTTGCACATACGTTTACGCAAGGAAAACAAAAACAACTCATACACGCATAGAAAAAGCGCCTTCAAATATTTTACGACAATAAATACGTAACAAAATCGAACATAAAACGGAGCGAGATGTATATTTCTAGTTGTATCTCGTTAACAAAAGTTACGGCCACCTTGAACCGAACGGAAACACGTTCATGTTCGATTTTGTCTCGCCGTCACCCCGCCTAGCATCACATTCACCAGCATTCGCAAAAGGCTCCGGGGCGCACATTCATTTCGAGCGAAATTTAGCCGAAAAACTTGCCCGTTCGTTTTAGCGGGAAAAGTCAAACGTCGCGTGCAATGCCGCGCCACAAAACGCCTCGGGGACGTTTATTGTTCAGGCTATAAAAGGAGTTTACGTTGAAGGGGCGCCGCAATGATATTCAGTTGGAGTGGTTTCCACTTTGCACTAGCTGACGGGTACTATTAAAACCCATATGCAGGGTGTCACAAACAAAAAAATACACTTTTTGTTTACCTCAAAAATAAACTAGGCATCGCCGAACGCTCATTCTCCGCCCACAAGATAGCGCTTGAGGTCACAACGAGATGCCAAAGTTTCAGCCGGATCCGATACCTTATTCAAAAGTTGTAAAGGATTTTATGAAAAGTTCAAATAGGAAAATGGCGGCCGACGAAGTTTTCGAATACATGGGGCTCTATGGCACCAGAAACCGAAAACGGGCAAACATAGGCTCCATTTTTGCCCGTTTTTGCAAAAAAAAAAAACAAAAAAAAAAAACAACAAAAAAACGCTGTAATATTTTTTGTGACACCCTGTATACTCGCACGCAACGCCATTGACCAAGAAATATTTTTTGGTTGCTGTGGAGTTTCAACAATAAAAGTGAGCGTTTTCTTTCAATCTCTCCTTCGCAAAACTTGATGACCTAGTTTGGACGTGTCAGTTTTGGCATAATATACAGGGTGTCACAAAAGAAAATTTACACGGTCTTTTTTACCGCAAAAATAAACTAGGCATCGCCGAACGCTCATTCCCCGCCCAAAGGTAGCGCTAGAGGTCACAACCAGGTGCCAAAGTTTCAGCCCGATCCGATAACTTAATCAAAAGTTATGAGTGATTTTCTGAAAATTTCAACGGGAAAATGGCGACCGACGGAGTTTTCGAACACATGGGGCTCTATGGCACCAGAAACTGAAAACGGGCAAAAATGGGCTCCATTTTCCCATTGAAATTTTCAGAAAATCACTCATAACTTTTGATTAAGTTATCGGATCGGGCTGAAACTTTGGCATCTGGTTGTGACCTCTAGCTCTACCTTTGGGCGGAGAATGAGCGTTCAGCGATGCCTAGTTTATTTTTGCGGTAAAAAATACCGTGTAAATTTTCTTTTGTGACACCCTGTACATTATCATAGCCTCTTCTATACTGACAAAGCCTGACAGATCACCGCAAGACGTGGCCACCGAAAGTAAAAAGGTGGAGCGGACGACAAGGAATGAGAGGATGGATGGATGGATGGATGAATTCGGCGGAGCCCTTTGGATCGGGCGGTAGCTTACGCCACCTAGACATTTTGTTTTATCATTTAAGCTTAAGGAGAGGCACGCAACGGGCGCCCCGCTGCGGCGAGACCCCGAGACAGACTTCTCCCGAGTGATGGAATGTCCGCTCGTGCTCCTCGCATTCCTCGTGCTGCCGCTTCTTTTAGGGGCGAAGCTCCTTAGGGGCTATAGACCTTTCCAAAAAAGGACACTTGGCAGGTTCCATTTTCAGTGTTCGTGCGTATGGCGCGTGATTTGCTCGCTTTCCGAAGCGACGAACGTGCACGTTCTGGACTGTGATTTAACACGTGTGGACTGTGATTTTTGTAAACAGTGGAAACGTCTATACTTCGTTTCACCTTATGTGCGAGCGAAGGCAAAACTGGAAGCGCGAGCACGGAAGCTCCGTGCGTTCAGGCTTTGCTCGAGCGCGCGAGCTGGGGAGAAATGCAAAAAGCGCTGGTCTCGCGCTTCTAGCTTTGGCTTCGCTCACAGATAAAGTGAAACGAAGTATAGCCTTGTCCTTCCCCCGTCTGCCGTAGGCCCGGCGTCGGGTGCTCGTGCTTCTGCTCGTGAGTTCAAGTGCTCACGAGCACGTGAGCACATGCTCACGTGCTCATGTAGGGCAAAAAGAAATTGGAAAAAAAAGATGAAAAAAATTATGAAAAAAGAAAAAGAAGAAAAACAAAGAGTAGGGGGTTCTGAGATGCCATCCCATCTGTCTGCTTAAAAAAAAGAAAAAGAAGAAAACCACACATTCTCCTACTGACATGAATGAAAAGGCTCAAAGAAAAAGAAGAAAAAAAAGAGTAGGGGGTTCTGAGATGCCATCCCATCTGTCTGCTTAAAAAAAGAAAAAGAAGAAAACCACACATTCTCCTACTGACATGAATGAAAAGGCTCAAAGAAAAAGAAGAAAAAAAAGAGTAGGGGGTTCTGAGATGCCATCCCATCTGTCTGCTTAAAAAAAGAAAGAGGAAAACCACACATTCTCCTACTGACATGAATGAAAAGGCTCAAAGAAAAAGAAGAAAAAAATTATTAGGGGGTTCTGAGATGCCATCCCATCTGTCTGCTTAAAAAAAGAAAAAGAAGAAAACCACACATTCTCCTACTGACATGAATGAAAAGGCTCGGCATGCTGCGGCTCGGCGTCTACGCAGACAAGCACCACCAGAGCTTCGCCCCAAGCAACATCATTCACCACGTGGAGATGCGGTCAATTTTTTTCGTAGGGTTTGAAGATGGCCTCCGAGATTCCGAAGCACGCGCGCTTCGGGATGTCGGAGGCCATGGTTTGAAAACCATGTTTCGGGTCCTCGCCGCTGCAAAGCGGTGCGCTGACTACAGGCTCCCCGAGAAATGCTGTGTTACCAGATCTACGCGCTCCAAATCTGCGACCGGGCACTCTATGGCTCCGTCGTCGAACTGCCAGGCTCTGTGAGTATTCGCAACTTTCACGACCTATAGGGGGCGCAGTGGTGCCTATCAAAATGGCTGTCATCTGGATGATCGTCGTAGAACAGCGGTACGAGGCTGGGTCTGCGACGCGTAAGTAATTCTAGCTTTACCATATACGAGCAGTGTTAGAGCCTTACGTTATTTTTTCACGCCAGGAAGGTGTAGGCAAGCCCATTTATTATGAGGCCAATCATCCAGGAGCTAGGGAACGCGAATCTCACACCGCGGTACCACCATCGCTGAAAGTTGCGAATAGAGGAGGCTATGACATTATACATCGTTTAAGCTTACGTTTAGCCACAGCCGATGCTACATGTAAAGGGCTAATTATACTCCGACGTTGAGCGCAGTGAACGCAGCGTAGCGCAGAACGCGCGCCTTTCATTGGCCGGCAACCAGGAACTCGATATGTGCGACCAAACAGTATCTGTGCAAGCGCTGCGCTACGCCACGCCCGTCGACGTTACGTTGGAGTATAAACGTACCTTAAAGGGGCTATGCAACAATTTTTTTACTATGAGCAAATACCGCTTAGAACGGATCCCTGACGTTAATGACCTATGAAACACGCGTTCGTTTTTCACCCCACGCAATAGAAGTCCCAGAACAAAATTAAAGAAAAACGAGCAGCGTTCACGCCCTCAGCTCACAGCCAGAACAAGCGGCCACGTGATCTGGAGCCGATTATATGCCGCCAATGTTGATCATAGCCACGCGCTGGGGTTGGAAAAGCACAGGACACGCGCTGAGTTCCAGACATTGTTATGGCTCGGCTATTGTCGTCGTTGCAGCGATTGGACACGGGCCACTACCCGAATGCTTCTCGAGCTATCAATTATCACGAGCCCAAATCGAGTGCACACGCAATGCTCGGGTCCAATCTATGAACCGCATTCAAATATCGTCATATGGGTGTACTGCGATCCCCACGTTACGTCATCGAATTTTGCAAAGGAGAGATTGAATGAAAATGATCGCTTTTGTCCTTTAAATTACACCGCAACAAAGGAGCTTCTTGGCCAGTGGCATTGCATGCGGGTATAGACCAACTCAACTTGCTGACGTCATACGACCGCGGTGGCGCTGCTGTCGGTACTGCGCATGCGCTAACGCTTCATTCCTCCCAAATTTGGCTTCTGCGCATGCGCAGTGCCCACACCTGTTGTGGGCAAAGCGGGCTTGTTTGTAAACAGTGTGTTGGTTTATCCTTGAGTCCCACTAGTGCCAGTAAGCTCGTGTAAAGTGAAAAACATTCCAATTGAATATCGTTGCACAGCTCCTTTAAGAGTATGTGACCCTGAACAGTGCTTGTACACGAGCGCCCGTGCTTGGCAGGGACGCTGAAAGCCCGGAGCTCGCGCTTGTAGCATCGGCTGCGTCTGGACCACGATGGTCTGAACTCAAGCTGAAACGAAGTGAAGGCCCAATCATTGCGTGATCACTCGATTTGGACTCGTGATAATCAATAGCTCGACAAGCAATCTGGTAGTGGTACGTGTCCAATCGCTATCATGAAGAAAATAGCCGAACCCCACCAATGTATAGAACTCAGCACGTGTCCTGTATTTCGCCAACCCCCGGTCGCGTGGCTTTGGCCAACATTGGCGATATATGATCGGCTCCAGATCACGTGGCCGCTTGTTCTGGCTGCGAGTTGAGGGGGATAACAAGATCAGGGGCAGTGAGCCAGTTTCATTTTCCGGGCTTTCCTTAGCCAACCATGACAAACAGTCACCAATAAAGAAGACACCAAACAACAGGTCAGGAGGTCCTAAGACCAGTTCCAGGTTCTGGGCTTCTCACCAAACATAATGAGTGTATGAATAACAAAACAGGAATGAATAATCAGCTGCTGTCTAATCAACAGTGTTCACGAATGGGCTACAAAATAAAAACTGAAAAAAGAAAAAAAAGGTTGATATCTTTTTACAGCACCTCAAGACCTATCACCAACAACCAACAATATACGAAAAGAAAAGTAATGCTGATATAAACGACTCGAGATTTAGTGTTGGTTTCAAGACACAACCTCATACATTCCAATCTCCCCCCCCCCCACCCCCTACCCCCCAAAAAACACACAAAAAACAACAAAAAACAACAACAACAACAACATATTTATAGAAACATATGAATAACAACACAAAATAAATATGCAAACAGAAAGCTTAATAAGTGCGATCTTTCTCCTTCGGGGGAACATGTAAATATTCCCTTCGCTTGTTTGCTCAAACAAGAAAAAAATTCCCTTTCCTTGTTTGACAGCGTTACGGATTCCACACCAATACAATTCCTGTCCTCACGGAGGATGTAGAAGGCCTCCAGTACCTCGCGGGTCAATTTGTCTTTGTTCTTCCCCAAGATGTTGGTCTCGCCGAATAATGGTTGCCACGTGCTCTCCCTGCAATGGATTGGAAGATTTCCGCCCACCGTAGCCCTCAAGGAGTAATCATGCTCCCGGAGTCGGTCATTGAGGCAACTGCCCGGTTGGCCTATGTAGCTCTTGCCACACGAAAGAGGTATCTTATATACGACGCCCGAAGCGCATGGAAGGAGTTTGTTCGTATGCTTTTTGGTGCACTGGTGCTTTGTGGTACCCTCAGCATGCGCATTCACTCTAGGGCAAATTTGAGACATTTTTAGTGGTGCTGAAAAAACGACTCTGATCCCATATCGGCTTGCGACGTTTTTGTTTTTTTTTAATTATGGGACATCCTATGCAGGTACGGTGTTACTACTGGCCTTGTTTTTTCGACACTGGTCTTCTTGGACTGGAAGCCTTTTGCCTTCTTCACTAGAGCGTTTGCCACATCAGCCAATAGGGCTGACGTTTTCGGCTGATGTGGCAAACCTTCTGGTGAAGAAGGCAAAAGGCTTCCAGTCCAAGAAGACCAGTGTCGAGAAAATAAGGTCAGTAGTAATACCGTACCTGCACAGGATGTCACAAAATTAAAAAAAAAAACAACGTCGCATGCCGCTATGGGGTCAGAGTGGCTTTTTCAGCACCACAAAAAATGTCTCAAATTTGTCCTAGAGTGAATGCTCATGCTGAGGGTACCACAAAACACCAGTGCACCAAAAGCATGCGAACAAATTCCTTCCATGCGCTTTGGGCGTCGTATATAAAATACCTCTTTCGTGTGGCAAGAGCTACATAAGCCAACCGGGCAGATGCCTCAATGACCGACTCCGGGAGCATGATTACTCCTTGAGGGCTACGGTGGGCGAAAATCTTCCAATCCATTGCAGGGAGTGCACTTTCCAACCATTATTCGGCGAGACCAACATCTTGGGGAAGAACAAAGACGAATTGACGCGCGAGGTACTGGAGGCCTTATACATCCTCCGTGTGAAGAGGAAATGTGTTAAGGCCGGTTCAGACACTTGCGTTTGAGTGCGTTTGACTGCGTTGCGTCGAGAACCGAAAGCGAGTCACCGGCACATCCGTGCTTCATATGAAGCGTGGAATCCAATTCAAGAAATCATCTTGGCACGCGATAGAAGCAGTAGGGATGTCCTGGTTTCTCGCTGCCGCAACGCAGTCAAACGCAGTCAAACGCAACTGTCTGAACCAGGCTTTAGTGTGGAATGCGTAACGCTGTCAAACAAGGAAAGGGAATTCCTTCAACAAGCAATGAATGGCCTACACGAGCCTCGATGAACGAGCCACTATCATTCACGGGGCTGGTGGTGGTAGATGCACGAGTCCGCGGCAGATTATTTTTTTTTCTTCCTCTTTCTTTTATTGTCAGTAAACGTAGTTGTGAGTATACTTCGTCTCACCTTAGTATGGACTATTGTTAGCCGTGCGTGCTAAAAGCGCGAGCTAGTCGCTTTGAATGAAGCCGCGGCGGCTGCACGAGCGCTCGTGCAGCAAGTGCTCTAGTCAAGGCAGTCAAGGCTGGCCGCTCGAGCTAGCACAGCCTTCGTGGTTAGTCCATGCTAGGGTGAGACGAAGTACTTTTCTGTCCTGGGGCCCTAATCTGGACACTTGGCGAGAAAGTCGGCGAGAAATCTGGCAGCCGTGATTGGCCGGCGTCAAGGTCAAGTGCGGCGTTGGCCAATCACGGACGCCAAATTTCTCGCCTACTTTTTCGCCAAGTGTCCAGATTAGGGCCCCTGTTCTTCTGCTCTTTACTTTGTGCGCTAAATACCTTCAATACACGAGAATACAAAGATACGCAGGTATGCATAATTGGTTAAAAAAACATTCAGAAGAGTAACATTTTTAAATTGTTTCCAATTCAATTTCTTATATATTCCAATACGAAAATTCTAAACAAGAACAGCACAACTTCCTCGTCGTCAAGAAAACCAAAGACAAGAGGCAAGACCAAGCGGAGCTTGATTTTTTTAACTTAAAGCAACGACAAAAAGCAAACGAAAACACTCAAATAATTATAAATGCCTGCAAGCTTTTTCCAAGTTCGTTCCAATGCCAAGGTTCAGCTGCCTCCCTGTTTTTCTTTTTAATTAGCTTTAAGAGCTAAAGAAACCTTGGGCCAATTACGCCCTCATTTTTATTTTAAGTTTGATTAAACCCGTTATACCGTCAGGTGGTGCAGGTAGAGAGAAACAGTTTATTTCCTTTATTTTTAGCTCTCACTTAGACATTGTAATTAATATACTATTTTTGTGAGTATACCAGTTCACGAGAAGAAAAGAAAAACGCGTGTTTCATAGATTACAAACGTCAGGGACTCATTCTAAGTGAGTACCGGAAGGCCCATGGTACAGTATCGGATGTGCAGAAACGGTTCCCTAAAGCTCCCTATGGTCATCGGAGGTATCCGAAGGATCTACTATAACTCCCCAATGTCGTCATTCGGTGTCGTTACTGGAGGTATCCCGGCGATCTAATAAAACTCCCTAATGTCAAGCAAGTAGGAGTAAGTGATTAACAGGGACGCTTGTATTTTCTCCCGAAACTGGAGGAAGTAAGCATACTTTGTAAAGGGAGTTCTCTACTTCTCTCTTTTATATGTAAGCCGGATCCCCGCCCCCCCTTCCCCACGGGGATTATATAACTCACAGACATTTATTTATATGCAAGATGCGTCATTAATCTCAAAATTAATAATCTATCACTTTGATTTCAGGGACTTTTTAAGACAAACAAAAAATAATAATAAAAAAAATGCGGAAAACTTGTCCGCCCAACCGTCGGGATCGCGACCTCAAGCAGCATGAGACTCCGTTCTCTGTGACGTCATTTGTCCGATGCCATTGAACGTGTCCGAGACACGTTCAATGGCATCGGACTGCAACTATCCCGACATTTTAGGCCTACGACACACCAGCCGTAAACATGAGATGGGCCTTTTTCCCCCTGGCGTGCTATGTGTTTGTTCGAGTCGCATAAGCGTGGGCTTACGCCTTAATTGCCGCGGGACTTAGATGTCAGGCCACTTTGGGACTCATCGTTTGTTTCAATTGCACTGCCGCGGCTCATCTTGTAGTCCATGTACTTACGGGAACCCGAGGACGTCCTTTTATGAGCTAACGAGCGGACCCGAAATTGGATGGTGCTTCCGTCGGTAAAGGACCCACGTCCCCACCTCGAGCGATTAGGTTGATCTTGTTTGGAGGAACAACATTGATGAGACGGGCAGGCTCCGGGAAGTTTCCGAATTGGGAAGGCCCCGGTAAAGGGTTTCCGTAATGTTGTTTACGTTTCTATTATATTCTTTTTTATTCACGTCAGGTTGTCTTGCAGTGCACTCAGGAGTTTGAATGTACTGCTTTGTGATGCGTTAGGAGCGCGAAAAATTGAGTTTTACATAACTCGCTTAGTCAACAGGGAGGGCGAGGGATTTTGTGTTCTGTTGGCGTTGTACGTTTAGTTTATTTAAACCGGCATGAGCACCTTTTTGGCCACTTATACGGAGTTACTGTTGGAATATAATGATGTTTGTCTCCGCCTTCATTTAAGTATACTCAAATTATATATCAAAATAATTGGCGCATCGGATACATTGTGCGGTATTGATAATGACGCTACCTCTTTATCGAGATTTCTCGCGACTAGCGTAGTTTGTTTAAATGAACATAATATTTTTCTGTAATGTACCTTTGGTTCAAAAATAAACACGGAAAATAAAATCAAAACTTAAAGATAAAAAAAAAACGCGTTTGAATAACGACATTGTTTTTGCTGCCAACGGATTTCGTCTGCTTGTCGTCTGCTTTCTCTCGCTGGTTAGGTACACCTTCGGAAGCTGCTCCCGATGCCATTTATCAGTACACGCGTCAAACACACCCCGCAACTCGGACTTGGTTGTCTGCGTCGCCGCCCGCCGTTGACCCTGGCAAGTTTCTTGGCCTTATTTTGTACAAAAAGGAAGCTACGCTTTCTAATTTCACAAGAAACAACCGACCTGTGAAATACACCTTTGACGTAAAGTTTAGATTGCTACGTGCAGGCGTCGATTTTTACGGTCCATTTTAGATTGAGCCTGGTGACTTGGGACACCCTGTACATCATCTTGGCAACAATAATCGTACTCCACCATTTTTTTTTCTCGTGACGACGCCAACATCTGTTTAGATTATTCCCCTAATCGCATTCTGCACGCTGCCATCTTTGCCTACTGAGCTGTGGAACCCATTCTGCGCCCGCGCAGAAGCTACCTTGTGCGAAATACTTCTCAAATGCCGCGCACGCGTGCGAAGCTCAGTGACTCGTCATTTGTCGCCCGAGTAATGTGCGGTGGAAAGGAGTGTATGTATACCGACAGCTGTCTTTTTTGTGATGAGAAATTGAGATATGTATCGGGTGGCACAAACGGACCTTCCTCTGTAAAACAAGCCAGACAAATCGGCGCCTGCACATAGAAAGCTCAAACTTTCACCGAACGTGCACTTAACAGGTCAGTTTTACTGTATGACATTTCGAGGCGTAGATCTCTCGTAAAATATGAGAGCCCGAAATTTCGCCAAAGTAAACGTTGGGCGCGTTCGCAGACGACCGAGGTAGTGACGCTATTTTCTATGTGGCGCCATCTCCCGATAGGCGCAGCGAGCAGACGATTACAGCGGAAGGTCTTGAAACGTCTTACCGTCGAGTGCTAACTGCGGTACCTCCTAAACTTTACTTATACGGGATCGACATGCCTTCCTGATCCTTTGGGTGAGAAGAAAGACCACTTGTTTCTCAATGATATGACAATCTGCCGATGGAACCGTGGGCGCACCTTCATGACTATACCTGTTCGGCTAGCCTGGTCCACAAATCAGAGAACGACTTGAAACCGAAACATCCCTAAACGCGCTCAATTACCTCGTGAACGGAAAGTTTTTAACAGACAATCTAACGAAAGTTTTTTTATTACGCTTCCTTTCGCACGATGCGAATCACTGTAACGTAGAATTTTGTAGTGTTTTGTTTTGCTTGCATTGGTATTAAGGTTTTTTTTCCCCAGATCGCCGTGCACATTGCATTTGTGCGTGACGTTGCGTTGCGCCATCTGTCGGCAGCACATCGAAGCAGGCTAGCACAGTCTGCCCATGCTGTACCCATGCCGTCGTCTTGCGATCCCCTGCTCGGCGGTGTCGATGGCGTGCCTCGTTTCGAGATGATCGAAATAACTTGTGACATTTTGTCCGTGGCGGTGCGCGTGGTGCACTTCTACAGTGTAGCTTTCACGGAATCGCTCGCTAGTAAACCGAGAGTCGTCGCCTATCCACGCAAACGTAAGGTACGCATAGAAGAACCGGAAGTATTTCTGTTCCCCTGTAATGGCGGCCGGAAGTGGCCCACACACCATATATAGGGTTTGCTCTAAGCCGTACGAAGACTTGCGATTTGTGAATATAAAAAAAAAAAAAACGTTCAGCCTTTCCACTCTGGTGAAGAAGAAAGACCAGCGGAGCTGTACATTGGAAAGTAATGGCCGGATGCAAGTCGGCAGGCCAAAGTGGAAAGGCTGCCGCCATCTATGAGCGACGGCGGCAACCAGATACGTGGCTTGCCGCCGTCGCTCATAGATGGCGGTAGGTGTCCAGAGTTCAGTGTCTTCATTTCTTTGCGGGGGATGACACGATGCTGGGGAAACTAGTCCTTAACAGCTCCGTTGTGAAACGACGAAACAGGTATGTTGAGCGGAAAGGAATACTTAGTAGAATACCTCAGATATGTTGTAGCGGCAGCCTGCTGGAAGAGGTTGCAAGTTACAACGTCGTTTGCAGCCATGTGCAAGTTACCCAAAAAGTAACTAAATACCATTACTCGTTACTCGCTCAAAAAGTAACTACATACGTTACTCGATACTCATTCTCAAAAAGAACCCGTTATTTTACCTCAAATGTAGCGAGTTACTCTTCTCGTTACTTTGACGACCAAATTCACAGCTGCTTTTGTCTCATGGTTTATTGTTTTCTTTTGGGTAGAAGTTGCATTTAAGCAATAGCTGCCTCTCGAAATTTTTATCAGTTATGTTTCCCCACTTTATTAAAAATACATCTCCAGCGACGCTGAAGAGTGGTTCTACTTACGCGCACGAACTTAGGAACGGCAGTGCTGTGCTTCAGGAAGAGCAGGTGAATCCGGGATTCCCCTCTCTTTCGTTCTGCCTGCCTCTAAAGTTCTAAGTTGGAAATGGGTACTGTGCCTTCCCGCGCTGGCAACCTCCGGGTTTGCATTCGGTCTGAACACGATTCTAGAAGGTTCAACCAACGAACCTTACTGTGTTCGCGGGGTGAAAGGCATTCCCAGCTGTAGAGTTCGACTGACGTGTTCAGCGATTAACGTTGCTATACCGTCGTACTGTGTAGTTGTTTTTTGGGTTTCCCATCTGCCTTTGTCGCAACAGACGCATGATCGGGTTAAAACTAAAACGAGGCCTCTTAAGCGTTGTTGTACACGTTACTTCTCAAAAGTAACGAAATACCGTTACTTTTTACTTGGCCTTAAAAGTAGCTAGGTATGTTACTCGTTCCTTTTCTTTAAAAAGTAACTCAATACTTTACTCGTTACAAAAAAAAAAACACAAAAAACTAACTAGGTAGAAGTAACTCGTTGCGTACATGTCTCGTCGTTTGCCTACCCGAAACGTTCTCTTTGCAATGTGCGGTCTTTTGAATCGGATTGAATCCCGCGAGTCTGGCGTCTTTTCCGTCTATATAGCTGACGCGTTCTGTACCGCCTAGAAGAAATAATCGAAATATGTTTCTATCTCGAGAGCCGCGACACACAAAAAGAATGCTAAGAGGACTAAAGGGGGCATAAAAAGATAGAGATGACAGCAAGAAGGAGAGGAAGAAAAAAGAAAAAAAAAGAAGAGAGAGAGAGAGAAATTACGATTGGAAGATGCAAGCCGATAGCCTGAGCGGACAAGCGCTCCGACAAATCACTCGGTGCGTACCTTCCTTCAAACAAAGAGCCGAAGTCCCAAAGCACTTTCGCAGGGCCCTTGGGCTCGTTTGTCTAGGGAATCGTACAAGTGTTCCGAACGTCATTGTATCGACATCAAGGCACACAGAGGTCAAAGCGATGTCCCGTAGCGCGGCAACACAGAGCGGAGGAGCCAATTTGATCGCGAAGATTGGCCGTATGTAACGGGGGACGAGAGATAAATGAGTTGCGTCGAGGGAATGACAACTTCTGACCACTCGGATGTCGAGACCCGCTTGGAGTCAGATTGCGTTCGCTGTACTGCACCCCAGTAAATTGCCGTCCACGTCGGAGCATCGCTCAGAATTGGATGGAACAGCGCGGATGAACAGTCACACTCACATGCACACAGGAAGCAAACAGACTCGCAGCGCTGACTTTCAACTCAGTTCTATATTTCTTCTTCCTCAAATCTTCAACTTCTTCACCTTTGCCGTTAATGAGAACAATTTAAATTTTTACACACCAGAGACCAAATAGCCAATACACATTAAAATAACTAATAATTAAATAAATCATGCAAAGGCAACTAAAGAAATAATATTAAAAACTGAATTAAAAATTAAAGTTTAAAAATTAAAGCGAAATATTTCCCATCCCTATTGGTGCTTTGATGATATCTCGAGATAATCCAATTCTTTCTTTGACAAAGCTACGGATGATACACTATCACATTGTTTGTCCAACCTGGCTATTTTTACAGCTTCGATGATCTCTCGTGTCAGCTGATTACCACTCTGGCTATGACAGGTGCAATTACTCAGGTCCGCTGAACACCCGCAATCCCGGCAATGGATACCTAGATTTCCTGATATTACTCTTGTTTTAGTTATAATGATGCTCTCGTAACCGGTCATTGAGACAACTCCCGGTCTGCCCGATATACTGTTTTCCGCATGAGAGGGGAATGGCATAAACCACCCCTTCAGAGCATGGAACAAACGGGAGTGGTGCTTTTTGGTACAATCTAAGGTCCTATCGGAAGAAGATTGACTTTTTACATAAACTAGAGAGCTTGCATGGAGCAGAAAATACTACGTTAACGTTTACGCGGTTGCCTATCTTTTTAAGACCATGAGAAATATGGTGAATATAAGGCACAACACTGGCCTTTGGTTTCTGTCCCTCTTCTTACATTGGATTAAATTGGGATTTTTGATTTTCTGAAGGAGTTTTTCTGCGACAGTATATAATACGTGATTAGGTACCCCCTGACAGTAGCCTAGCTATCTGCGCGTCAAAGCTTTTTTTACAGTATGCGGGCATGACTTTGTGATGGCATTTTAAGGCATAGGTTGACTACCCCCTCTTAACTAATTTGAGTGGGCTGATTGATAATGGAGGAGTGGCTTTTTCCCCCTCGGAGCGTATGTCCAACAAGTATGATGAGAAAGAAACACAGTCTGAGGTCTGAAAA